>JXCR01117466.1:44582-74387 GCA_002079205.1 Phalaenopsis hybrid cultivar
AAATTCTAATTTTCACAAACAAAAAATAACCCACTTATATATAAAAATATGTATAATTAAACACACGAACACACTTATAGCTAGACACTTAATATAGTGTTATAATTACACCAAAAAGCATACAGGTACTACAAACAAATAACCAAATACTAATAGTAAAACACACAGACTCAACGACATTTAATAATAAAGTTTCAACACAACATAAAAAAGCTCTTATAAATTTGAATTCCGTACTTCTGAGCCACCACATGCTTTCATCCACAACACAATCCTCCTTTCTAAATTTGCCTATCAACTGGTGGTGCACATACAAGTTATAGAATGGATGGTAAAGAAATTTGTCTGTTGAATCATCCTCGATCCAATTATTTTTCTTAAACATGCATACCTTTGCTTCTTTATTGAGTGCAATATGATCTGATTACTGTTTGATCTACCAATCCATATGTGATTGATGATCTTGCTTATAATAATAGCCATCTCCTTTTCTAACTTTTAATATTATTTAAGATAATAACAAGGTTATCACGTAATCGGGTCATGAAAGGGATACTGAATTTTGAGAAGACTGGTCCATGGAAGCATTTCTACCACGCACCGCCATAAGATCCATGCAATCACAACTCACAATAGACTAGTTCATGGGGTTTCAATGAAGAAGCACCTTTTCCCAATTCTTGTAAGGAACTTGAGCTTGGCCAAAAAGTAAAATAATATAGATGAATGTCCCAATCTAGTAGTATATACATTTAGTGCTAAGCCAAAAATGGATCTAAGGATTAGAGCCCCCACATCAATTGGTCTCCTTGTTTGAATACAATAATTGAGGAAAGTGTTCTCTTTTGTCACTTCACTGAGTTTTGTGGTCGGAAGTAACTTGGCTGAAATGAATAAATGTCAAGACTTTGAGGATGGATTTAACAATGAAGTAGGAAAACTAGCCTTGAAGTCATTTCTCATTTCCCGGGTTTCTTCTTCTTCCGTCAGGAATTTAAATACTTCATTAAGATTGTCTCTAGTAGGAGCAAAGTTTGCATAATGAAAAATTGGAATATTATCTATCAAGGACAATTCAATCATTCTTGAGGGAGTGAAAGGTACTAACCTGCCTCGAACAAAGATGAATCCTTGGTTATTCCCAAGGAGATTAGCATGAAATTCCTTCACTACAGAGATAAAAATAGTAGCAGTAGTGTAAAAAAGTACTTTATATANGGATGGTATAAATGCTCTCAAATCCAAATCCCATATATCAAAAAATTTCAACTTCCAATGTAAAGTTTAGGGTCATTTCATTCCTTCTCAAAAACTGCTTACATGCTGACATCAATCACATGTTTTTACATAAGTATTAGGCCAATAAAATCCATATTGTAAAATCTTGTATGCAGTTCTATCAACTCCAAAATATCCATCAAAATCAGAATTGTGACATTTTTTAATAATTTCTTAGGGCTCTTCATAAGGTACACATCTTTGAATAACTTGATCCTTACATTGTTTATATAAGTATGGGTATCCCAAAAGTAAGACTTTACATTATGTACAAATTTATTCTATTGTTGGTATGTCAATCCATACGGTATAAGATCACTAAAAATAAAATTAGCTATGTCGACATAACACGGTGCACACCACATAGTAATAATATATAATTTCTCATCAGGAAAATGTTTGTTAATTTTATTTTCAAGATTGAATGTATTTTCTTGCTCCAATTTAGATATTTGATCAACTATTTGATTATCAGATCCCTTCCTATTTACTACTTTAAAGTCAGATTCCTACATCAGAACGATCCATCTAATTAATCTTGGTTTCACGTCCTTCTTCTACATCAAATATCTTACAACAGAGTGACATGTATGCTCAAATGAGATATAACCTGAATTTATCGAAGGCAAACATATTGCTAATAACTTATTTTCAGTAGTGGTATAATTAATTTGAGCATCATTAAGAGTTTTACCAGAATAATATATAACTTTAAGAATCTTGTCATACTTTTGCCCGAGAACTGCTTCAATTACATAATCACCGATACACCAAAATAATATGAAATTCTATGTACTCATTTTTATGCTTAAATTTGGTGATATTGCACTTTAAAGAAGGGTTTTTTATATTTTCTTAAGATATATCAATTTTAAGCAATTGGAGCAAAAAGTAGTAAAAATAAAGAAATTTGGAGTCAAAATGGAGCATTTCAACATCCTGGCGCTAGAGGCACCATTTTCCAGAGAGCTGGTNTTCAAATGAGATATAACCTGAATTTATCGAAGGCATACGTATTGCTAATAACTTATTTTCAGTAGTGGTATAATTAATTTGAGCATCATTAAGAGTTTTACCAGAATAATATATAACTTTAAGAATCTTGTCATACTTTTGCCCGAGAACTGCTTCAATTACATAATCACTGATACACCAAAATAATATGCAATTCTATGTACTCATTTTTATGCTTAAATTTGGTGATATTGCACTTTAAAGAAGGGTTTTTCATATTTTTTTAAGATATATCAATTTTAAGCAATTGGAGCAAAAGGTAGTAAAAAGAAAGAAATTTGGAGTCAAAATGGAGCATTTCAACATCCTGGCGCTAGAGGCACCATTTTCCAGAGAGCTGGTGCCATAGGCGCCATTTTATAGAGGGAAGGTGCCATAATCCAGAGAATAGTGTGGACTTCAATAAGCTTATGCCAGAGGTGCCAGAAGCTAGAGACAAATTAAGACTGAGTAAGGTGGTAAGTGACTATTTTTTAGCAGTTTTTGAAAGCTCAAATCAGTATAAACACCCAATAGAGTGATTCAATGCATCTAGACACTTTGGAAAGGCTCTTGAATGAAGGGACTTGTCTCTCTGATGTGAAGAGGTGTATCTTTTGGGAAGAAGGGAGGGAATTTTGAATTGTTTTTGAAATGAAAGCTGACCTTAATTAAAAATAAATTAGAGTCTAGTGAAGAAAGGGGGAGAGAGGTTGAAGAGGAGAGTTTGGAGTTAGAGAGAAGTCTTGGGAGAAGAAAAGATTTTATTCTACAGTTGTAAAAGGAGAGGGAAGGTGAGACATTTCTTATTCA
Source organism: Phalaenopsis hybrid cultivar (assembly GCA_002079205.1). Classification (NCBI taxonomy): domain Eukaryota; kingdom Viridiplantae; phylum Streptophyta; class Magnoliopsida; order Asparagales; family Orchidaceae; genus Phalaenopsis; species Phalaenopsis hybrid cultivar. Next base: position 47,667 of record JXCR01117466.1, read on the forward strand.
TTACATTTCTAAGAGAGAATTGAGTGTGATTGTAAAGAGAGAAAGTGCTTAAAGGGAACTTCAAGGGATTTGCTTGAGTAGGAGTGTTAGATAAGTTGTGTTCTTTCCTTTCTTTAATTTATAAACTTATTTTTTTATATAAAATCTATGTTTTATCCTAATATTCTCATGAATTTTGAGGAGTCTTCTTTATCCTTCTCTCTTTCATAAGATATGGTTTTGTGAAGAATTAATTTTGTTATGTAAGGTTTTANGGAGTGATTTAATGCATCTAGACACTTTGGAAAGGCTCTTGAATGAAGGGACTTGTCTCTTGATGTGAAGAGGTGTATCTTTTGGGAAGAAGGGAGGGAATTTTGAATTGTTTTTGAAATGAAAGTTGACCTTAATTAAAAATAAATTAGAGTCTAGTGAAGAAAGGGGGAGAGGGGTTGAAGAGGAGAGTTTGGAGTTAGAGAGAAGTCTTGGGAGAAGAAAATATTTTATTCTACAGTTGTAAAAGGAGAGGGAAGGTGAGAGATTTCTTATTCATTACATTTCTAAGAGAGAATTGAGTGTGATTGTAAAGAGAGAAAGTGCTTAAAGGGAACTTCAAGGGATTTTCTTGAGTAGGAGTGTTAGATAAGTTGTGTTCTTTCCTTTCTTTATTTTGTAAACTTATTTTCTTATATAAAATCTATGTTTTATCCTAATATTCTCATGAATTTTGAGTAGTCTTCTTTATCCTTCTCTCTTTCATAAGATATGGTTTTGTGAAGAATTAATTTTGTTATGTAAGGTTTTAAATGTCAATAAATTATGATGATTCAAATTCTGATCTTCATTTACTTTTTGATATGGCCAATTGAAATGTTAAAATTTATTGAGAAACATAAAAGACAAAAAGGGCTATGCTTTCTACAACAAGGTTAGAGTCACATTCATTTTCATTGGTGAGAATGTAGTTCATGGGATTTCATGTAAATAAATAGGGAAATATGCTTTGATGGGCGCAAAATTGGAGATTTTAAGGTGATAGATTAAAATCACCAATTTGGTCCCATTGCTTGGAAACTAAAGCAAGATTGTTAGCCCTCAAGGAAGGGAGAAGTGAGACATCTTGAGTGGCAACCAGTACCGTCTCAACCTACCCACATATTTAGTGACCAAACTTTGGATTAATCAATGTTTTTCATGCACTCTCAGAGGATAAAGAATATGATTGCTCCTATTTGGCACAATATAATTCTATGTGTATTTTAAATGATTTTAATTACTTCACAATCCATAAACTCATTGTAAAAGGGAAGGATGCTTTCTTAAATTGGAACTTTTCATTACAAAACTTTGTTTAGCCTTTATAAGTTTCCTTTTGAAGTTTAACAAATAGTTTAGTTAACTTAGTTCTTTTAACTACACTTCATTTATCGTACAGTAAATTTACTTTAGATTTTTTTGCTTGCTTAAGTTTATTAGTTTGACTATTGTGTTTTGCATTATAACTATAGGAATTTCTAACCACCTGTAGGATCGATACTTAGGATCATCAGAGCCCTTTATTGCTTGAGCGATACATATACTTGTGTTATTATTAAGGTTTGACAGCTTAAAGATTTTAAAAGATAAAATTATTTATACTGAATTTATTTTTATTGGGATTGAACTACATATTTACTATTTTTGCTACAGTGTGTGTATTGTAATATTGAAAGGAATTTGCAACACACCATAAAACCGTGCATCAAGTTTTTGGCGCCATTGCCAGGGGTAACGATAAATTACTTCATAAATTAGAACATTTTCTTTGAACTGAAAAACTATTTGTAGTCTAATGAAATGTTTTTTTATATTTTAGTGTGCTTGCTTATTTTAATTGCGTATTGTGTTTGCGTATGCATAGTTTAAGATCAGTAGGTTTACTTCCATATGATTCTAAGTTAAAAAGAACTATTACAAAAATTTGAAAACAACAAAAAGAGATATATAATTTGAACAAAATGGCTACAAGCTTAAATAATTCTAGAATTGAAAAAGATTATCATCAGAGANGTGAATTTATTTTTATTGGGATTGAACTACATATTTACTATTTTTGCTACAGTGTGCGTATTGTAATATTGAAAGGAATTTGCAACACACCATAAAACCGTGCATCAAGTTTTTGGCGCCATTGCCAGGGGTAACGATAAATTACTTCATAAATTAGAACATTTTCTTTGAACTGAAAAACTATTTGTAGTCTAATGAAATGTTTTTTTATATTTTAGTGTGCTTGCTTATTTTAATTGCGTATTGTGTTTGCGTATGCATAGTTTAAGATCAGTAGGTTTACTACCATATGATTCTAAGTTAGAAAGAACTATTACAAAAATTTGAAAACAACAAAAGGAGATATATAATTTGAACAAAATGGCTACAAGCTTAAATAATTCTAGAATTGAAAAAGATTATCATCAGAGACCTTTAAGAGATTATGCTAATCCTACAATAGATGAAATTCATTTGAGTATACAAAACCTTGTTGTAGCTGCCATTTCATTTGAGCTTAAACCTGTTATTATCCAAATGGTACAAAGTAATCAGTTTGAGGGAACACCAACTGAGGATCCTAACTTACACCTTGCTAGTTTTCTAAAATTGTGTTTTACTTTTAAATATGATGGAGTGTCGAATGATGCTGTCAAACTTAGACTTTTTCTTTTTCATTAAGGAATAAAACTAAAATGCGGTTAAACTCATTAGTACCTGGATCTATCAGAACATGGGGAGACTTATCAAAAAAAAATTATCTAAATATTTCCCACCATTAAAACTGATAAGCTTAGAAATTTTATTACATCTTTTTGTCAATTTGAAAGGGAATCAATTTATGAAGCTTGGGAAAGATTTAAGGATCTCCATAGGAAGTGTCACACCATGCATTACCAGATTGGTTAAAAATTCAAACTTTTTATAATGGATTGGTTGGATATCTTAGATCTATAATTGACACTACTGTTGGTGGATCCTTAATGTCAAAATCATTGGATGAAGCATATTCTTTAACTGAAGAGATGACTATTGATCCCGACGAAATATAGTTGTGTAAAAATTAAATAGTTGACTACGCTACACAACAGTGCCAAAAGCTTGGTGCAATATTTTATGAAGTAGAAATTTAAGGAATTAATGTTCAGATTCTACGCAAGTATACATATCGTTATCAAGTAATAAAGGACTTTCTATTTAAGCCCCAATATCAATCCCACGGGGAAGGTTTAAATTTAAAATTATAAATTTACTAGGAAATTCAAAAAAAGTGAAAACAAAATTACTGTCACTAATTTTGAATGTTTTGATATTATCAAAACTAAATTACTTAACTATTAGCAAAACTAAGATGCAAAGTTTAAACAGTAACTACCAAACTATTAAACTACTTTTATGTGATGAAGATTTCTTATCTGAAAAAAGCATCTTTCCCACTACAATGAGATTTTAGTAAAATGAGATGAGATAAATGATTTTAATATGTATTGTGCCAAATTTGAGCAGTTTTAATTCTCTACACTGATACAGTATTATAGAAAAACATTGGCTAATCCAAGATTTTAGTCCCTAAATTCGTGGCTAGACTAGGAGGATACTGGCTCCCACTTCAGAGCTCCCACTTTCCTTCACCTGAAGGTTAACTCTCGCTTTAGTTTTTAAAGACTAAGTTGAATTGGGGATTTTAGTCTGTAACCCAAAATATTCTCCAATTCTACACCTAACAAAGTATAGTTCTCTATTTATTTGCATTTAATTCCATGAAGGAATTTCTCCTTCATGGAATCAAATGTGATCCTCACTCTATTGTAGAACTCATACTCCATTTTTTGAATCGTATGTTTCACAATATATTTTAACAATTCAATTGGCCAGATCAAAAAGTAAATTAAGTTCAAAGTTGAAAAATCATCACAATTTATNGACTAAGTTGAATTGGGGATTTTAGTCTATAACCCTAAAGATTCTCCAATTCTACACCTAACAAAGTATAGTTCTCTATTTATTTGCATTTAATTCCATGAAGGAATTTCTCCTTCATGGAATCAAATGTGACCCTCACTCTATTGTAGAACTCATACTCCATTTTTTGAATCGTATGTTTCACAACATATTTTAACAATTCAATTGGCCAGATCAAAAAGTAAATTAAGTTCAAAGAAATCATCAATTTTATATTTTAGTATTGGCATATCCATATTATCTCTTCATTTCAACATATCTCAAAGTAGGGAGAAAGATAAACTAAACTACTCAGACTTCATTAGAAAGATACAAAAAAACACAAATTTCATATATAAAAGAAAGTTCATGCAACACTAATAAACAAACAACACTTACTTGAAACTCTTTCTCAAAGCAAATCCCTTGTAGCCTTTCTAGGAAATGTAGGATGAAGAAATATCTCACTTTTCTCCTTCTCCAACACTCTTAGAGAAGAGTTCACANTAGAAAGATACAAAAAAACACAAATTTCATATATAAGAGAAAGTTCATGCAACACTAATAAACAAACAACACTTACTTGAAACTCTTTCTCAAAGCAAATCCCTTGTAGCCTTTTCTAGGAAATGTAGGATGAAGAAATATCTCACTTTTCTCCTTCTCCAACACTCTTAGAGAAGAGTTCACACTTAATCTCACCACAAAACTCTAAATTATAAGAACAATGGACTCTAAATGGTTGTGGAATGAAAAAAAGAAGAATGTGTGATGCGTGGAAATTTAAATTGAGGCAATGAGATATCAGGAAGAGTCACTTTTTTGATCAATTTTGGCCCCAAATAAAGCCTAGAGTTGGTTCTCCAATAGGTGCTTTCAAAAACTCTTCAAAAAGCATCCAAATTTGTTGAATCTTCTAGAAACATAGGCTGAATTGACATTGACGCCGTTGACGCCAGTGTTCATTTAATTAATTGGCTGCTCTCTGTCAAACAGTGCTGTCGTTGTTGAGTAAAATTCACTATCTTTTCTGTTGATCTGTGCCATCGGCACTGCTCTTGGTGTTGCCGGCACAAATTATTTCCCAAAAATGCCATTTTGACTCTAAATTCCATCCTTTTTCTTCAAGTCCTAAAATTCAACNATTGTTGAGTAAAATTCACTATCTGTTCTGTTGATCTGTGCCATCGGCACTCTTGGTGTTGCCGACACAAATTATTTCCCAAAAATGCCATTTTGACTCTAAATTCCATCCTTTTTCTTCAAGTCCTAAAATTCAACAACCAGCAAGAAAACATAAAAATACCTTCCATTAAAGTGCAATATCACAAAAAATGAGTATAAAATATGGGCCTAAAAATGCATATATTTTTTGTGTATCAAAATCCCCCAAACTTACATGTTACTTGTCCGCAAGCAACTCCTCTACTATATAAAAATATGACTTATGGTAAAGAATTTAACTTTAGATTTCCATATTTTAGTTCACTNAAACTCCTCTACTATATAAAAATATGACTTATGGTAAAGAATTTAACTTTAGATTTCCATATTTTAGTTCACTNTCTAGGAAATGTAGGATGAAGAAATATCTCACTTTTCTCCTTCTCCAACACTCTTAGAGAAGAGTTCACACTTAATCTCACCACAAAACTCTAAATTATAAGAACAATGGACTCTAAATGGTTGTGGAATGAAAAAAAGAAGAATGTGTGATGCGTGGAAAGTTGAATTGAGGCAATGAGATATCAGGAAGAGTCACTTTTTTGATCAATTTTGGCCCCAAATAAAGCCTAGAGTTGGTTCTCCAATAGGTGCTTTCAAAAACTCTTCAAAAAGCATCCAAATTTGTTGAATCTTCTAGAAACATAGGCTGAATTGACATTGACGCCGTTGACGCCAGTGTTCATTTAATTAATTGGCTGCTCTCTGTCAAACAGTGCTGTCGTTGTTGAGTAAAATTCACTATCTTTTCTGTTGATCTGTGCCATCGGCACTGCTCTTGGTGTTGCCGGCACAAATTATTTCCCAAAAATGCCATTTTGACTCTAAATTCCATCCTTTTTCTTCAAGTCCTAAAATTCAACAACCAGTAAGAAAACATAAAAATACCTTCCATTAAAGTGCAATATCACAAAAAATGAGTATAAAATATGGGTCTAAAAATGCATATATTTTTTGTGTATCAAAATCCCCCAAACTTACATGTTACTTGTCCACAAGAAACTCCTCTACTATATAAAAATATGACTTATGGTAAAGAATTTAACTTTAGATTTCCATATTTTAGTTCACTAAACATAGTAGCATAACTTAAGAAAAATTCAAAACAACTCCAATTAATACTAAATGTATAAGAATATCCAGTAATCAAGTCCAAGATTTATGATTCTCTATTCTTTTCAAGAAAAAGTAAAAATTGTCATATTAAAGTAACTTAGAATATTCATATGAAAAAGAAGTTCACAAAACCTTACAAGTAAATAAGCTAATACTCAAATAAAAGTTTAGAAAATGTAGTCAAGTTTTCCTCCTTAAGTTGATTAATGTTAAGCCAATTTTTAATTAGGCATATCCTCAAGCTTCTCCACACATCTTTTTTTCTTTTCTTTTCTTTTTTTATTCTTTTTTTATTTCTTTTTTTTATGTGAGAATTACTATATTTGGATAGCCTTTAATGATTTTGAACTTAATTATCCTCTTCTTAAANTATGTGAGAATTACTATATTTGGATAGCCTTTAATGATTTTGAACTTAATTATCCTCTTCTTAAAGTCAAAATCTCTTTTACATTCCTTCACTTAACAAATTTATATTAACTTAAAGATTTCATAAAGTTTAATTCCTTTCTTTTTACATGAATCACTAAGATTTTTAATACTTCAAAAATACAAGTTTCTTAACTTAAAATAGAAAAACATAGTCCTATTCTTTCATACCAAATATCTTGCTCTTTAAAATTAACCTTTATTGTTATAAATTTTTACTTAAGTTTACTATATGTTTAGAAACATAAATATATTTATCTAAAGTTAACCCCTAATACAAAAGGTCAAGTTAAATTTAAAATTTTGAAAATATAATTAAGTGAGGACAAATAAAATGAAGTTTCTTCTTTTAAAAAGTAATTTTTCTTTCCCCCTAAACTTTAATTTTTTAAAAGATTTAGCATGAAGAACTTTAAAAATAAAGAGTGAAAGAAAACATTAAATATATAAAGAAAAGACATACCTGTTGAAGATTCTAATTTTTTAAACTAAATTCTGAGATATTGCAGTGCTAATATGAAAAACTACAAGACTTAAAACATTAAATAGTCCATAATACATATAAAATCTATTGAGAAAGAGTTAATTACAATACATTTAATAAAATGCTAAAACTAATAACATAACTAAAATGAAATTCAGAAATGAAACCGGTTTTACAAACTACAGTTTCACAACATAACATAACAACAAAACAAAGTCTCACAATCTAACAAACAGTCTCAACAATATAACAAAAACAAACAACACAATAACAAAGTACAATCAAACATAAAGTAAAAATCACCAATCATTATCATCATCTTCTTCTTCTACACTCAAATCCTGCTGCTGATATGGGGTAAGAATAGGGTGAGTAGGAAACTGATCTGAATGATCACCCCTCATGTATCTCATCAACGCATCATCATAAGTAACATCATATTCAAACTTTTGCCATATCAAATCATGAATGTGAGCATTTCTATCATCCATGTTTTGCAATCTATGATCCATTATTAAGATATCTCCCTGCTGGATCATCATCTGGTCTAAAAGTTCTCGGTTAGTAGGGTAACTAGAAGTAGGAGTCCTTGAAGTAGAAGGAATATTTCTGGTCTTACTTCAAGATCTCCAATAGACATGAGATTCATATTTTCTTATATTGGTAGGCCTAATAGGTTTTAGAGGCTGAATCCTCTCTTCCTCAAGTATAAAATCAACTCCTGCCTATTCACAGAGTGTAAAAATAAGTGTAGTGTGTGCCAAACCACCAGTGATATCTCCCAAAGAAAAAAAATCTAGTGTTCATATAGATAATAGAGCCTACATTTATCCTCATCATTTGCTGAATACAGAAGTTTAGGATGGCTCTATCCTTGGTCACCTCACTATGATGATTTGCCAGAATCATTCTTTCAGAAATAAAGTAGTGTCAGGCCTTAGATACTACATTAAGAATAGAAAGAGGAAAGTTTACCTTAACACCATTTTTAACTTTCCAGGTTCCTCTTCCATCAGTAAGAAAAGAAATAATCTCATATAAGGCCTCATTTGTAGCAAAAAATGNCGAGGCCTTAGATACTACATTAAGAATAGAAAGAGGAAAGTTTACCTTAACACCATTTTTATCTTTCCAGGTTCCTCTTCCATCAGTAAGAAAAGAAATAATCTCATATAAGGCCTCATTTGTAGCAAAAAATGATTTGTCCTGGCAACTGTAAACATCTTCCAACTGATAAAACTCATTAATTTTTCTTGGAGTAAACTCCACCCTTTTTCCACAAACAAAAACAAAATCATCTGAAGCCTCCGTAAAGTTGGCATAGAATTCCATCACCACACTAATAATCACATCGACAGGAAAATATCAAAAAATTTTCTACTGTCGAGCATTGATTAATCGCTTGACTTCTCCACCCAGATTCTTAAAACCACGATCCAGAATTACTTTTCTATCCTCAAGTAGACTATTGAATCGAGCACTAGCCCTAAAGATAACAAATTTTTGCTTGTCAAAATCTACTTTTCTTTTTTCCTTTGCTCGTTCTTGGGGCCATGGGAACTCTAAGAAAAAATTGATAAAAATCAGAATAAATTCAAAAAATTCTGAAAATCACAATATAAAACATTTTAAACTTAAATCCATTAAGTAAGAGTTCTTCACCAAAGGATTTTCTCAAAATCTCTAGAAAATTATAAAACTTTTGGATCTCGACAATTTGATAAAGGCTGTTCTCGGGTCGAGGGCACTATCGACGTCCATCCAGCGCCGTCAGCGCTGAAGGCTCAAAATTTCAATTTTTGATTTTTTAAACTTTTCAATTTCCTTTCAATTTACTCCAAAGCTTTTTAGTATTTTTAAACACAAATTTTTTTATCTAACAATTATTCACAAACAAACATTTTCACAAACAATCATTTTCACAAGAAACAACAAACTAACTTTTNTGACGTCCATCCAGCGTCGTCAGCGCTGAAGGCTCAAAATTTCAATTTTTGATTTTTTAAAATTTTCAATTTCCTTTCAATTTACTCCAAAGCTTTTTAGTATTTTTAAACACAAATTGTTGTATCTAACAATTATTCACAAACAAACATTTTCACAAACAATCATTTTCACAAGAAACAACAAACTAACTTTTATATATGAAAATACACTTTTACAAACACATTTTTCTAATCACACTTTCACACATATTAAGAAAACTATTTATAATTAGCTTCAAAATTAAGCCACAACACTAAATGCTAAACACACAATAACAAAGTTCAGAATTCTAAAGCAAAGCAAACTAAATCAAATCCACACAATCACATTAAGTACATAAGTATTTTAAACTGTAGAGATAGTCCAAATTCTTAAATTTTTCTGCCTCATCTTCAGTGCTTTCTCCTCCTTTAATATATCCCATAGACTGGCAATGAATGTACAAATTGTAGAAGGGTCGGTACAAAAATTGATCAGCCGAATTTTTTTCGATCCATCCTTTTTCTTTAAACATCCGCACTATTCCTGCTTCAAATGTTCCAGTATGATCAAAATTCTCTTTCATCCTCCAATCAATGTGATCAAAAAGGTACTTAAGATTTTCTATTGCATTCATAATACTCTGAAGTTCTCTTTCAATTATCTTCAATTTATTTTCTACAACAAGTGAACTTCCAACTGTTGGTGGCATCAATGGAGTTGAAGCATGTGATGAGTGATCTAAGATAGTATCTAATGCTTCATTCTCATTCCCAACATAATTATCATCAATAGAAATCATGGGCTCCCAAGGAAATAAAAATTTTTCCGAACTTTCGTATGGAACTTGAGATTGACTGCTAAGTAATAAAATTGGGAAGGATGCCAAAGTCCATAAATTGGCCCATTCATAATAATACCCATAGCATATTTAAATATGATAGATCCTATACCAATGGGTTTTTCCATCTGAATGCAATAATTTAAAATAGCACTTTCCTTGGTGACTCATTTAATCTTCATGGTAGGAAGTAATTTTGCAGAAATGAAGAAATGTCACTGCTTCAATATTGAATTAAGCAATGAAGCAGAGAAACTAACATATCCTTCATCTCACATTTCCAAAATATCACTTTCATCTGTCAAAAAATTATAGACATCTTGCATCAAATCTCTCATTGGGATAAAATTTGTATAATGATAGATTGGAATGTTTTTTATCATATATAACTCATTAATTATCGTAGGAGTACATAGTACAACCTTACCTTGTACGAATACAACTCCATGGGTAATTCCATGTAAATTTGCATAGAATTCCTTCACCACTAGTACAACAACTGCAGCGGTAGTGTAGCAAAGAACTTCCCATCATCTTTGTACAATGATTTTATCAATAGGAGAACTTGGATTAATTAATCCATGATTAACAAAACCTCTCTTTGATCAATCTCTTCTTTGTAATAACTTTATCATATAATCTCTGCACGTCAAAACTGATAAACTTTCTTCAATTGAAAACTCCATACCTTGAAGTATTTCTGGAATTAGAGATCATGGAATTAGAAAATAGGAAGTTTCTGGTCGTCCAAGGCAGTTTTTAGGACTTTAAAAACACCTCCCGATGGTTATTAAGGAGCGAAATCCCGCCTAAGTCTGCCAAAATTTGTCCTAAACCGTTAAACTGCTATCGGCACTATCGGTCGTCCCAATGGGACTGTCGGCTCTCCCAATGGGGCTATCGGAGCTCCCGATGGCACTATCGGCTCTATGGTCCTTTGAAGACGGCACCGTCGGTGCCCATTCTGGCACTATTGGTGCCAGTTGCCAATAATTGCGACTTTTCATGTTTTCGATCAATTTGATTCCAAGTTTTCCTCTAATACAAATATTTGTCTTAATTTATAATATATAAAATTGTGTTGGATTATTATCTACTAATATATAAAACACTTATCAAAAAAAATAATAATACATAAATATATATGGGTTGCCTCCCATAAAGTGCTTGGTTTAACGTCGTCAGCCTGACATATCATTTGATTAGTTGGGTTGACTTAACATTAAAACTTTTTTAAATTGTGGTATGTGCCATTCATAATATTATTTCAATCGATGCCCATTTAACTTTAGATATCTTTCCAGTGTTAGGATCTTTAACAACAATATTTCCATAATGATAGACTTTAATCACTTTAAATGGTGCTAACCATCTGGATTTCAGTTTTCCTGGAAGTAATCTCAATCTTATAATATATAATAAAACTTCTCATTCTGGTTCAAACCTTTTTTGAATAATCTTCCGATCATGCCATATTTTCATTTTCTCTTTATAGATTTTTGCATTATCATATGCTTCATTTCTAATCTCCTCAAGTTCATTGAGTTGCAAAAATTTTTTCTCACCAACATCCTTTAAATTAAAATTAAATTCCTTAATAGCCCAAAATGCTTTATGCTCCAATTCTACTGGTAAGTGGCATGTTTTTCCAAAAACAACTCTATATGAGAACATTCCTATATGAGTCTTATAAGTAGTTTTGTATGCCCATAATGCAGTATCTAATCTAGCAGACCAATCCAATTTATAAGGATTTATAGCTTTTTTTAGAATTCGTTTAATTTCACGATTTGATATCTCAACTAGACCACTAGTCTGAGGGTGAAAAGCAGTAGAGAATCTATGCATAATATCATATTTCTTAATCAATTTTTTGATTCTCTTATTCCTAAAATGAGATCCTCCATCAATAATAATTACTCTTGACATTCCATAACTTGTAAAATTATTTTTAATTAAAAATTTAGAAACACTCTGAGCATCACATCTAGGCACAATAATAACTTCAATCCATTTGGACATATAATCAACAACAAGTAATATGTATAAATTTTAAAATGAAGGGATAAATGGTCCCATAAAATCTAATCCCCACACATCAAGAATTTCAACTTCTAATGTATAATTTAGAGGCATTTCATTTCTCTTAGAATTATTACCTACTTGTTGACATCGATCACATGTTTTAATATTTTCATTAACATCTCTAAAAAGAGTTGGCCAATAAAATACATCTTGTAAAATCTTATATGCAATTCTATTTGTTCAAAAATATCCTCCGAATTCAAAATCATGTCATCTTTCAATTATCTGTTGAGTTTCCTCTTAAGACACACACCTTTTAATAATTAGATCCTTACATTGTTTATATAGAAATGGGTCATCCCAAAAATAGAATTTTGAATCATGTATAAATTTCTTTAATTGTGTATTTTTTATATCAGGTGGTAAAATATCACTTACAATATAATTTACTATATCGACATACTATGGTACATTCATTTCATCAATATTATATAATTATTCATCAGGGAAATTCTCTAAAATTTCATTTACATAATTAGTTAATATTTTTCTTTCTAGTCTAGACAAATGATCAGCTATTTGATTATCATTTCCTTTTCTATCAACTACGGTAAAATCAAACTCTTGTAATAGAGGTATCCATCTAATTAATCTTGGTTTAGCATCCTTCTTTTGCATCAAGTATTTAATAGCAGAATGATCTGTATACACTATACATTTAGTTCTAAAAAAGTAAGGTCTAAATTTATTAAAGGCATAAACAATAGTGAGTAACTCTCTTTCAGTAGTAGTGTAGTTAATTTGAGCATCATTTAAAGTTTTACTAGCATAATATATTACTTTAAAAAATTTGTTGTGCCTTTTGTCCTAACACAGCCCCATTAGCATAATCACTGGCATCACACATTATTTTAAATGATTTCTCCCAATCACGTGGAACTATTATAGGTGCAGTGATTAATTTTTCCATTAATAATTCAAATGCTTTTATGTATTCTTTATTAAAATCAAATTTCTTGTTTTTTTTCTAAAAGTTGGCATAATGAATTAGTTATTTTGTAAAAATTATTTATGTAAAGCCTGTAGAAACCAACATGTCCTAGAAAACTTCCTACCCCTGTAACATTAGTAGGAGGTGGTAATTTTTCAATAACTTAAAATTTTTGTAAGATTTACTTCCATGTCATTTCAAAAATTTTATGCCCAAGTACAATTCCTCCTGCAACCATAAATTAACATTTTTTTCTAAATTAGTACTAGGTTGATTTTTTCACATACTTCCAGAACTTTTTCTAAATTATTTAAATGGAATTCAAATTAAGTTCCAACTAGCAAAAAATCATCCACAAACACTTCCATTCCATGTTCAATAAAATTGCTAAAGATTGACATCATACATCTTTAAAATGTTGTAGGTGTATTGCATAGTCTAAAAGACATTCTGTGAAAAGCAAATGTTCCATATGGGCTTATAAATGTTGTCTTATCTTGATCCTCTAGAGTAATTGGAATTTGGTGATAACTGGTATATCCATCTAAAAAGCAATAAAAATTGTTCCCAGCCAATCTATTGAACAATTGGTCTAGAAAAGGTAAAGGAAAGTGATCTTTTCTGATGGCCATGTTTAATTTTCTATAGTCAATACAAATTCACCAACCAATACCTTGTCTTATTGGTATTAATTCATTTCTCTCATTTTCTTCAATGGTCGCCCCTCCTTTCTTTGGAACACGGTGAATTGGACTTACCCAAGCACTGTTTGAAATTAGATATATAATTCCAACATCTAGCAATTTTAAAATTTCTTTTTTAGCAACTTCTTTTGTTATTGGATTTAATCTCCTCTGAGGATCAGCTTTAGGTTCATCTAATAGAATTCTGTGCATACAAATAGAAGGACTAATTCCTTTAATATTTGATAAAGTCCATCCAAAAGCCTTTTTATATCTTTTTAACATCTCTATTAATTTTTGTTCTTGAATTTCATTTAACTCAGAAGATACAATAACAGGCAATGTAGATGACTCTCCTAAAAACACATATTTTAAATTGGCAGGTAATATCTTCACCTCAAATTTAGGTGGTTTAATACTTGAAGGAATAAAATTTTTATTATCATTTTCCAACAAGTCTAAAGTTTCAAATTTTCCATGAATATAATCCAAATATTTTTCTTTTATTTCGTCCTTGCTTTCAAAAAATTTACCTTGCTTTAACTTGTCTTCAAACTCATTCTTAAATTGCTCGTTACTTCCATCCTAAAACATTCATTATCTTTTTCTATTATTGGATATTTCATAGCTTTTGCAATATTAAATNCTTCCATGAATATAATCCAAATATTTTTCTTTTATTTCGTCCTTGCTTTCAAAAAATTTACCATGCTTTAACTTGTCTTCAAACTCATTCTTAAATTGCTCGTTACTTCCATCCAAAAACATTCATTATCTTTTTCTATTACTGGATATTTCATAGCTTTTGCAATATTAAATGCTACTTCCTGATCATTAACTCTCATTATTAATTCTCCTTTTTGCACATTTATCACAGCTCTTCCTGTTGCAATAAATGGTCTCCCCAAAATAATAGGAATTTTTTTATCTTCCTCCATGTCTAATAATATAAAGTTTATAGGGAAAATAAATTTATCTACTTTTACTAATACATCATTTATAACTCCTTTTGGATAAGTTATTGATCGATCAGCTAACTAAAGAGTTACAATAGTAGGGGAAATCTCTCCCAAATCTAGACATTTAAAGATCGATAAAGGCATAAAATTGATACTCGCTCCTAACTCACATAAAGTTTTTCTTAAGAAAATTTCACCAATAGCACAAGGTATAGTAAGATTACCAGAATCTTTTAATTTTTCAGGAAACTTTTTTGAATAATAGCACTACACTCTTCACTGAGTGTAATGGTATTATGATCTGTAAACTTCCTTTTCTTATTTAGTATATCCTTCATATATTTCACATAACTTGGAATTTGCTCCAAAGCTGCAACAAAAGGAATTTTTATCGTTAATTTCTTAAGGATTTCTAAAAAAATTGTAAATTTTTAATCTTTATCCTTCTTCTTCAGTCCTTGAGGAAACAGAGGTAATGGTTTTTCTAAAGGACCTTGTGTTTTTTCATTTTCATTTTGATCACTTTCCATTGCTTCCTTCTCTTCATCAACTTCAATTTCTCTTTAGATCTTGTTTTCAACTTCTTTTCCACTTCATAATTGAATAGCATTAATTTGCTCCTTGTTTTGATCTTTTGGATTGATTTCCATAGTACTTCAAAGCATTCCAGAAGGTCTGTTAATAAGTGCAATAGTAATATGTCATAATTGATTTTCAATATTTCTAATAGCAGTACCTTGATTTTGTATTTGATTTCCCATGTTTAACATTACTTATTCGATTTTCAACTTCTTTTGCTTAACTTGTGTGTTGGGATTAAAGTTAAATCTAGGAGGATAATAAGGTCGATAACCAGAATTTCCTTGGTTATTCAAATTTCTAGAGGAATTCACCTAATTGTTATAATTATTAAAACTAAAATTAGGATGATTTTTCCATCCAAGATTATAAAAGTTAGAATAGGGATTGTTATTTTGATTATTTATAGCATTTAATGTTTCATAAGATGATTGAGTATCAATGATCTGTCGTAGTGAATTTTCCTCTATTACAGGGGGTATTTGAGAATAGTTCACTCTTATTTGACCAATCTTTTTCGAAATAGCAGTATTTTGAGATGCTAAAATAGACTTTACATCAGAATCATGAATACTAGCTACTCTCTTAGGATTTACCATTTCAGAGGGCCATTGAAAATTGTTAGTAGTTGATCCCGATTTTTTTATTTAAGGATTTATAAAGTTAACACAACTATAACACCAAAAACTTGATCCTTCTATGAAAAGTTAGTTGTGTAAAATATATATAATTATACAAAATTAATAATGATATAATTATACAAAATTAATAAAGTTAACACAACTATAAGTATACATATCATTATCAAGTAATAAAGGACTTTCTATTTAAGCCCCAAATATCGATCCCATAGGGAATNGTATTATAATCTGTAAACTTCCTTTTCTTATTTAGTATATCCTTCATAAATTTCACATAACTTGGAATTTGTTCCAAAGCTGCAACAAAAGGAATTTTTATCGTTAATTTCTTAAGGATTTCTAAAAAAATTATAAATTTTTAATTTTTATCCTTCTTCTTCAGTCTTTGAGGAAACGGAGCTAATGGTTTTTCTAAAGGACCTTGTGTTTGTTCATTTTCGTTTTGATCACTTTCCATTGCTTCCTTCTCTTCATCAACTTCAATTTCTCTTTAGATCTTGTTTTCAACTTTTTTTCCACTTTGGGATTAAAGTTAAATCTAGGAGGATAATAAGGTCGATAACCAGAATTTCCTTGGTTATTCAAATTTCTAGAGGGATTCACCTAATTGTTATAATTATTAAAACTAAAATTAGGATGATTTTTCCATCCAAGATTATAAAAGTTAGAATAGGGATTGTTATTTTGATTATTTATAGCATTTAATGTTTCATAAGATGATTGAGTATCAATGATCTGTCCTAGTGAATTTTCCTCTATTACAGAGGGTATTTGAGAATAGTTCACTCCTATTTGATCAATCTTTTTCGAAATAGCAGTATTTTGAGATGCTAAAATAGACTTTACATCAGAATCATGAATACTAGCTACTCTCTTAGGATTTACCATTTCAGAGGGCCATTGAAAATTGTTAGTAGTTGATCCCGATTTTTTTATTTAAGGATTTATAAAGTTAACACAACTATAACACCAAAAACTTGATCCTTCTATGAAAAGTTAGTTGTGTAAAATGTATATAATTATACAGAATTAATAATGAGATTCTACGTAAGTATACATATCATTATCAAGTAATAAAGGACTTTCTATTTAAGCCCCAAAATCGATCCCATAGGGAATGTGTAAATTGATAATGATAAGTTTTACTAGGAAATTTACAGAAAATTAAACGAAATCAATATAACTAATTTTGAATGTTGAGATGTTATCAAAACTAAAGTACTTAACTATTAGCAAAACATAAATGCAAAGTTTAAAAGGTAAATACTGATATACTAACTATGTTTATGTAATGAAGATTTCTTATGTGAAAAAGCATTATTCCCACTAAAATGAGGTTCTGGTGAAATGAGATGAGATAAATTTTTATAATATATATTGTGCTAAATAGGAGCAATTATAATTCTCAACTTTGATACAATGCATAGAAAATCATTGGCTAATCCTAAGTTTAGTCCCTAAATCTGTGGCTAGGTTAGGAGGATACCAGTTCCCATTTCCCTTCATTTGAAGGCTAACTCTTACTTTAGTTTTTTAACACTAAGACCGAATTGGGGATTTTCATCTGTCACCCTAAAGATTCTCCAATTCTACACCCAACAAAGAATATTTTCCTATTTATTTGCACTTAATTCCATGAATAAATTTCTCCTCCATGAAATCAAATGTGATCCTCACTCTGTTGTAGAACTCATACTCTATTTTTCGGATCATATGTTTCACAGCATATTTTAACAATTCAATTGGCTAGATCAAAATATAAATTAAGTTCAGAGCTAAGAAATCATCACAATTTATTTTGTATTTTAATATTGGCACATCATATTATCTCTTCATTTCACCAGATCTCAGAGTAGAAAGAAAGATAGAGGGAACTACTCAGACTTCATGACAAAGACACAACAAAACACAAATTTCATACATAAAAGAAAGCTCATACAACACTAATAAATAAACAAAACTTATCTGAAACTCTTTCTCAAAGCAAATTCCTTGTAGTCTTTCCTTAGAAATGCAGGAAGAAGATATCTTCACTTTTCATCTTCTCCAACACTCTTAAAGAAAGATTCATACTAAATCTCACCATACAAGCTCTAAAATATAAAAGAAAAATCACTAATGAACTCCAATATGGTGGTAGAATGAAAATGAATGATGAATAATGGTGAAAATGGAGCGTGGTGGAAAGTCTTGGAGCGAAAAGGAGTCACTTTCTTGGTGAATTTCGGCCCCAAATAAAGCCCAAGGTCAGTTCTCCAAGAGGTACCTCCAAAAACTCTTAAAAAATTGTCCAAATACATCAAAACTTCTAAAAACTAGGGTTGAACCGCCTTTAGCGCTATTGACGCTAGTCTGGCGCCATCGGCGCTGAGTAAAAATTTCAGCTATTCTGTTGTTCTGCGAGGTCGGTGCTGCCCTTGGCACGGTCGGCGCTGAGTACTTCTTCAAAAACTTCATTTTGACTCCAAATTCCATTATTTCTGCTTCCTTTTTTCTTTAAGTCCTAAAAATCAACAACCTGTAAAAAAAACATCAAAATATCTTCCATTAAGGTGCAATATCACAAAAATAAGTATAAAATTATGGTCTAAAAATGCATATATTTTTGGTGTATNTGAGGTCGGTGCTGCCCTTGGCACGGTCGGCGCTGAGTACTTCTTCAAAAAGTTCATTTTGACTCTAAATTCCATCATTTCTGCTTCCTTTTTGCTTTAAGTCCTAAAAATCAACAACCTGTAAAAAAACATCAAAATATATTCCATTAAGGTGCAATATCACAAAAATAAGTATAAAATTATGGTCTAAAAATGCATATATTTTTGGTGTATCAAAATCCTCCAAACTTACATTTTACTTGTCCTCAAGTAACTCCTCTACTACATAAAAATATGACCTATGGTAAAGAATTTAACTTCTAGACTTCCATATTTAAGTTCTCTAAACATAATATTATAACTTAAGAAAAATTCAAAACAACTCTAGTTAATACTAAAGATGTCAGGATATTCAGTATTAATTCTAAGATTTCTGATCCACTATTTCTTTCAAGAAAAATTGCAATTTGTCATATTAAAGTCACTTAGAAAATTCATTGGAAAAAGGACTTCATAAAACTTTATTAATTATTAAGCTAAAATTCAAATAAAAAGTTTAGAAAATGTGTCCAAGTCTTTTTCCTTAAGTTGATTCAAGTAAANATCATAAAACTTTATTAATTATTAAGCTAATATTCAAATAAAAAGTTTAGAAAATGTGTCCAAGTCTTTTTCCTTAAGTTGATTCAAGTGAAGCCAATTTTTAATTAGGCATCTCCTCAAGCTTCTCCCCACATCTTTTTTTTCTTCTTCTCTTTTTTTTTTTACTTTTCAGGATCATTTTTAATCCCCTTTTTCTTTTCTTTCCTCTACTCTCTCTTTTTTTTATGTATGTGAGGATTACTATATTTGGATAGCCTTTAATGATTTTGAACTTCACTATCCTCTTCTTAAAGTTAAAAACTTTTTACATTTCTTGGCTTACCAAATTTATATTAACTTAAAAATTACATAAATTTTACATATTTAAGTTCTCTAAACATAATAATACAACTTAAGAAAAATTCAAAACAACTCCAGTTAATACTAAAGGTGCCAGGATANTTTTACATATTTAATTTCTCTAAACATAATAATACAACTTAAGAAAAATTCAAAACAACTCCAGTTAATACTAAAGGTGCCAGGATATTTAGTAATTAAGTCTAAGATTTCTGATCCACTATTTCTTTCAAGAAAAATTGCAATTTGTCCTATTAAAGTCACTTAGAAAATTCATATGAAAAAGGACTTCATAAAAATTTATTAATCATTAAGCTAATATTCAAATGAAAAGTTTATAAAATGTGTCCAAGTCTTTTTCCTTAAGTTGATTCAAGTGAAGCCAATTTTTAATTAGGCATCTCCTCAAGCTTCTCCCCACATCTTTTTTTTCTTCTTCTCTTTTTTTTTCTTACTTTTCAAGATCATTTTTAATCCCCTTTTTCTTTTCTTTCTTCTTCTCTCTGTTTTTTTTTATGTATGTGAGGATTACTATATTTGGATAGCCTTTAATGATTTTGAACTTCAGTATCCTCTTCTTAAAGTTAAAAACTTTTTACATTTCTTCGCTTACCAAATTTATATTAACTTAAAAATTACATAAATTTTACATATTTAAGTTCTCTAAACATAATAATACAACTTAAGAAAAATTCAAAACAACTCCAGTTAATACTAAAGGTGCCAGGATATTTAGTAATTAAGTCTAAGATTTCTGATCCACTATTTCTTTCAAGAAAAATTGCAATTTGTCCTATTAAAGTCACTTAGAAAATTCATATGAAAAAGGACTTCATAAAAATTTATTAATCATTAAGCTAATATTCAAATGAAAAGTTTATAAAATGTGTCCAAGTCTTTTTTCTTAAGTTGATTCAAGTGAAGCCAATTTTTAATTAGGCATCTCCTCAAGCTTCTCCCCACATCTTTTTTTTCTTCTTCTCTTTTTTTTTCTTACTTTTCAAGATCATTTTTAATCCCCTTTTTCTTTTCTTTCTTCTTCTCTCTCTTTTTTTTTATGTATGTGAGAATTACTATATTTGGATAGCCTTTAATGATTTTGAACTTCACTATCCTCTTCTTAAAGTTAAAAACTTTTTACATTTCTTGACCTACAAATTTATATTAACTTAAAAATTACATAAATTTTAATTCTTTTCTTTTCACATGAATCTTTTAAGATTTTTAATACTTCAAAAATACAAATTCCTTTACTTAAAATAGAAAAACATAGTCTTATTTTATCTTACCAAATATCTTATTCTCTAGAATTAACCTTTATTATTGAAAAGAAAATTTACTTAAATTTACTATATATTTAGAAACATAAATATAGTTATCCAAAGTTAACCCTTAATTCCAAATGTCATGTTAAATTTAAAATTTCTGAAAATATAGTTAAGTGAGGAGAAATAAAATTAAGTTCTCTCTTTAATTTTTTAAAATAATTTTTCTCCCCCCCAAACTTAATTTTTTTTAAAAGATTTACATGAAGAACTTTAAAAATAATAGGGTGAAAGAAAGCATTAAATANTTTAAAAGATTTACATGAAGAACTTTAAAAATAATAGGGTGAAAGAAAGCATTAAATACTTAAAGAAAATTCATGCCTGTTGAAGATTCTGGTTTTTACAAATAAATTCTGAAATACTGCACGTGATAATATGAAAAGCTACAAGGCTTAAAACATTAAATTGCACATAATATTTATAAAATTTGCTGAGAAAGAGTTAATTAAAATAGATTTGACAAAGTGCAAACACTAACAACAGAACTAAACTAAATTCTAAAAATGAAAACAATTTTACACATTACACTTTCACATTGCAACATAACAATAGANCTTAAATTGCACATAATATATATAAAATTTGCTGAGAAAGAGTTAATTAAAATAGATTTGACAAAGTGCAAACACTAACAATAGAACTAAACTAAATTCTAAAAATGAAAACAATTTTACACATTACACTTTCACATTGCAACATAACAATAGAGTTTCAACAATATCACAAAACAAATAATACAATCACAAAGTACAACACAAATAAATAAACAAACAAAAACATCAACAGTCATCATCTTCTTCATCATTAACATCTAACTTCTGCTGGTGATATGGAGTACAAACCGGGTGAATAGGGAACTGAACTGCATGATCACGCCTCTGGTATTTCACTAAAGCATCATCATAAGTAGCATCATATTCAAACTTCTAGCAAATTAGATCATCTGTATGAGCATTTCTGGCTTCCATGTTCTGCATCCTATGATCCATCCTCAAAATATCTCCCTATTAAATCATCATCTGGTCCAATAACTCTCGATTACTGGGGTCACTTGAAGTAGGATCACTAAAAGTAGGGGTCCTAGAAGTAGAAGGAATATCCCTAGCCTTACTTTCAGATCTCTAATCAATATAGGACTCATAAGTCTTAATGTTTGCAGGCCCAATAAGTCTCTGAGGCTCAATCCTCTCCTCATCAAATCTGAAATCAAATCTTGCATGCTCATAAAGTGTATAAATGAGAGAAGGGTGTGCTAATCCACTAGTGGTCCCTCCCAGAGCAGTAGATCAAGTGTTCATATGAATGATAGAGCCTACATTTATATCCATCACTTGTTGAATACAGTAGTTCAGTATGGCTCTATCCTTAGTCACTTCACTTTGATGGTTTGTTGGAATAATCCTTTCAGAAATAAAATAATGCTAGGCCTTAGGTACTAGATTTAACATAGAAAGGGGAAAGTTAACTTTAACTCCATTCTTTACTTTCCAAGCCCCTTTCTCACTAGTCAGAAAAAAAAACCTCATATAAGGCCTCATTTGTAGTAGAGAATGAATGATACTGACATAGATAAACATCTTCTAACTGATAAAACTCATTTATTTTTCTTCGAGTAAACTCCACCCTTTTTTCTCGAACAAAAACAAAATCATCAGAAGCCTCCAGAAAGTTGGCATAAAATTNATCATAAGTCTTAATGTTTGCAGGCCCAATCAGTCTTTGAGGCTCAATCCTCTCCTCATCAAATCTGAAATCAAATCTTGCATGCTCACAAAGTGTATAAATGAGAGAAGGGTGTGCCAATCCACTAGTGGTCCCTCCCAGAGCAGTAGATCAAGTGTTCATATGAATGATAGAGCCTACATTTATATCCATCACTTGCTGAATACAGTAGTTCAGTATGGCTCTATCCATAGTCACTTTACTTTGATGGTTTGTTGGAATAATCCTTTCAGAAATAAAATAATGCTAGGCCTTAGGTACTAGATTTAACATAGAAAGGGTAAAGTTAACTTTAACTCCATTCTTTACTTTCCAAGCCCCTTTCTCACCAGTCAGAAAAAAAACCTCATATAAGGCCTCATTTGTAGTAGAGAATGAATGATACTGACATAGATAAGCATCTTCTAACTGATAAAACTCATTTATTTTTCTTCAAGTAAACTCCACCCTTTTTTCTCAAACAAAAAAAAAAATCATCAGAAGCCTCCAGAAAGTTGGCATAAAATTCCATAACTATCCCAGCTATCGTATTGACAGTAAAATAACAGAAGTTTTCTCACTACCGAGCGATAATCAATCATTAAACTTTTCCTCTCAGATTTTTGAAACCTTGATCCGGAATCACTTTCTTATTTTCTCAAAGACTATGAAATCAAGCACTAGCTTTAAGGCTAATAAACTTTTGCTCCTCATATTCTATTTTTCTTTTGCTCGATCTAGGTGCCATATAAAATCCAAAAAAAATTGATAAAAATCTGAATAAATTCTAAATTTCCAAAAATTAAAATGTAAAGCACTTTAAACTTAAATCCACTAAGCAAAAGTTTTTCACCAAAGCATTTTCTCAAAATCACTCAAAAAAAACAAAACTTTCGGATCAGGCAATGTGAGAAAAATATTTGGTGCAAATCAAAAAATTTTTACTTTAAAGTGTAGCTCTTACCTAGAGAAAATGAAATACGAAGTTCCTTTGCCTCTAAATCTCCTTAANGAAAACAAAACTTTCGGATCTAGGCAATGTGAGAAAAATATTTGGTGCAAATCAAAAAAATTTTACTTTAAAGTGTAGCTCTTACCTAGAGAAAATGAAATACGAAGTTCCTTTGCCTCTAAATCTCCTTAAATCCACCCAAAATCAAGTCTTAACTGTGAAAACCGAAGGTTGAAGGCGACTTTAGGGGTAAAAATGGAGGTTTTGCTGTGAAAATCGCGAATTAAAAGGGTTATTACTGCTCTTTGGTTGAAGGCGCCATCGGGCCTGAAATTCACTATTTTGATTTTTTCAAATTTTCAATTTCCTTTTAATTTCCTCCAATGTTTTTCAGTATTTTTAAACATAAATTTTTATCTTACAATAATTCACAAATAAACATTCACAAATAATTATTTTCACAAAAAACAATAAACTAACTTTTATATATGAAAATACACCTTTTATAAACACATTTCACAAATGACACATTCACACCTTTTAAGAAAACTAATTATAAATCAGCGTTGAAATGAAGCCACAACACTAAACGTTGACNCAACAATAAACTAACTTTTATATATGAAAATACACCTTTTATAAACACATTTCACAAATCACACATTCACACCTTTTAAGAAAACTAATTATAAATCAGCGTTGAAATGAAGCCACAACACTAAACGCTGACACAAAACTATACACATAATAAAACTTGAAAATTCTAAGGAAAAAACAAACCAAACTAAATCAAATCAAATCCACACAATTACATAAAAGACATAAATATTCTTAAGCAAGTAGAGAATCTAAAGTCTTCAGTCATTCAACTTCATCTTCAGTGCTTTCACCTTCTTTAATATCTCCCATGGATTGGTAATGAACATATAGGTTGTAGAAGGATTGGTACGAGAATTTTTCGGTCAAATTTTATTCGATCCACTCATTTTCTTTAAACATCCGAACTAATCCTACTTCAAAAGTTCCAATATGATCAAAATTTTCTTTCATTCTCTAATCAAGGTGATAAAAAAAGGTACTTAAGATCTCCCACCGCATTCATAATATTCTGAAGTTCCATTTCAATTTTCTTTAATTTCTTCTCCAAAGTAAGCGAACTTCCTACTGTTGGTGGTATTAATGGAGTTGAAGCATGTGAAGAATTATAAACATCTCGTACTTCCTACATATCACTTTCATCCGTGTGAAAATTATAAACATCTTGCATCAAATCTTGCATAGGAATTAAATTTGTATAATGACAGATTGAAACATTTTCTATCATATACAATTCATTAATCCTTGCAGGAGTAAATGGTACAGCCTTACCTCATATGAAGACAAATCCTTGGGTAATTCTATGTAGATTTTCATAGAACTCCTTCACCACAGACACAACAACCACAAAGGTAGTGTAACACAGAACTTCTCATCACCTTTGCAAAATGATCTTGTCAATCGAAGCACTTGGATTGATCAATCTAAGATTAACAAATGCTCTCTCCTTGATCAATCTCTTCTTCGTAATAACTTTATCGTATAATCTCTGCTCGTGGAAACTAATAAAATTTCTTCTATTTAAAACTCCATATCTTGAAGTATTTCTGGAATTGGAAGCCATGGAATCCGAAAATAGGAAGTTTCTAGGCGTCCTAGAAAGTTTTTAGGACTTTAAAAACACCTCCCAACAGTTATTATAGAGCGAAATCCAGCCAAAGTCTGCCAAAAGTCGTCTGAACCGTCAAAACACTCTCGACGCTGTCAGCGCTCACGATTGGCACTGCTGGCACTGAGGTCCATTTAATTGGGCGCCGTCGACGCCAGTGGCTAAAATTTTGCGACTTTCATTTTCGTTCAATTTAATTCCAACTTTTTCTCCAATACTAATATTTGACTAAATTTATAATAAATGCAATTGTGTAGGATTATTATCTACTAATATATAAGACACTTATTAAACAAAATAGTAGTACATAGACATATATGTATGTGTTCCCTCCCATAAAGTGCTTGGTTTATCATCGTCAACCCGACACATCATTTGTTTAGTTGGGTTGACTTAACATTAAAACTTCTTTAAATTGAGGTATGTGCCCTTCATAATAATGTTTCAGACGATGCCCATTAACTTTAAATACCTTTCCAGTGTTAGGATCTTTAATAATAATAGCTCCATAATGGTAGACTTTAATCACTTTAAATGGTCCTAACCATCTAGATTTCAGTTTTCCTGAAAACAATCTCAATCTTGTATTTTATAATAGACCTTCTTGTCCAGGTTCAAATTTCTTCAAAATAATCTTCCAATCATGCCATATTTTTATTTTTTCTTTATAGATTTTTGCAAAATCATATGGTTCATTTTTTATTTCTTCAAGTTCATTGAATTGCAATAATCTATTCTCACCAGCATCTTTTAGATTAAAATTAAATTCCTTAATAGCCCAAAATGCTTTATGCTCTAATTCTAATGGTAAGTGGCATATTTTTCCAAATGTCAGTCTGTAGAGGGACATTTCTGTAGGAGTCTTATAAGCAGTTCTATATGCCCATAATGTATTATCTAGCCTAGCAGACCAATCCAATTTATAAGGGTTTACCACTTTTTCTAAAATTCATTTAATTTCACGATTTGATATCTCTGCTAGACCGCTAGTCTGAGGATGATAAATAGTAGAGAATCTATGCATAATATCATATTTCTTAATTAATTTTTTGATTCTCTTATTCCTAAAATGAGATCCTCCATCGGTAATAATTACTCTCGGCATTCCATATCTTGTAAAAATATTTTTAATCAAAANGGCTTAGCGACTTAGTTATTTTTGAAAATTTTTTATGTAACGCCTGTAAAAACCAACATGTTCTAGAAAACTTCTCACCCCTTTAACAGTAGTAGGTGGTGGTAATTTTTCTATAACTTAGATTTTTGCAGGATCTACCTTCATGTATTTGTAAAAAATTTTATGCCCAAGCACAATACCTTCTGCAACCATAAATTGACATTTTTCCCAATTTAATATTAGGTTGAATTTTTCACATACTTCTATAACTTTTTCTAAATTATTAAGACATAACTCAAACAAAGTTCCAAATACAGAAAAATCATCCAAAAACACTTCCATTTCATATTCTATAAAATTGCTAAAAATTGACATCATGCATCTTTGAAATGTTGCAGGTATATTGCATAGTTCAAAAGACATTCTACGAAAAGCAAATGTTCCATATGGGCTTGTAAATGTTGTTTTTACTAGAGGATCCAACATAGAAAAGTAAT
>JXCR01117472.1:4452-33901 GCA_002079205.1 Phalaenopsis hybrid cultivar
TATATATATGTGTGTGTGTGTGTGTGTGTGTGTGTGTGTGTGTGTGTGTGTGTGCGTGCGTGCGTGCGTGTGTGTGTGTATATTTGTAGAAGGAGCATTATTCGGCTCCCTACAGGTTGTACAATTAAAGCAATACAAAAGACTCAACTTGGGAGGCCCTCAATCTTGAAACCAAACCTCAAAAAAAGACTTTAACCTATAGAGGGTGACCTCACCACAAAATTAAACCCTACAAAGAGAATAAGAGAAAAGAAGGAACCTTTTTTATATATATACCATAGTGTGAAGGGGTATATATATATATATATATATATATATAATAGGCTCCAAAAATATTAAGCCAAATAAAGAGAATTAAGGGTGAGATGTCCAGTTACTAGAGACCATTGAAATGATTAGCTTTAGTTCTAAAGTGTGGAGTCTCCATTGTATCACCATGAAGTAGAAGAGCAAGAGGAGTGGGGGTCTGGTTGCTACAAATATGGAGTTAGTGTAAAGACCTTGTCTAGCTAGCAAATTTGTAGGTTGATTTCCTTCCCTGTAGATAAAAGTCATATTGAAGTTAATAATCTTTTTGAGACTCCAGATTTTCTGTTTCCATTGTGTGTGGTGCCCAGAGAACAACTTCTAAGAATTCAAAAAGTTGATGAGTTGTAGAGAGCACCTCAATCCATAGTTTATACCATGCAGCTTTTAAAGCAAATGTTACAGCCCAAAAAATAGCAATTAGTTCTGCCTCTAGTGCATCTTTAGCCTCAGTTGGGGCATGAAAGAACAAAAAACATTTACTAGAGGAATCCCTGAAAACTCTCCCTACCCCAGCACCCCATTCAGTAAAACTTCCATCAGTATTGATCTTCATGGTACACTATTCAGGGGGTTTTCAAAAGATTTTCTCAATCTTGTGAGATTCTCTGGCCACTGTGATCTGAAACTTACTAATATTAGGGATGTTGTTGAATTGAATCAACTTGATTAAGTATGAGGCATAGTTTCTGGTGACCTTGGAATGTTGACTATAATTGTCTTCATGTTTTATGTTGTTTCTGCTCATCCAAAGGAACCAGGAAAAAAATAAAAGGAATAGATTCACAGTTACTTCTTTTCCAGTTGTGCCACCCAATTTTAAGATTGGACCAATCCAATGCAAATCCATCCACTTTAATCTTAGTTAAAAACTCTTTCCAAACCTCTTGAGAAAACTTACAGTTAAAGAAAACATGGTTACTGTTCTCCTCATACTTTTGACAGAGATAGCTTCTCTAGAGTCCCCTCAATCCCTTCAGTTTGAGTGTATCATCAGTTGGCAGTAAATGGTTGAAGAGTCTCAAATAGAAGAAAGACATAGAAGGGGATAGGAATATGTTTCATATGACTTCACCCCAAGGGAACTGTTCTCAACAGAAGAGTTTAGCATAAATGGCTTTACTCAAACTTTGATTAATATAACTATGCCATATAATCCTATCCTTCCTAGCTAGTCCTTGGGGCACCAGTGGTCCAACCAGAAATTCACCTTACCATTCCCCAAATCCCAAATGTACATATCCGCAGCAAGGTGTCTGATTCTGAGCATGTTTGTCCAAATTCTAGAGTCACCCAATTTCTTGGTGATGAGAGAGGGGTGTTGTACCTTGCAATTTTTACTCTTCATGAACTTAGCCCAAAGGGAAGTTTGAGCTCTACAATTGATCCACATTTTTCAGAAGTTGATCTAGATGAGTTGTTGAAGTCCCTTAAAACCTATACCACCAGCCATGGTAGGTTTAGCAACTTTTGCCAAGAAGCCCAGTGAAGTTGCTGCCTTTAACCTGCCCACAAAAATCTGTTAAATCTTCTTTCCAACTAAATCTTGGTGCTTTTCTTTATAAATGTGGTTTGGAGAATATATGATGGAAAAGTAGTTAAGATGCTTTTGAGAAGAGTTATTCTGCCTCCATTAGAAAGGAAAGAGTGAGACCAGCTAGATAAATGATTCTGAATCTTTCGAAAAACTTCGTCAAATTTGATTATTTTAGACCTCACCAAAATAAGATGAACCCCCAGGAATTTTGCAATAGAGAAACCTATATTCTCAGAGACCCAGTGTTTGCAATTGGATGATGCCCTTTTGTTGAAAATCAGTTGGCATTTTGCTAGGCAAAACACCATCCCAGAGTAACCTTGGAATTGCTTCAGACACTGACAGACTTTCTTGACAGCATTTTTATGGACACTAGAGAATATCATGACTTCATTAGCATATGTGAGATGAGATACAACCATTGTGGATTTGTGATGATATCTAGAGTACTGTTGAGTGAGGATGTCCCTGTCAAGCATTCTAGAAAAATAGTCCATAGCCAGAATAAAAATAGTGGGGGAGTGTGGGTCTCCCTGCTTAAGTCCTCTAGCAGCTGAGAAGGAACCCCAGGCCTTATCATTAATAAGGATAGAATGGTAATTATTAATAAGCCACCTATGAGTGAGGTTGCAGAAATCAGGTTGAAACCCCCTGACAGCAAGAATCCCCAAGATAAATTTCCAATCAATTGTGTCATAGGCTTTTTTGATATCAAGTTTATAGATAAGATTAGCCCCCTACTAATTTTATCAAGATCCAGAATCAACTCTTGTGCCAACAAGACATTATCAGTAATATATCTCCCTTTGATAAAGGCTGTTTGGTTTGGGCAGATTATCTTGCCAAGATAATGTTGAAGTCTTCTTATAATGGTCTTACTAATGAGTTTACTGATTACAAAAGTGAGGCTGATGGGTCTATAATGATCCTTAGTCTTTTGCAGATCCCCTTTTGGAATTAAAATAATAGATGAATCCTTAAAGTAGCTAGGTAGATTAATATCCCCAAAGAAACTTCTTATAGCCTCAATCACATCCCTTTTAATTTTGTGTCAAGATTTTTTATAAAAATTAGCAGTAAAGCCATATGGGCCAGCAGATTCAGAGCTGTCAATGGTGTTTAAAGCATCCCAAATTTCAATATCATAAGGGGGGTCTGTGAGTCTGAGATGATTAGTGAACTCAATTTCACCTGTAAAATAGTTGCTATCAATATCAGTGTTGAGATCAGCAGAGGATTTTAACAAGGAGCTGTAGTACTTGACAGGATCCATAGCAATGTGTTCATTATCATTGAGCCAACTTCCATCAGATGTATAAATAGAGCGTATAGTGTTACATTTTCTCTTGTACCTAATGTAGGCATGGTAAAATTTTGTGTTCCTGTCACCTTCAGTAAAGATGTTAATAGAAGTCTTCTGTTTAACTAACAAATCCTAGTTTTCAATAGCATTAAGCAAATTAGTTTGGGCAGTGAGCATATCAAATTTTGTAGTAGTTCCATTCTGAACAACAACTTCAAATTTCTCCACTTCCTTTTCAGCATATAAGGCATTAGAATAGACATTACTAAAAGTCTCCCATCTCCATTTTCTCAGAGCTTTGCTCAGTTTCAAATGCAAACGACTAAGTTTTATGAATGGTTCAGAATGGTAAACACCAACCCGATTTGAGGCTACACAACTGACAAAAAGGGGTGAGTGGACCATATATTTAAATATTTGAAAGGGGGATTATAAGCAGTATTGCTAGGGGAAGTGATAGATATGAGAAGAGGTCTGTGATCGGACCCAGTGAAGGTTAAGTGAGTAACAAAGGTGAGAAGATAATGTTTATACTAGCAGTCATTAACAAGCACCCTGTCAAGTCTTTCCCACATTTTACCCCTCTTCCAAGTGAACTGAGGACCCTGGTAACCAAAATCAAACAGACCAGCTTTCTGGATCTGATCATCGTAGAGAGTCATTTTGGAAATATTAGGGACTCTACCCCCAGATTTCTCAGCAGCAGATGTGATGCAATTGAAATCTCCCCCAACCATCCAAGGGGAGTTCATATTTACATTGATAAGCTGTACACACTCCCAAAGCTCTTGTTTATCCTCTTTATGACTGCCAGCATTGATGAAAGTTGCAAATTCCAAATGGCCTTGAATTAAGAGAGAGAGAGAGAGAGAGAGAGATGTATAAACTGTGGATGGTCCAACTGGATATTCCACTGTATTTCATTTCTACAAAAGAACCAAATTTTGTTATTCTTATTAGCATAATGTGAGAATCTAGGGAACTTACTAATAATTCTCTGAGGATTTTGCTGAACCATAGGTTCCTGTATAGCAAAACACCAAAGTTTGAATTTTTTGTTGAGATAAATCAATCTTTTTAAGGACTGAGGATGGGCAATGCCCCTTATATTCCAACACAATAAATTAATCATGAGGGGGATTAATATGGAGGTAGGACTGAGATCTTGATCTGGTCCTTCCTCTAGAAGGAGAAGGCCCAACCATCTTCTTGCCACCTATGCTCATATCATTCCTTTCTTTTAGTTTCTGAACTTTTGAAAGTTGCTTCTTCTTCTTATTAGATTTTTTTATTTTCCATTCCTCCTCTAATAGGAGCTTCATCTCAGCCATTTCCCTTTTCTCAGGGGTTCCAATACAGTGATATCATTTTGGTTTACCTCCCTGATTATATCATCACCACTGTGTGAGCCATTTGAGGTTAGAGGGGTAATAATGTTAACTTCATTTAACTTTTCCCTGAAGTTCTTGGGGGAGGTATTTGTAGGAGCATTGGAGCCAAAAGGAGATGTGGAAATTTTAGATGTTCCTAATATATCTTCCTTATTAACTGTTGGAGTTGGTTCTACACATAGTGTGGGCGCTTGAACCGCAGACTGACTAATCTTTTCCTGAGTGTGCACAACTTTCTTTAGAGGAGGGTGAAGCCTGAAACATATATATTTGGTGTGTCCAAACATCTTAAAATGATGACAATAACGAGGTTTTTTTTTTCTAGCACCTCATTCTACCAGAAACCATTTATGTCGGAGCCAATCCAGAGCCTTTTGATTTCAGCGAGAGTAATATCTCTCTCAATGAGAATTCTGGCTAGAGCTGGTCTGGCTTTGTTATATGTTGGGGCATCTACTTTCAAAGGCCTCCCTAATGCACACCCAATATGTAAAAGAGCATTGAGGTTAAAATATTGAAGTGGAAGGCCAGGTAGTTTAAGCCAAAGGGGAACTACAGGGGGCTCCTTGCTCGGATCAAAACCAAGTTCCCACTTCAAAATCTTCATGGTGGTACCTCCAATCTGAAGGGATTATTTTACAAATAATCTAGCATAGTCTTCCTCACCTGATAGTTGGATGAGAAAATGTCTACCATCAAGTAATCCATTCTACCAATTTCCATTAAATTTTAATGAATCAAAAAAGTTTCTGTCCAGTTCCTTTTTAGGGTGTCTAAGTTGGAATTTGCCCACTAAAGTGAATTTCACTTGCTCATTCAGATTCTGAATTTCTTGTGGAGAGATATATATATAGCAGGTTCACCCTCTCTCGATCCCAAAGGGTGAATGCAAGGACTATTTCCCTTCCCAGCAGCAGTATCATGGAAATCTTGGGGGAAAACTAAGCGATCAGGGTCACTAAGGGTAACAACAGATTTACCCACAACCCCAACATAAGTGGCCTTGGACCACCGAGCATTAGTCACAAAATCAATAAGAGTAGCAATTAGAAAAAAGCTCAAATGAACACACCTCAGAATCAAAGGTAAAGAATCCCAGAGCAAAAACTCTAGTAAACCAAAGTAAACTTCAAATTTTGATTAGCCCGGGAAAGGCCAAATCAAATTTAGACTCACAAAACCTTCAATAAAATCACAAATGCTGGAATGGTAATCTTCCTCCAGCAAGAAAAGAGACCAAAAAAGGCACCACATGAAAAATAGAAGCTTGCAAAAATGTTTAGAGCAATGAAACAGTAAACCCTGCAAAATACCAGGGATTTGAGCCAGAAAAGTTGACTCCCAAGGAAAAACCAAGCAAGATGGAGAAACTTAGGGATCTCAGCAGAGGCACAACCGTCAAACCAGCTGCAACAGAGCTTCACCCTGCCAGAAACCCTAGCAGAGCACCAATCCTAGACGCTACCATTTNTACAAAAAAAGACTTTAACCTATAGAGGGTGACCTCACCACAAAATTAAACCCTAAAAAGAGAATAAAAGAAAAAAAGGAACTTTTTTTATATATATACCACAGTGTGAAGGGGTATATATATATATATATATATATATATATATATATATATATAATAGGCTCCAAAAATATTTAGCCAAATAAAGAGAATTAAGGGTGAGATGTCCAGTTACTAGAGACCATTGAAATGATTAGCTTTAGTTCTAAAGTGTGGAGTCTCCATTGTATCACCATGAAGTAGAAGAGCAAGAGGAGTGGGGGTCTGGTTGCTACAAATATGGAGTTAGTGTAAAGACCTTGTCTAGCTAGCAAATTTGTAGGTTGATTTCCTTCCCTGTAGATAAAAGTCATATTGAAGTTAATAATCTTTTTGAGACTCCAGATTTTCTGTTTCCATTGTGTGTGGTGCCCAGAGAACAACTTCTAAGAATTCAAAAAGTTGATGAGTTGTAGAGAGCACCTCAATCCATAGTTTATACCATGCAGCTTTTAAAGCAAATGTTACAGCCCAAAAAATAGCAATTAGTTCTGCCTCTAGTGCATCTTTAGCCTCAGTTGGGGCATGAAAGAACAAAAAACATTTACTAGAGGAATCCCTGAAAACTCTCCCTACCCCAGCACCCCATTCAGTAAAACTTCCATCAGTATTGATCTTCATGGTACACTATTCAGGGGGTTTTCAAAAGATTTTCTCAATCTTGTGAGATTCTCTGGCCACTGTGATCTGAAACTTACTAATATTAGGGATGTTGTTGAATTGAATCAACTTGATTAAGTATGAGGCATAGTTTCTGGTGACCTTGGAATGTTGACTATAATTGTCTTCATGTTTTATGTTGTTTCTGCTCATCCAAAGGAACCAGAAAAAAAATAAAAGGAATAGATTCACAGTTACTTCTTTTCCAGTTGTGCCACCCAATTTTAAGATTGGACCAATCCAATGCAAATCCATCCACTTTAATCTTAGTTAAAAACTCTTTCCAAACCTCTTGAGAAAACTTACAGTTAAAGAAAACATGGTTACTGTTCTCCTCATACTTTTGACAGAGATAGCTTCTCTAGAGTCCCCTCAATCCCTTCAGTTTGAGTGTATCATCAGTTGGCAGTAAATGGTTGAAGAGTCTCAAATAGAAGAAAGACATAGAAGGGGATAGGAATATGTTTCATATGACTTCACCCCAAGGGAACTGTTCTCAACAGAAGAGTTTAGCATAAATGGCTTTACTCAAACTTTGATTAATATAACTATGCCATATAATCCTATCCTTCCTAGCTAGTCCTTGGGGCACCAGTGGTCCAACCAGAAATTCACCTTACCATTCCCCAAATCCCAAATGTACATATCCGCAGCAAGGTGTCTGATTCTGAGCATGTTTGTCCAAATTCTAGAGTCACCCAATTTCTTGGTGATGAGAGAGGNTTCTTGAGAAAACTTACAGTTAAAGAAAACATGGTTATTGTTCTCCTCATACTTTTGACAGAGATAGCTTCTAGAGGGCCCCCTCAATCCCTTCAGTTTGAGTGTATCATCAGTTGGAAGTAAATGGTTGAAGAGTCTCAAATAGAAGAAAGACATAGAAGGGGATAGGAATATGTTCCATATGACTTCACCCCCAGGGAGCTGTTCTCAACAGAATAGTTTAACATAAATGACTTTACTCAAACTTTGATTAATATAACTATGCCATATAATTCTATCCTTCCTAGCTAGTCCTTGGGGCACCAGTGGTCCAACCAGAAATTCACCTATCCATTCCCCAAATCCCAAATGTACATATCCTCAGCAAGGTGTCTGATTCTGAGCATGTTTGTCCAAATTCTAGAGTCACCCAATTTCTTGGTGATGAGAGAGGGGTGTTGTACCTTGCAATTTTTACTCTTCATGAACTTAGCCCAAAGGGAAGTTTGAGCTCTACAATTGATCCACATTTTTCAGAAGTTGATCTAGATGAGTTGTTGAAGTCCCTTAAAACCTATACCACCAGCCATGGTAGGTTTAGCAACTNTTTTACTCTTCATGAACTTAGCCCAAAGGGAAGTTTGAGCTCTAAAATTGATCCACATTTTGCAGAAGTTGATCTAGATGAGTTGTTGAAGTCCCTTAAAACCTATACCACCAGCCATGGTAGGTTTAGCAACTTTTGCCAAGAAGCCCAGTGAAGTTGCTGCCTTTAACCTGCCCACAAAAATCTGTTAAATCTTCTTTCCAACTGAATCTGGGTGCTTTTCTTCATAAATGTGGTTTGGAGAATATATGATGGAAAAGTAGTTAAGATGATTTTGAGAAGAGTTATTCTGCCTCCATTAGAAAGGAAAGAGTGAGACCAACTAGATAAATGATTCTGAATCTTTCGAAAAACTTCGTCAAATTGGATTATTTTAGACCTCCCCCAAATAAGATGAACCCCCAGGTATTTTGCAATGGAGAAACCTATATTCTCAGAGACCCAGTGTTTGCGATTGAATGATGTCCTTTTGTTGAAAATCAGTTGGCATTTTGCTAGGCAAAACACCATTCCAGAGTAACCTTGGAATTGCTTCAGACACTGACAGACTTTCTTGACTGCATTTTTATGGACACTAGAGAATATCATGACTTCATTAGCATATGTGAGATGAGATATAGCCATTGTGA
This sequence comes from Phalaenopsis hybrid cultivar, assembly GCA_002079205.1. Classification (NCBI taxonomy): domain Eukaryota; kingdom Viridiplantae; phylum Streptophyta; class Magnoliopsida; order Asparagales; family Orchidaceae; genus Phalaenopsis; species Phalaenopsis hybrid cultivar. The sequence goes on from JXCR01117472.1 coordinate 13,137, forward strand.
ATTTGTGATGATATCTGGAGTACTGTTGAGTGAGGATGTCCCTGTCAAGCATTCTAGAAAAATAGTCCATAGCCAAAATAAAAATAGTGGGGGAGTGTGGGTCTCCCTGCTTAAGTCCTCTAGATGCTGAGAAGGAACCCCAGGCCTTATCATTAATAAGGATAGAATGGTTATTATTAATAAGCCACCTATGAGTGAGGTTGCAGAAATCAGGTTGAAACCCCCTCACAGCCAGAATCCCCAAGATAAATTTCCAATCAATTGTGTCATAGGCTTTTTTGATATCAAGTTTATAGATAAGATTACCCCTACTAATTTTATCAAGATCCAGAATCAACTCTTGTGCCAACAACACATTATCAGTAATAGATCTCCCTTTGATAAAGGCTGTTTGGTTTGGGCAGATTATCTTGCCAAGATAATGTTGAAGTCTTCTTATAATGATCTTACTAATGAGTTTACTGATTACAAAAGTGAGGCTGATGGGTCTATAATGATCCCTAGTCTTTTGGAGACCCCCTTTTGGAATTAAAATAATAGATGAATCCTTAAAGTAGCTAGGTAGATTAATATCCCCAAAGAAACTTCTTATAGCCTCAATCACATCCCTTTTAATTTTGTGTCAAGATTTTTTATAAAAATTAGCAGTAAAGCCATATGGGCCAGCAGATTCAGAGCTGTCAATGGTGTTTAAAGCATCCCAAATTTCAATATCATAAGGGGGGTCTGTGAGTCTGAGATGATTAGTGAACTCAATTTCACCTGTAAAATAGTTGCTATCAATATCAGTGTTGAGATCAGCAGAGGATTTTAACAAGGAGTTATAGTACTTGACAGGATCCATAGCAATGTGTTCATTATCATTGAGCCAACTTCCATTAGATGTATAAATAGAGTGTATAGTGTTACATTTTCTCTTGTACCTAATATAGGCATGGTAAAATTTTGTGTTCCTGTCACCTTCAGTAAAGACGTTAATAGAAGTCTTCTGTTTAACTAACAAATCCTAGTTTTCAATAGCATTAAGCAAATTAGTTTGAGCAGTGAGCATATCAAATTTTGTAGTAGTTCCATTCTGAACAGCAACTTCAAATTTCTCCACTTCCTTTTCAACATATAAGGCATTAGAATAGACATTACTAAAAGTCTCCCATCTCCACTTTCTCAGAGCTTTGCTCAGTTTCAAATGCAAAAGGCTAAGTTTTATGAATGGTTCAGAATGGTCAACACCAACCCAATTTGAGGCTACACAACTGACAAAAAGGGGTGAGTGGACCATATATTTAAATATTTAAAAGGGGGATGATAAGCAGTATTGCTAGGGGAAGTGATAGATATGAGAAGAGGCCTGTGATCGGACCCAGTGAAGGTTAAGTGAGTAACAAAGGTGAGAAGATAATGTTTATACTAGCAGTCATTAACAAGCACCCTGTCAAGTCTTTCCCACATTTTACCCCTCTTCCAAGTGAACTGAGGACCCTGGTAACCCAAATCAAACAGACCAGCTTTCTGGATCTGATTATTGTAGAGAGTCATTTTGGAAATATTAGGGACTCTACCCCCATATTTCTCAACAGCAGATGTGATGCAATTGAAATCTCCCCCAACCATCCAAGGGGAGTTCATATTTACACCGATAAGCTGTACACACTCCCAAAGCTCTTATTTATCCTCTTTATGACTGCCAGCATTGATGAAAGTTGCAAATTCCAAATGGCCTTGAATCAAGAGAGAGAGAGATGTATAAACTGTGGATGGTCCAATTGGATATTCCACTGTATTTCATTTCTACAAAAGAACCAAATTTTTTTATTCTTATTAGCATAATGTGAGAATCTAGGGAACTTACTGATAATTCTCTGAGGATTTTGCTGAACCATAGGTTCCTGTATAGCAAAACACCAAAGTTTGAATTTTTTGTTGAGATAAATCAATCTTTTTAAGGACTGAGGATGGGCAATGCCCCTTATGTTCCAACACAATAAATTAATCATGAGGGGGATTAATATGGAGGGAGGACTAAGATCTTGATCTGGTCCTTCCTCTAGAAGGAGAAGGCCCAACCATCTTCTTGCCACCTATGCTCATATCATTCCTTTCTTTTAGTTTCTGAACTTCTGAAAGCTACTTCTTCTTCTTATTAGATTTTTGTATTTTCCATTCCTCCTATAATACGAGCTTCATCTCAGCCATTTCCCTTTTCTCAGGGGTTCCAAGACAGTGATATCATTCTGGTTTACCTCCCTGATTGTATCATCACCACTTTGTGAGCCATTTGAGGTTAGAGGGGTAATAATGTTAACTTCATTTAACTCTTCCCTGAAGTTCTTGGGAGAGGTATTTGTAGGAGAATTGGAGCCAAAAGGAGATGTGGAAATTTTAGATGTTCCCAATATATCTTACTCATTAACTGTTGGAGTTGGTTCTACACATAGTGTGGGCTCTTGAACCGCAGACTGACTAATTTTTTCCTGAGTGTGCACAACTTTATTTAGAGGAGGGTGAAGCCTGAAACATATATATTTGGTGTGTCCAAACATCTTACAATGATGACAATAACAAGGTTTTTTTTTAGCACCTCATTCTACCAGAAACCATTTATTTCGGAGCCAATCCAGAGCCTTTTGATTTCAGCGAGAGTAATATCTCTCTCAATGAGAATTCTGGCTAGAGCTGGTCTGGCTTTGTTATATGTTGGGGCATCTACTTTCAAAGGCCTCCCTAATGCACACCCAATATGTAAAAGAGCATTGAGGTTAAAATATTGAAGTGGAAGGCTAGGTAGTTTAAACCGAAGGGGAACTACAGGGGGCTCCTTGCTCGGATCAAAACCAAGTTCCCACTTCAAGATCTTCATGGTGGTACCTCCAATCTGAAGGGATTATTTTGCAAATAATCTAGCATAGTCTTCCTCACCTGATAGTTGGATGAGCAAATGTCTACCATCAAGTAATCCATTCTACCAGTCTCCATTAAATTTTAATGAATCAAAAAATTTTCTGTCTAGTTCCTTTTTAGGGTGTCCAAGTTGGAATTTGCCCACTAAAGTGAATTTCACTTGCTCACTCAGATTCTGAATTTCTTGTGGAGAGATATATATAGCAGGTTCACCCTCTTTGGATCCCAAAGGGTGAATGCAAGGACTATTTCCCTTCCCAGCAGCAGTATCATGGAAATCTTGGGGGAAAACTAAGTGATCAGGGTCACTAAGGGTAACAACGGATTTACCCACAACCCCAGCATAAGTGGCCTTGGACCACTGAGCATTAGTCACAAAATCAATAAGAGTAGCAATTAGAAAAAAGCTCAAATGAACACACCTTAGAATCAAAGGTAAAGAATCCTAGAGCAAAAACTCTAGCAAACCAAAGTAAACTTCAAATTTTGTTTTGTGAGTCAAATTTTGATTAGCCCGGGAAAGGCCAAATCAAACTTAGACTCACAAAACCTTCAATAAAATCACAAATGGTGGAATGGTAATCTTCCTCCAGCAAGAAAAGAGACCAAAAAAGGCACCATATGAAAAATAGAAGCTTGCAAAAATGTTTAGAGCAATGAAACAGTAAACCATACAAAATACCAGGGATTTGAGCCAGAGAAGTTGACTCCCAAGGAAAACCAAGCAAGAAGGAGAAACTTAGGGATCTCATCAGAGGCACAACCCTCAAACCAGCTGCAACAGAGCTTCACCCTGCCAGAAACCCTAGCAGAGCACCAATCCTAGACGCTACCATTTCAAATTTAAATATATATCCCATATATATATATATATATATATATATATATATATATATCTTAGTATTTTGTTTAATAATTGTTCTTTATATTAAGGAAATAATAATATCTTAGAATCCTACACAATCTTATATATCATAAATCAAGACAAATTTTGGTATTGGATGAAAATTTAGAAATTAATTGAACCAAAAACGAAGTAGACACAACTTTGGCTTTGGCGCCGACGACGCTAGCATGGGCACCGATGGTGCTCTTTTACAGATCCATGGCACCGACGTCACTATTAGGAGCATCGACAGTGTTCAGTGCAGTTTTGACTGTTCAGTAAGTGTTTAGCGGAGTTTGGCGTGATTTCACTTCGAAATAACTGCCTAGAGGTCTTTTTAAAGGCATGAAAATTTTTTTGGACGACCAGAAACTTCCAGATTTCAAAATCAATGGCTTCCAATTCAAGAAATACTTCAAGATATGGAGATTTCAATAGAAAGAAGTTCATCAGTTTTGACGCGTAGAGATTATACGACAAATTCATCACTAAGAAGAGACTTATCAAGGAGAGAGGCTTTGTAAATCATGTATTGAGAAATCCACATTTGCAAATTAAGAAAATCATAATACAGAGACGTTGGGAAATTCTATGCTACACTACCACTGCAGTAGCTATTCCAATGGTAAAAGAAGTTCATCAGTTTTGACGCGCAGAGATTATACGACAAATTCATCACTAAGAAGAGACTTATCAAGGAGAGAGGCTTTGTAAATCATGTATTGAGAAATCCACGTTTGCAGATTAAGAAAATCATAGTACAGAGACGTTGGGAAATTCTATGCTACACTACCACTGCAGTAGTTATTGCAATGGTAAAAGAACTTTACGCTGACCTACATGGAATTAATCAAGGACTTGTGTTCATTCGGGGTAAGGGCGTACCATTTACTCCATCGTGAATTAACGTTATGTTTATGATAGAGAGCGTGTTGATCTATCATTATACAAACTTTATACCAATGAAGGATATGATGTATGATGTATATCGATTTCTGACGGATGAAAATGATAATTAGGAAATCAAAGATTAGGGGTACGTTAGTTTCTCCACTTCACTGCTAAATCCTATATCTAAACAATGAAATTTATTTATCTCTACAAAACTACTCCCTACAATGAAAATTACTAGAGTTACAAAAGAAAGTGCAAGTTTAAACTATTGCATTCAAATGGGAAAGCTCATTGATGTAGGATCAATTATTTTTAAATCTATTATGGGTATTATAATGAATGGGTCTATATATGAACTGGGGCATCCATCTACGATCTTCTTACTTTGTAGTCAATCTCAAGTGCCATATGAAAGTTGGGAGAAAGTATTATTACCCTGGGAGCCCATGGATCCTATTGACGAAAACAATATTGAGAATGGAAATGAAGCATTGGAAATTATCTTAGATCAAACATCACATGCTTTGACACCCTTAATGCCCTATACAGTTGGAAGTTCAATAGTTTTGGAGAAGAAAATGAAGAAAATAGAAGGAGAACTTCAGAGTATCTTGAATGCAATAGGAAATCTTAATAACCTTTTTGATCACTTAGTTTGGAGGATGAAGAAAAAAATTGATCATACGGGACTAATTGAAGCAGGTTTTGTGCAGATGTTAAAAAAGAATGAATTTATCAATAAAAATTGGACTGATTAATTCCCATACCGACCCTTCTACAATTTGTATGTCCATTACCAATCTTTGGGAGATATTAGTGGAGGAGATAGTACTGAATATGAAGAGTTGTAATTGAAGAAGTAGGATTTTTCGGTGTTTAAAATTAATTGTGTTCTTAATGTAAGTATGTTGGATTTGCTTTGCTTTAAAACTCTTATAACTTTAATTATATGTATAGTTTAGTTTTCAATGTTCTAGTGTTGTGACTTGATTTTAACATTGAATTAGAGTGTGATTTGCTTAATGTATGTGTGAGTAAGATTAAAAATCTGTATTTGTAAAAAAATTGGAATTTCGTATATAAAAGTTGGTTTTGTATTGTTTGTAAAAACATTTATTTGTGATCCATTTAAGGATGATCATTATTATTTAAAAAAAGGAAAAAAAATTAATTAGACTTTAAAGGGAATTTGAAATAACTGATGTGCGAAAATTAGGAAAATTTTTTAGTTAGGGCACTGGCACCGACAGCGCCTGAGACCCGAAAGACCCCAAATCCCTTTAATTTCGTGAGCTATATTTTTACCCCTTTGGTCACCTTCAACCTTCGGTTTACACCCCTAGGGCTTGCAAACGCATGGACTTAAAGGAATTAGAAGACAAAAGGAGTTTGGATTTCATCTTCTTTCGGTAAGGGCTACATTTTGAACTAAAAAATTTTTATTTCCACCAAGGATTTCTCCTACATTGCTGAGATCTNTAATATTGAGAATGGAAATGAAGCATTGGATATTATCTTAGATCAAACATCACATGCTTTGACACCCTTAATGCCCTATATAGTTGTAAGTTCAATAGTTTTGGAGAAGAAAATGAAGAAAATAGAAGGAGAACTTCAGAGTATCTTGAATGCAATAGGAAATCTTAATAACCTTTTTGATCACTTAGTTTGGAGGATGAAGAAAAACTTTGATCATATGGGACTAATTGAAGCAGGTTTTGTGCAGATGTTCAAAAAGAATGAATTTATCAATAAAAATTTGATTGATCAATTCCCATACCGACCCTTCTACAATTTGTATGTCCATTACCAATCTTTTGGAGATATTAGTGGAGGAGATAGTACTAAATATGAGGAGTTGTAATTGAAGAAGTAGGATTTTCCGGTGTTTAAAATTAATTGGGTTTTTAATGTAAGTATGTTGGATTTGCTTTGCTTTAAAACTCTTATAACTTTAATTATATGTATAGTTTAGTTTTCAATGTTCTAGTATTGTGGCTTGATTTTAACGTTGAATTAGAGTGTGATTTGCTTAATGTATGTGTGAGTAAGATTAAAAATCTGTATTTGTAAGAAAATTGGAATTTCATATATAAAAGTTGGTGTTGTAATATTTGTAAAAACATTTATTTGTGATCCATTTAAGGATGATTATTATTATTTAAAAAAAGGAAAAAAAAGAAGATTAATTAGACTTTAAAGGGAATTTGAAATAACTGATGTGCAAAAATTAGGAAAATTTTATAATTTGGGCACTGGCACCGACAGCGCCTAAGACCCGAAAGACCCCAAATCCCTTTAATTTTGCGAGCTATATAGTAAAAAAACCATTTTTACCCCTTTGGTCACCTTCAACCTTCGGTTTACACCCCTAGGGCATGCAAACGCATGGACTTGAAGGAATTAGAAGACAAAAGGAGTTTGGATTTTATCTTCTCTCGGTAAGGGCTACATTTTGAACTAAAAAATTTTTATTTCCACCAAGGATTTCTCCTACATTGCCGAGATCTNTGAGATCTAAAATTTTGAATTTTTTTAAGGAGATTTTGAGAAAATCCTTTGGTGAAGAACTCTTACTTAGTAGATTTAAATTTAGAATGTTCCACATTGTGATTTTCAAAATTGTTAAAATTTATTCGGATTTTATCAATTTTTCTTAGATTACAATGGCACCAAGGATGAGCAAAGGAAAGAGGAAATTGGAATATGATNCGAGATCTGAAATTTTGAATTTTTTTAAGGAGATTTTAAGAAAATCTTTTGGTGAAGAACTTTTACTTAGTGGATTTAAATTTAGAATGTTCCACATTGTGATTTTCAAAATTGTTAAAATTTATTTAGATTTTATCAATTTTTCTTAGATTACAATGGCACCAAGGATGAGCAAAGGAAAGAGGAAATTGGAATATGATGATGAAAAATTTGTGAACTATGAAGCTAGCATTCATTTTAATAGCCTACTGAATACAAAGAAAATAATTCTGGATCGAGCGTTCAAAAATTCGGGTGGTGAAGTCGAGACATTAATTATTGCTCGACAGTGGGAAAATTTCTGTTACTTTACTGCCGAGGCCATTATTGGTATGGTCATGGAGTTCTATGCAAATTTTAAGGAGACTTCTGATGACCACGTCTATGCTCATAGTAAAATGGTTGAATTCATCCTAAAGAGGATTAGTTATATTTATCAATTGCGAGAAGCATTTCTCTGTAAGTATAACACATTCTCTGCTACAAACGAGGCTTTGGATGAAGTTATTTCATTTCTTACTGATAGAAGAGGATCTTAGAAAGTGAAGAATAATGTTAAGGTAAACTTCCCTGCTTCTATGTTAAATATAATATCCAAGGTCTGACATTACTTTATATATGCCAGAATGATGCCTACAAATCACCATAGTGAAGTTACTAAGGACAAAGCTATTTTATACTTCTTTATCCAACAAATGGGTAGTCTAGATGTTGGATCTATTATCTATAGAAACACTCATTCTATTGTTATGGGTGAGACGACTGGTGGATTAGCACACCCTGTCCTAATTTTCACATTATGTGAACAATCAAGAGTTGATTTTAGGATTGATGAGGAAAGGATTGAGCCTCTTAAACCTATTGGGTCAGCAAACATTAAAACTTATGAATCTCAAGTTGGATGGAGATCGTGAAGTAGGAGTAGGGATATTCCTTCTACTTCTAGACCCCTACTCTCCAGGAGCTTATGAAACAGATGATGATCCAACAAGGAGATATTTTAAGAATGGAGAGTAGGATTGAAAATTTAGAGGCCAGAAATACACATAATGATAATTTAACAAACCAGAATGTTGCATATGATGATGCTATGCTAAGATACATGAGGGGTGACCCACTCAGTACAGTTTCCTAGTCACCCTATATTTACCCCTTATTAGCAGCAAAGCTTTGATATAGAAGAAGAAGATGATGATGATGATGATGAGTGAAAATGTCTGTTTAGTCTTAGTTATGATCTTCCAACCACAAACAAAAAGGAAGTAGCGAAAGAAAGTGAAATCCTCAATTATTGTATTCAGACTTAAAGAACTATTGATGTGGGGGCACTTATTTATAAATCTATCCTTGGAGTTGCACTAAATGGATCTATGACCAGGCTTGGACACCTTGATGTTTTTTTATTAATTTGTACTTAAGCCCAAGTCCCTTATGAAATTTGGGAAAAGGTACTTATTTCCTGGAAGCCCATGAACCAGTATATCTTGATGTGTGATAACATCGATCTTTTTGTAGCACATGGAGGAAGTTCTTATATGGTTCAGTATTTATGCACATCCACATCATCGTAAGCTTAATGTGTAGATTTTTTGGCTGGTATCTTGAAGGAAATAGGGAATATAAAATGGAGATGTCGATTTTTAACAATAGGATCAGTAACATCACTGATCAGTTTGATCATCTGGATTGGCAGATGAAACAACAGTCAGATCATGTCATTGTACTTTTTAATGCACTTGTCCAAATGTACAGGAAGAATTGTTAGATCGAGAAATATTCTGAGGAATTTCCAAACTATACTTTCTGCAACTTGTACGTGCATGTTGACCTCACTTTTGGTTGAGGTTTAGTTTTTCCTCTTTAGTTGCCTAGGATCTATCCATAGGACTTTCCTGTTGACTATTCTTAGAAAACTAAAAAAGGAACCCTCACCATTAGAAATTCTACACTCCTCCTTGTTCAACTTGAAGTTCCACATATTGGTCCTAAACTCTAGTACTCAGTAGGTGGGGTCAATATAAGGGAGCTTAAGGTGAGTTCCCATAGGTTGCACTTAGGGTTGACCCTGGGTGCTGGAGCTAAGGCACTCACATTCACTCACTCTCACACAAAATCCCTCATAACCCTAAACCCAATATTTGTTAAATTTGATCCCTTGATCCTTTGGGAGACTCATGTAGATGGTCCCTTAAACCAACTATCCCTAGGTTAGGTTTTAACTAAGACCAGTACATAGACGACCCATATGGGGATTCCATTGGTCCATAGCTCATGTAGGATGCTTGATACCCCAACCCTACCAAACCTACCCAAATTACCTAAACACCCCAGAATCCCAAATTTGTTCAAAATCCTCAAATTCACCCAAAATATCTAAACTTCTTCAAAAATCATTTCAAACCTTTTGAAAATACCCAAATTGCCCAAAACCACAAAAATTACCAAAATTACCAAAATACCCCTAAATTGCCAAAATTACAAAAATACCCTTGGCACCCCAAACTTTTCCAAAACATCCAAAATCACTCCAAATGTCTCCAAAACCAATTTGGACCCTTCAATTGAACCCAATTTGGCTAATTTGACCATTTTGACCAAAACCCCCAAATTGCATTTAAAGGCCCAAATCCAAGCTTAATGTCCATCAATTTGGGCGCAATTAGCTTCAATATCAATTCTAAAATTAAATTAACCTTTCATATGAAAAATAAAAACCAAATCCAAGCTTAATTGGCCCATGCTTTGAGCCCAATTTTGATCTATGTCAAACCCCCCAATTTTGGATACATGACTTAATCCCACCAAATTGAACCCATAACCTACTCAATTTGCCACAATTTATGTTGAAAACTCTTCATAACAATCATACACATCAAAATTGACCTTCAATTGGGCTTTGTGAGGCCTCATTTTCATTTAATTTTTACTTAAGTCCAAAAGCCCAAATTTTGCCCTAAATTTGCCATACCTCAAAATCCCGCCAAATTGATTACCTTAGCCCCAAAATTGGTACCTAATTTATGTTGAAAAATCTTCATGATATTCCTATTGACCATTTTAAACAATTAATTTGGACTTAGCCCAACCCTAGCCTAATCTAGACCCAAGTCTAGCTCAACATGCTCAAATTGACCAAATGATCAAAATCCTCCAAATTGAACCCTCAAACCAACTCAAAATCACCCCAAATATTTTCTAAACACTTCATTACAATCATATACATCAAAGTTATCAATAAATTGGGCCAATTGAAAACTCTAGCCTAACTTAAACCCAACATCTAGTCATTTTGACCCAAATTGAACCCTTTAACCAAATTTGACTTAGCCATGTCTAAGCCACCAAGACAATGATACCACAACCACTAAGCTCCTCCTAAGGACCAAGCTAAACCACCCTAAATTCTTCAAAGCTTACTATGGTCCAATGAATCTCCAAATTAAGGTATTTTAACCCATTTTTGGACTTAACTTAAAATGTCTCCACCATCATCACTTACCATAGAGAGTTAACCATCATTAGCCACCCCGTGACCTTCCTGAGTAGGGAAGTGACCACTCCATAACTGGTCAGCCACCTTGGTGGCCAAAAAATGGCCAAACGTTTAGCCACCACCCATAAATGCAACCTAATTCAAACCTAGAGGCTAAATCAACTCAACTGCTCTTTAAGGCTTCTATGCTCTCCACATAAGCAATATTTCCCACTCCCTAATTGGCCCTGGTAGCCAGCCTAGGACATTTTATTTAAAGCTCACCTCCATGGCCAATGTGGGAGAGCTAAAAATTTCTTAAGGANAGGGAGGTGACCACTCCATAACTGGCCATCCACCTTGGTGGCCGAAAAATGGCCAAACATTTAGCCACCACCCATAAATGCAACCTAATTCAAACCTAGAGGCTAAATCAACTCAATTGCTCTTTAAGGCTTCTATGCTCTCCACATAAGCAATATTTCTAACTCCCTAATTGGCCCTGGCAGCCAGCCTAGGACATTTTATTTAAAGCTCACCTCCATGGCCAATGTGGGAGAGCTAAAAATTTCTTAAGGATGCTCAACTGCTCTTTAGGGTTTCTATGCCCTCCACATAAGCAATATTTTCCACTCCCTAATTGGCCCTGGCAGCCAGCCTAGTCCATTTTATTTAAAGCTCACCTCCATGGTCAATGGGGGAGAGCTAAAAATTTCTTAAGGAATCNGTCAACTGCTCTTTAGGGATTCCATGCCCTCCACATAAGCAATATTTTCCACTCCCTAATTGGCCCTGGCAGTCAGCCTAGTCCATTTTATTTAAAGCTCACCTCCATGGTCAATGGGGGAGAGCTAAAAATTTCTTAAGGAATCTCTGCCAATTTGCTTCCAGAGACTCCCTAGGAACTCCTCAGTTCAAGCCCACCATTTTCCCCCTCTGGTTCCCTCTGTGTGAGTTCAATTTTGAGCTTAAAGTTTCAGTTGAAATCAGGACATATTTCCCCACAGCTCTACACTAAACCAAATCTCAATTAATTGTGCACACACCATCCCCACAGTGAGAGGAGTTTATCCCCCATAAAATTCCCCTCTTAAAAGCCTCTAGTATAGACTTCAATCAACACCTGAAATCAAGCTTGGTTGATTTTATACCTAGGAAATTCACCAGGGCCTGAGACTTCATCTGGAGGTTCGTTGGACCCAATCAAAGCTACTATAACCATCTAATTGAGGACTCCCCTCTAAGAGAAAGGTATTGAACCTTAACCCTAATCCGAGCCTATTTTTACTCACCCTAAGTATTTACTGTATTTAATACCATATAATCCGTAAAGATAGGTTCTTCATGAGTAGATGAAGCTCTAAGAACAAACCCCATCAGATTTGGTTGAGTCTAGAGGGCGATCTTAAGGTTTTAGTGTGGACGGTTCTTGGGTTAGGTCACGTGGGGACAATGACCGGGAGCCGTCCGATCACGCGTTTATCTCGTCAATGGATGAGATCTAACCATACGAACTATTGGTGCATTAACCGCAATTAGCGTGGCATGCCAGGGTGGAAAGCGCAGCGAATGGGAGCACACCGCGTTGCCGTTCGAAGCTGCCTAGAATCCAGTCAACGCTGTGTGGTTAATTAGAAAAATAGGGTATTTTTTGGTTTATTTATATGCCTAATCTTTAACAATTCATATCTTTGCATATAATAAATAAAAAAATAAAATAAAAATATTCTCTTACTCAGTGAACAGAGGAAAACAATGTGGAAATTGTTTGAGGTTTATTTGATGCACAATTTTTTTTAATTTATTAAATAGGGTTTTTAGTCGTTTAACTCTCCATGCATGTAGACATTTCACCATTGCTTGATATTTTAGCATGTTGTTGCCTCTATAATGGGGATATTCTATGATTTTTTCAAAATCAAAGAAGACCTCTAGACAGAGATTCATATTTTTCAATTTTATGTCTATTATTTGCATAAATTAATCATAATAATTAGCATGTTGCTTAGAAAAATTCAAGGAAATTTTGGAAGGTTTATTGTGACTAGAGAACCATTTGGAAAATTTTTCGTAAGCCAAGTCATTAAGAATACACTTAACTCTAAAAAAACCCTAAAACACAAAGAAAATTAATTCGGGAAAAATAATCATCTAAATGACTTGATTTTGATTCTCCACTATGATTTAAAGTTTAAAGAACNATTTGGAAGGTTTATTGTGACTAGAGAACCATTTGGAAAATTTTTTGCAAGCCAAGTCATTAAGAACACACATAACTCTAAAAAAAACCTAAAACACAAAGAAGATTAATTCGGGAAAAATAATCATCTAAATGACTTGATTTTGATTCTCCACTATGATTTAAAGTTTAAAGAACTCCCCATAAAAATTTCAAAAACATTTGAAGATCATTTGATAACTTAACTTGATTTTCAATGTTAAATGGCATTTTTGATATTAAAATGATTTTTAATAATTAAAATATAACTCAAAAAATTATAAAACTTGGTTTTGGGAGCTCTTTATGACCAAGAGAATTTTCTAAAAATAAAATTGTAAACAAAATAAAAACGTCATCTTTTATGCTTATTTTTAAATATTTAAATAATTAAAATAATAATAAAAATCACAAAAATTAATAAAATTCATGGAAATGTTCTAAATTGTTTCTTAAGAATTTAGGAGTAATAAGAATATTTTTTCTAATTTTTTAAGTGAAGATATTGAATTTTAAAGCTTAAAATAATTTTTAAAGACTAAAAATGAATTTTTCTTAATTTTTCACTTAAATAATTCCAAAAATTCAAAAGAAAATAAAAAATATATAAAATTTATCTTCCTGGGTTCCTTGACCTCAGAGGGATTTAATAAAAGCATAAAAATTAAATTTCCATATTTAAAATATTTTATAATTAATTAATACTTCAAAACTTAAAATAATTCTAATAGTTGAAATATAACTCAAAAAATCATGAAATTTGGTCCCAATGGGTTTCTGGTCTAAGTCTACCTCCAGTAAAAATTTCAAGGGTTAGGCTCTGCCTTGGTCAACATATTGAATTTTCTTTAAAAAACCTTATTTTTCCATATCAATAATTATATAAATTAATTTAAAATTTAAAAAATCACATTTTCTCCTCTGATGTCTTAATTAACCCATGAGTAAGGTAGGATGAAAATTCTAAAGTCATTTGAATTAAATTTGATGAATTATGAAGTGATAGAGCCTTGGGGGTAAAAGTGTAATTTTGGAAATTTGGACTTAATTAACACTTAGGCTTAATTCAAGAATGGGAAATGTGCAACCTTTTTTATCCTAATTAACATATTTGGATGACTAAAATACAAGGGATTAATTGGTAGAAACTAATCTCATTTTTTTTCTAATTAAATGATAAATTTATAATTTCCTAAATTATTAAAATTTGGAAGTCTAGTAAATTAAATGATCCTAGACTTAGGGGTATGATTTTGGGTGTTAATCACTCATTAATTTAATACGCCTATTTGATGTTCAAGTGACATTCAAATGTTTTGATGATGAATTATTATCACTTAAAAGTTAATCTCTTTCAAAATGACTAAGACATCCACAAAGGTCTTATGGGCTTAGTAGTGTCTAAGCTAAATCAAATTTGGTTAGATGTGGATTAGAAAAGTGAATGTAACTAGAAATTGAACACCTTTAAAACACTACAAGCCCAAATTAAAGTTAAAATTGGCTAAGTGTCTCAATAACACTAACTTGCCCCTTTAAGGTCTTCACCTACATAATTCTCAAATTAAATTACAAGTGATGATTCCCCTACTCTTAGGGATAATGGAAACATCAATGTTCACTGAGCATTGGAGGTATTTACAAGATTAGTTATTAAGCGACATAATAAGTTTAAATGAGCTTGAAACTTTCCACCAGGCGGTGAGAGGGAAGCATGGACCTGCTTCTTTCTCCCGACCTTTTGGATACCTCGGAGGTCTACTAAACCTAACATGTTTTGCTTAATGAAATCATCCTTAGTCAAATTAATAGATGCTCACCAAGATATGATTTAGTATTTTGGTAGATCACCAGAACCTTCTTTTTCTATTTTACATAAAATGCCCTCACATGCATTTTGAGTTTCAGTTACTGGAACCAGATTACTCGTCAGGTACGCTTTTACAGTTTACAGAGCCATCTTTTTTATACTTTCCACACTGTACTTTTATGCTTACAAAACTTGCATTTTAAACAATGATGCCACCCTGCAAGAAAACCAAAACTGATAGGAGAGCTGTAAAACTAAAACTAAAACTAAAACTAAAATCAACAAAAATAAAATTCACCCCCACAACATTTGAAATATAAGACAACTCAAAATTTAATCACAAACATCACAATACAACAATTGCAATTATATTAAGATGTCTCTATTGAATGATCGGGAATCCCTTGGAGGAGGTAACTGATCCCTCTTGATACTGCTAATATGCAAAGTACAACAATAATTCAGATTATATTTCACTTATATTTCCTTACTTTACAACAAAACCAAAAACTTGATCCTAAAGAAAAATAAGAATTTAACTTTTAATATATATATACTGGGATACTACGCAAGTATATGTATCGTTACCAAGTAATATAGGACTTTTTGATTAAGACATGAATGTCAAACCCACAGAGAATTTATACAATNACTTGATCCTAAAGAAAAATAAGAATTTAACTTTAATTTATATATACTGGGATACTACGCAAGTATACGTATCGTTACCAAGTAATATAGGACTTTTTGATTAAGACATGAATGTCAAACCCACAGAGAATTTATACAATATGCATTTTTAGAAAACTTTCTATTTTTAACAAGACAATTACTTAAACTAAATATATTTTGCAGTAATAAAAATTCAAATATTTTTGATATTTTTGATATTTTGAAAAACTATTAACAACTTGAAAAGATAACTAGAGTGTTGTAGATGAAAAGTACTTAATAAGAAAAATGTCTTTCTTCGTATCATGAATCAGTAATAAGTATAGGAATTCTGTTGTGGAAGTATGCAAGTTGTGTTGTGCCATGATGAATCAGTAATAAGTATAGGAATTCTGTTGTGGAAGTATGCAAATTGTGTTGTGTCAAATAGAGCAATAATATTCTTTACCCTTACTAGAGTTGCTATAAAGAACATTAGCTAATTTAAAGTTTGAGCAATAATATTCTTTACTCTTACTAGAGTTGCTATTAAGAACATTGGCTAATTTAAAGTTTGAATAGTTCAGAAGACCGGCTAGGCATCGAAGATACTAGCTCTCACTCTAGAGTTCCCTCGATTCTCTCCACCTGGGGGCTAACTTCTCGTATCAAAATATAAAACAATAAACCAAGTTGGGGGCTTTAACCTGTCACTTTAAAGTCCTCTAACTCTACACCTTCAAAAATTATTTCCCTATTTATTTGCACTAAATCATATGAATTACATTCTCATTCATATAAACCAATAAACCAAGTTGGGGGCTTTAACCTATCACTTTAAAGTCCTCTAACTCTACACCCTTCAAAATTATTTCTCTATTTATTTTCACTTAATCATATGAATTACATTCTCATTTATACAACCTCATGTGATTCTTCTATTTCCCTATTTATTTGCACTCAATCATATGAACTACATTCTTACTCATACAACCTCATGTGATTCTCATTTGAACTCAATCATATGAACTACATCCTCATTCATACAACCTTATGTGATTCTTTCCAATTGTTGACTAAGACAATACCAGCCCGGTTCTTACATGTTNACCATAAAAATTTCAAAAACATTTGAAGATCATTTGATAACTTAACTTGATTTTCTATGTTAAATGACATTTTTGATATTAAAATGATTTTTAATAATTAAAATATAACTCAAAAAATTATAAAAATTGGTTTTGGGAGCTCTTTATGACCAAGAGAATTTTCTAAAAATAAAATTGTAATCAAAATAAAAACTTCATCTTTTATGCTTATTTTTAAATATTTAAATAATTAAAAAAATAATAAAAATCACAAAATTAATAAAATTCATGGAAATGTTCTAAATTGTTTCTTAAAAATTTAGGAGTAATAAGAATATTTTTTCTAATTTTTTAAGTGAAGATATTGAATTTTAAAGCTTAAAATAATTTTTAAAGGCTAAAAATGAATTTTTCTTAATTTTTCACTTAAATAATTCCAAAAATTCAAAGGAAAAGAAAAAAAAAAATATAAAATTTATCTCCCTGGGTTCCTTGACCCTAGAGGGATTTAATAAAAGCATAAAATTTAAATTTCCATATTTAAAATATTTTATAATTAATTAATACTTAAAAACTTAAAATAATTCTAATAGTTCAAATATAACTCAAAAAATCATGAAATTTGGTCCCAATGGGTTTCTGGTCTAAGTCTACCTCCAGTAAAATTTTCAAGGGTTAGGCTCTGCCTTGGTCAAGATATTGACTTTTCTTTAAAAAACCTTATTTTTCCATATCAATAATTATATAAATTAAATTAAAATTTTAAAAATCACATTCTCTCCTCTGATGTCTTAATTAACCCATGAGTAAGGTAGGATGAAAATTCTAAAGTCATTTGAATTAAATTTGATGAATTATGAAGTGATAGAGCCTTGGGGGTAAATGTGTAATTTTGGAAATTTGAACTTAATTAACACTTGGGCTTAATTCAAGAATGGGAAATGAGCAACCTTTTTTATCCTAATTAACATATTTGGATGACTAAAACACAAGGGATTAATTGGTAGAAACTAATCTCATTTTTTCCTAATTAAATGATAAATTTGTAATTTCCTAAATTATTAAAATTTGGAAGTCTAGTAAATTAAATGATCCTAGACTTAGGGGTATGATTTTGGGTATTAATCACTCATTAATTTAATATGCCTATTTGAAGTTCAAGTGACATTCAAATGTTTTGATGATGAATTATTATCACTTAAAAGTTAATCTCTTTTAAAATGACTAAGACATCCACAAAGGTCTTATGGGCTTAGCAGTGTCTAAGCTAAATCAAATTTGGTTAAATGTGGATTAGAAAATTGAATGTAACTAGAAATTCAACACCTTTAAAACACTACAAGCCCAAATTAAAGTTAAAATTGGCTAAGTGTCTCAATAACACTAACTTGCCCCTTTAAGGTTTTCACCTACATAATTCTCAAATTAAATTACAAGTGAAGATTCCCCTACTCTTATGGATAATGGAAAGATCAATGTTCACTGAGCATTGGAGGTATTTACAAGATTAGTTATTAAGTGAAATAATAAGTTTAAATGAGCTTGAGACTTTCCATCAGGCGGTGAGAGGGAAGCATGGACCTGCTTCTTTCTCCCGACCTTTTGGATACCTCGGAGGTCTACTAAACCTAACATGTTTTGCTTAATGAAATCATCCTTAGTCAAATTAATAGATGCTCACCAAGATATGATTTAGTATTTTGGTAGATCACCAGAACCATCTTTTTATATTTTACATAAAATGCCCTCACATGCATTTTGAGTTTCAGTTAGTGGAACCAGATTACTCGTCAGGAACGCTTTTACAGTTTACAGTGCCATCTTTTTTATACTTTCCACACTGTACTTTTATGCTTACAAAACTTGCATTTTAAACAATGATGCCACCCTCCAAGAAAACCAAAACTGATAGGAGAGCTGTAAAACCAAAACTAAAACTAAAACTAAAATCAACCAAAATAAAATTCACCCCCACAAAATTTGAAATATAAGACAACTCAAAATTTAATCACAAACATCACAAAACAACAATTGCAATTATATTAAGATGTCTCTATTGGATGATCGGGAATCCCTTGGAGGAGGTAACTGATCCCTCTTGATACTGCTAATATGCAAAGTACAACAATAATTCAGATTATATTTCACTTATATTTCCTTACTTTACAACAAAACCAAAAACTTGATCCTAAAGAAAAATAAGAATTTAACTTTTAATATATATATACTGGGATACTACGCAAGTATATGTATCGTTACCAAGTAATATAGGACTTTTTGATTAAGACATGAATGTCAAACCCACAGAGAATTTATACAATATGCATTTTTAGAAAACTTTCTATTTTTAACAAGACAATTACTTAAACTAAATATATTTTGCAGTAATAAAAATTCAAATATTTTTGATATTTTTGATATTTTGACAAAATATTAACAACTTTAAAAGATAACTAGAGTGTAGTAGATGAAAAGCACTTAATAAGAAAAATGTCTTTCTTCGTATCATGAATCAGTAATAAGTATAGGAATTCTGTTGTGGAAGTATGCAAGTTGTGTTGTGCCATGATGAATCAGTAATAAGTATAGGAATTCTGTTGTGGAAGTATGCAAATTGTGTTGTGTCAAATAGAGCAATAATATTCTTTACCCTTACTAGAGTTGCTATAAAGAACATTAGCTAATTTAAAGTTTGAGCAATAATATTCTTTACCCTTACTAGAGTTGCTATTATGAACATTGGCTAATTTAAAGTTTGAATAGTTCAGAAGACCGGCTAGGCATGGAAGATACTAACTCTCACTTTAGAGTTCCCTCAATTCTCTCGACCTGGGGGCTAACTTCTCGTATCAAAACATAAAACAATAAACCAAGTTGGGGGCTTTAACCTGTCACTTTAAAGTCCTCTAACTCTACANCGCTTAGGCGCGGCCTTCTATGTTTAACTGGCGTTTAAGTGTCGGATCTGGTGCTTAGGTGCCAAAACTCTTTTGTAGATTTTTCACCTTTTTGCTCCAAATTTGATCCTTTTTCACTCCTTTAAGCATTTTTCACCCATTTTACCTGTATATGAAAAAAAAAAACACAAAAATACCTTCCATTAAAGCGGAATATCTCAAAAATAGATATAAAAATGTGTCTAAAAATACTGTATATTTTAGGTGTATCAAAATCCCCCAAACTTAAAATGTTACTTGNTGCTTAGGCGCGGCGTTCTATGTTTAACTAGCGCTTAAGTGTCGGATCTGGCGCTTAGGCGCCAAAACTCTTTTGTAGATTTTTCACCTTTTTGCTCCAAATTTGATCTTTTTTCCTCCTTTAAGCATTTTTCACCCATTTTACCAGTATATGAAAAAAAAAA
The DNA here is from genome assembly GCA_002079205.1 of Phalaenopsis hybrid cultivar. Taxonomy (NCBI): domain Eukaryota; kingdom Viridiplantae; phylum Streptophyta; class Magnoliopsida; order Asparagales; family Orchidaceae; genus Phalaenopsis; species Phalaenopsis hybrid cultivar. The sequence continues at coordinate 33,166 of JXCR01117472.1, forward strand.
CACAAAAATACCTTCCATTAAAGCGGAATATCTCAAAAATAAATATAAAAATGTGTCTAAAAATACTGTATATTTTAGGTGTATCAAAATCCCCCAAACTTAAAATGTTACTTGTCCTCAAGTGACACTTATTTAAGAACTACATATGTATGATATGTATATGAGTTTTTTTAGGAGTTACTAAAATTTAGATTTAGAAATATAGCAGTCTAATTTAAATAAATGTTCAGTAAATGAGACCAACTTAAAGTTTAGAGATTCTTAAAGTTAAGAAAGATGAAAATATGAGTTTCTATCNAAAAAATATTCAGTAAATGAGACCAACTTAAAGTTTAGAGATTCTTAAAGTTAAGAAAGATGAAAATATGAGTTTCTATCTAATTCATAAATTTATTGTAGATTTTACAAATTTAAAATTTAGTTCTTTTATTATCTCCACTTAAAAAAAATTTCATTAAAAATAATTTTACTTACTATATTATATCTATAAGCTTAAGAGTTTCTAAAGTCTTATACTTTAAAAAGATCAAATGTAGAACCAATTTTTAATTAGACACTAATCCTCAAGCTTCTCCTTCCTAATTTTTTTTCACTTTTTCTTTTTTTTTTCTCTTTTATTTTTTTTTCTTTTCTTTTTCTTTTTTTCTTTTTTAGGCAAGGATTACTATATCTGGATAGGCCTTTAATTATTTTGAATTCCACTTCTCCTTTCCTAAAGCAAAGTCTTGATATAAAT
>JXCR01117472.1:48441-71768 GCA_002079205.1 Phalaenopsis hybrid cultivar
TGACTATGGTGTAAATTCTTGATAGTTGGTAGCCAACTAGAGGATTATATGAGTTTAAATTTCTAAAGTATATAAACATTCTCTACTTTGCACTCATCTCTTAGATCATGACTACCTTTGAGATGCAATTGGGTATTACGCCTCCTTGAAAAATTATGCATCAACTAGTTTCAAAACTCGTTAAATGATGGGTTTGGCAAAGGTGGCAGCTTTTATGTTCGTCTTCTATTTTATAGGCTTGACCTCTCTATTTACAATCAAACTATGGCATGCTACATTAGTGTCTATTCCTAGCATCTAAAAAACACCTTAATATTAACTTAAGCACCCAAATTAAATTACTTCCGTGTTTTGGGTTGATGGTGGCATTGATTCAAATATTGCACTATGGGATTCCCTTAATTTCTACTTCTTTTGTAGCTTCAATAGTCTCCAATCTTGCTTTTTTATCCACCTCCATTAAAAAGGATATTCTTTTGACACTCCCATTCCATTGAGATAACACGCACTTTTTAAAATTAAATTCTTTCCCGCTCTCATTTTCTAATCTTCTATTGGGAATTTATTACAATGTTATAGTTGAGAAGAACACCTTAAAAGTGTTTAGAAAACTCTTGTCAAATATAATATCATAAGTAGCTGATACATCCATTAAAATGATGACAACTATAGCAATAAACTACCATTTCTCTTCTTTCTGAGGGATTTGTAAGGTGATAATTTCTTTAGTCTTTCATATTTTATTGAATAACACATAGAGTGGTCCTATTGTAGATGTTAGGTGGGTTCCTCATGATTTATTTTATCAAATGCAACTTTGAAAATGATGTTGATAATAATCATATCATAAATTAGGATACTTCATATCTAAAATTTGGAAATTATAGTTGTGACCCCCGTATCATTGAATGAGTTTATAATTTGGAGTGTATTAATATATATAAAAGTGATAGGCATAATTTCAGTGTTAGTTGCTCACGAGATTTTGGATACTTTCACTTTTAGTTAGAGTTATTTGAGGCTGACCTAGTGAATAAATTCTTATCAATTTTGGATACTTTCACTTTTAGTTAGAGTTATTTGAGGCTGGCCTAGTGAATAAATTCTTATCTTGCTCATCCTAAGATAGTGGATATCACTCTTACTATATAAAATACTTTGTTTAGCACCGTCTCATTCATTTTCTATTCTATAGCTGCTTTCCTTGGGCTCTTTCTAAGGATAATAAGAATAAATTCTTTTAGTATCCCAACTTTGGTTAACTCTCCCACTAATTATTTTTTAGTGTTGTTAATCCTTTCTGTTAAGATCGTGATCTCGATTGAATTCATAATACTTGCAATATTTTCTCAAATATCTTCTTATCCTCATTCACAATGTCCAGTTTAAGTAGCTTTTACTTAGAATTACCTCCATTAATTTATTCATATGTAATGACAAAGGAATGATTTTTAGATAACGATGGGTTGATATTAGCTTCTCATAATGTTTTTGCATGAGGGCTCACATCGTTACTCAATGAAGAGCTAGTGGGAAAATAATTTTAAGAAGCTTATCAATTAGNACTATAGATAACTTCTTCTCCTTAAGCTGTGTATTACTGTTGAAACCAGGAGGACAAGTAGATCTATAATTATTATTCCCTTGGTTGTTCCAGTTTCCCATCGGGTTTTCTTGGTTGTTCCCCCATTGCTGATTATTACCACCCGAATTGTTATTCCAGTTAAAGTTGGGATAGTTCTTTCCAACCTGAGTTATAATAATTTGAATATGGGCTATTTTGCTTATTATTTATGGCATTCAAAGTTTCTAATGATGCTTGTGAATCTACCATTTGGCCTAATAAATTCTCTTTAATCATGGAAATTGGTTGAGAAAAATTCATTCCAAATTTGTCTAACTTCCTTGAAATTACAGCAACTTGATTTGCTAACTTGGTAAATGCATCAATTTCATGAATATTGGCTACTTTCTTAGGATTTACCCTCTCAGAAGGCCATTGAAAATTATTAGTAGCCATTTCTTCAATTAAAACATAAGCGTCATGAAACGATTTTGACATCAATGAACCACCAGCAACGACATCGATAATTGATTTAAGAGATTCAACTAATCCATTATAAAAAGTTTGAATTATTAAACAATCTAGTATAGAATGGTGAGGTCACTTTCTTAAGAGTTCTTTAAATCTTTCTCATGCTTCATAAATAGATTCCCCTTCAAACTGATTAAAAGATATAATATCATTTATAAGGTTTGCAGTTTTTTATGGTGGAAAATAATTAACAAGGAATTTTTGTGCTAAATCACCCCAAGTTCTGATAGATCCAGGTGCTAAGGAATTCAACCACACCTTAGCTTTATCCCTCAGTAAGAAAGGAAATGTCCTAAGTGCGATACACCATCATATTTAAATGCAGCACATAATTCGAGAAAATTGGCAAGATGTAAATTTGGATCTTCAGTTGGTGATCCCCTAAACTGATTATTTGAACAGGTTTAAGCTAGAATGAATTAGTCACTATAGTAGGTTTTTGAAAACTACAATGAAGTCCATCTACAAAAGGGTTGGCATAATCTCTTAAAAGTCTAAACTCTTGATGAATTTCAGCATTTTGATTATTTTGGTTTACCATTTTTATAATTTTTTTGAAATTTTCAAAATTTATAATTTTTTTTGGTTTTTTTGATTTTTCTAATAGTTCTTTCAAATTTAGAATCGTATGACACTAGTAGTTCAGAACCTGAACTACACATACACTAACATATAATAAAATAAAATAATATTCAAAACACACACAAAAAATAAGATACAATACTTAAAGTTTAAATAAGACTTTTTAAAAATATAAATTTTTCTTTCGATTCCCTAGCAACGGCGCCAAAAACTTGGTCCCTCTTGATACTGCTAATACGCAAAGTACAACAATATTTCAGATTATATTTCACTTATATTTCGTTATTTTACAACAAAATCAAACACTTGATCCTGAAGAAAAATAAGAATTTAACTTTTAATTTATATATACTGGGATACTACGCAAGTATACGTATCGTTATCAAGTAATATAGGACTTTTTAATTAAGACCTGAATGTCGAACCCACAGGGAATTTATACAATATGCATTTTTAGAAAACTTTCTATTTTTAAAAAGAAAATTACTTAAACTGAATATATTTTACACTAATAAAAATTCAAATATTTTTAGTATTTTTGATATTTTGACAAAATAATAACAACTTAAAAAGGTAACTAGAGTTTTGTCGATGAAAACACTTAATAAGAAAAATATCTTTCTTCTTATCATGAATAATTAATAAGTATATGATTTCTATTGTGGAAGTATGCAAATTGTGTTGTGCCAAATAGGAGCAATAATATTCTTTACCCTCACTGGAGTTGCTATAAAGAACATTGGCTAATTTAAAGTTTGAATAGTTCTGAAGGCCGGCTAGGCAGGGAAGATACTAGCTCTCACTCTAGAGTTTCCTTGATTCCCTCCACCTAGGGACTAACATCTCCTATAAGAACCTAAAATAATAAACCAAGTTGGGGGCTTTAACCTGTCACTTTAAAGTCCTCTAACTCGTATCAAAACCTAAAACAATAAACCAAGTTGGGGGCTTTAACCTATCACTTTAAAGTCCTCTAACTCTAACACTTCAAAAATTATTTCCCTATTTATTTGCACTAAATCATATGAATTACATTCTCATTCATATAAACCAATAAACCAAGTTGGGGGCTTTAACCTATCACTTTAAAGTCCTCTAACTCTACACCCTTCATTGAATATTTTCATATTTACTTACACTCAATCATATGAACTACATTCTCATTCATACAATCTCATGTGATTCTTTCCAATTGTTGTTGAGACAATACCAGCCCGGTTGTTACATATTCTCACAACAAATTTTAACATCTGGATTGACTAAATCATGAAGTAAATGAAGTGCATGGATTTAAATCATCACAACTTTTTCCAACATTAAGGATCAATACTCTCCACAATTTCCATCCACAACTTAATTACTTATCATTTTAAGAAGAAAGATAAAAACTAATCAGAATCCGTGGAGAAAATAAAACCACACTTTAATTTAAAAGAAGAAATCATTGTCAAACCAAAAACAAGTTTCAACTAAAACCTGAAGTAGTCTCAAAGCAAAAAGATAAAAGCTTATCTCAATTTCTCCACCAAACACTTGAAGTTCCTTTGAATCTCTTCTCCTTACAATCACTCAAAATAAACTAACAAAAAGGATAAAATAAAAGTAAAAGTGGTGCCTGAAAATCTCTATCAAACTAACTCCCCAAATGAGGACTTTCAAAACTTTCCAATATTTTCAGGACTCTTTTCTAAGTCCTCTCTTCTTTCTTTTATAATCCAAATTGATGAACTTTCAAAACTTTCCAAGTATTTTTAGGACTCTTTTCGAAGTCCTCTCTTCTTTCTTTTATAGTTTTCCAAGAGGTGCCTTGGAAACTCTTCAAAATATGTCTACATTTGATGTATTTCCCCAAGCGATGCATCCTTTCGTGATAATTTTTGTCCATGGTGGTTATAACCACCTATTAAGCCAATGGGGTGCCTTAAAAACCTCTTTAAAATTCATAAAAATTGACTTTACTCATCTAGTAACTGCCACTGACGCTTAAGCGCGGGACCTCCGGTGCTTAGGCGCAACCTTCTGTGTTTAACGGGAGCTTAAGCGTCGGATTTGGCGCTTAGGCGCCAAAACTCTTTTGTACATTTTTCACCTTTTTGCTCCAAATTTGATCAATTTTCACTCTTTTTACCTGTATCTGCAAGAAAAACACAAAAATATCTTCCATAAAAGCGCAATATCTCAAAAATAGGTATAAAAATGTGTCTAAAAGCACTATATATTTTAGATGTATCAGTAACCTACGGTTGCTAACGAGACTTCCCACAGTCTAAATGAAAGTACAGAAATCATTAAATTAAGTTTAGTAAATTCATTTGGATTAAGTGAATCCAATAGAAAATAGTGGTACCGGAACGAAGAAACCGTAGGATCCTAACTGGTGTCGCTCTAATCAACTTTAACATGCCCCCATAAATTTTTAAAGAACTATAACCATAAGGCCACCTGATTTGACATTATAACCTGACACCTTAGAAAATTTAAACTCGCCACGATGAGGAGCTTGGAGCTAGCATGGTGGGCAGCACGACCATATTCAATAGCAAAACCTGCCTTCCTCAACTAAACCATTATTTTTGTAGAATTAAACAACAAAGCCATAGGATTTCAAGGTTGTTTGCATATGCAACATAAATCCTCACCTCATCCTTAGGCCTTCGTACAACTCTGCTAATGAATATAAGACCTAACTCGTCTTAGGATTCTGAGGTTGTCATTTGTAATGACCTAAATCCTGACATCTTCCAGGCTATTTGTGTGATCTTTTCACACAAATGTAAGTCCTAAACTAATATAATCGGCAGGATGAAACACTCAAATAAATTTCTCCTCAAAACTGAAGCCAAACGATAGGATATACTAGGAAGTCATCGAGGTTCTCCTCCAGATCTATGAGATCCCCTAGTTCTTCTTCCTTTGGATTCTATAATAAAATATTTCAAATTTGAGCTATTCCCATTTCACACCTAATTTTGTTGAAAAGTCCTATCCTTTTGTACTCCTTGAAAATAATATTCCCTGATTTTTATCGAGAGTTTTCTTAAGTGACCTCAATTATCTAAGATGTAATTAACAATAAGGGCCTACCCTTATATGATGCTTTTCCGAACCCAGCTTAATATAAATCCTATTTAATTCTTTATATTAAATAGAGGAACTTGTCGGAAAATGAAATGGTTTTTTGCAGACCAAACGTATGTCATATATTTCTTAATTTATTTGATCAAACCTCACCCTCAAGTCTTGTGTTTGTTTTTCGGGACAGATACAGGGTTTGAGGTATAGTGCTCTTTCATTTAAACTATGAAAAATATGAGATCCGTTTGATTTCATATTTTTCTAAGCTTTTATACATATGTAAATTAAAATGTTCTTCCAAAGCGGGCGACGGGATTTTGATTCCAACAACCGACAGCTTCTAACTGGCAACTCCTCAACTAAAATAGTGCCGACAGCTTCTAGCGACTCCATTGGCGAAGAGCTTCTCTTTCCATTTAAATCAATAAATGTTATCTTCACATATCAGTAATATTTTCATGTCCCTCATAAACCAAATTACCCTTCTTCCATTGACATACCTTACCCATTTCTGTCTAGGGAAAGTACAGTCAACTATTTGGACTTCAGGACCGTCTATTTAGCCACCTTTGAAAAGGGAGGTTTAGGAGGCCATTAAGGACCTTTCAATCTTCATGTGGGGTTGGATCCCCAATAGGTGTGTTGGTGGACTAGTTCCACCTGGGCATTATGTGTTGTTAAGTTGGTCCTACACTGGGTCCTAAACACTTGACATCTCCTTTTCGACTTTGATTTATTATTTTGTAATTTAAATTGGATTGCGTTGTGCTGCGTGCACTTTAAAATTTTCTTGTAATTAAGTGTTTCTACTTTTAAGCTACTTTTACTTAAAATTTTTAAAATCCCCACAAACTAAATAAAGACATATCTGGTCTACAGATCGACCTCTATTAATTTGTAGTGCTCACTAAGATTATGAGGTATTGGCCAAATAGCTAACCCCAGAGCTTTCTCTTTTTAAAGCTATTGCAATGGCGCACCTAATGCTCACTTTTTCCTGCAACCTGCCGACGAGCCGCGATGCCCGTAATGTCGCTCCCACCATCAAGTTTGGAGCAGAATTTGAAGATCTCGAAGTCATTCTTAGGAAAGCCCCATCCATCATAATGAAAGTCATCGCTCTAGAGGTTCAAGAACTGTCTACCGAGCTTAACTTGAATTGCCCTCAGGATCTTACTTCTTACAAGAAGGTCAAGATTACTATCACCATGACACCTACCAAGCATGTTGTTCCCGCTAATGTTAATGGAAAAGAAGTTATGATCTTTGAAGACCTGACTGAAGGATTGTTCGTCTCGCCGTCAGTGTTTGAAATCGGATCAAGTTTGAGGACTATACCACTAACTCGAAGCCAAAGGAGAAATCACAATAGGAGGGTTAGGAGGGCTACTGATCTCGAAACTTCTTATATGCAATAGTATAACAATAATTATGATTATATTTTTCACTTATATTTCCTTATTTCACAATAAAACTAAAAACTTGATCTTGAAGAAAAATAAGAATTTAACTTTTAATTTATATATATTTGGATACTACACTAGTATACATATCGTTATCAAGAAATATAAGACCTTTTGATTAAGACCTGAATATCAAACCCATAGGGAAGATATGCAATATGCACTTTTTGGAAAGCTTTCTATTTTTTAAAAAGATAATTATTTAAACTAAGGACGTTTTCACAGTAAAGAATGTTTAAATATTTTTGGTAATTTTAATATTTTGACAGAAATAGAACAAACTTAAAAAGATAACTTGAGTTTTGGTAGAAAAAAATCATTAAATATGAAAATATCTTTCTCCTTATCATGAATCAGTAATAAGTAAAGGAATTCTGTTATGGAAGTATGGATATTGTGTTGTGCCAAGTAGGAGCAATAATATTTTTTACCCTTGCTAGAGATGCTATAAAGAGCATTAGCTAATTTAAAGTTTGAATAGTTCTGAAGACCGGCTAGGTAGAGAAGATACTAGCTCTCACTCTAGAGTTCCCTCAATTCCCTCTACCTGGGGACTAATATCTCATATCACAACCTAAAACAATAAACCAAGTTGAGGGATTTAACCTGTCACTTTAAAGTCTTCTAACTCTACACCCTTCAATGAATATTTCCCTATTTATTTGCACTCAATCATATGAACTACAATCTCATTCATACAACCTCATGTGATTCTTTCCAATTGTTGACTGGAACAATACCAGCCCGACTCTTACATGTTCTCACAATAAAATTTTAGCATCTGGATTGGCCAAATCAAGAATTAAATGAAGTACATGGATTTAAATCATCACAACTTCTTCCAATATTAAAGATCAATACTCTCCACAACTTTCATCCAAAACTTAATTACTTATCATTTTAAGAAGCTTTAAAGATCAATACTCTCCACAACTTCCATCCAACACTTAATTACTTATCATTTTAAGAAGAAAAAAATTACTCAGAGTCCATGGAGAAAACAAAACCACACATTAGTTTAAAAGTAGAAATCATTGTCAAACCAACAACAAGTCTCAATTAAAACCAAAAGTAGTTTAAAACAAAAAGATAAAAACTTATCTCAAGTCCTCCACCAAACTCTTGAAGTTCCTTTGAACAAAAAAGATAAAAACTTATCTTAAGTCCTCCACCAAACTCTTGAAGTTCCTTTGAATCTCTTCTATCTTTTACATCACTCAAAACAAAATAACAAAAAGGATAAATTAAATAAAAAGTTGTTCCTGAAAATCTCTCTTCTTTACAACTCTCCAAAATAAAAAAAAAAAAAAGGATAAATATGTGGTACATGAAAATCTCTCCAACTAACTCCCTAATTTTAGAACTTTCAAAACTTTCTCTATACTTTCACGACCCCTTTGAAAGTCTCAATCTCCCTTCTTTTATAATTCTCCAAAAGGTGCCTTGGTATCTCTTCAAAATATGTCTTGATTCGATGTAATATCCCAAGAGATGAATCCTTTCACAATAATTTTCATCCATGGTGGTTGTAACCATCTATTAAGCCAATAGGTGCCTCAAAAACCTCTTCAAAATTCACAAAAACTAAACTTACTCATCCAATAACTGCCACTGGCGCTTAAGCACGGGGCCTCTAGCGCTTAGGCGCCAAAACATTTTTGCCCAATTTTTCACCTATTTGCTCCAAATTTGAACCTTTTTCACTCCTTTAAGCATTTTTCACCTTTTTACCTGTACCTGAAAGAAAAACACAAAAATACCTTCCATTAAAGTGCAATATCTCAAAAATAGGTATAAAAATGTGTCTAAAAATACTATATAATTTAGGCGTATCAGCTATTAAAGCTCAAGGTCCTAAGGAGATATCTGTTAAGAAAGATCCTCACCAGGATGAGCCAGAATTGTCGGAGACCTATCCACTCCTACGAGGAAGTAGATTCCATCCTTTAATGGGTACCAATGGGTACAAGATTATCCAGAAAATTGCTGCTACTTTACCATCACTTCGTGGGCATGGTGAAGAGAGAAAGAAGTCCACTCCTATCACCCGAGTCAGTTCAATTTTCAAGAGGCTAGCTGCCAAGGAAGGTTGTTCAGTTAGTGTACTACTTAAATAAGTGGTACATGCAGTATCCCCTCGCATGAAGAAAGAAATTCTAAGGGACGACAGATCTACCAAACGATCTCAAAAGTCAACTGAAAACCTGCCCGCTAGCATTCCTGTCTGGTTCCGTTTGGGGAGCAGAGTTGATACTGCTATTGTTAATACTGATTCTACCACTACTAGATCCGCAGGTCGTCGACTAGTTAAGTCACGACTGGGTCGAAGAATTCTACCAATCACCCACCTCAAAGATATTCCTAAATCTCAGAGGAAAAGATACAAAAATTACCCGGTACTATAGTCGGTCTACACCATGGGGAGCATACTTCTCTTCAACATATCGATGTTTTTGCAGAGACACTTTGTATCAAGACATCACCGTCAAAGAAAAAATTGTGGGTACCCAAGGCCACTGTACCAATATGGTTAGGTAAGCCCGCAGGGAAAGAGCATAGAATGAAGTCATGGTCTGAAGTATCTGATACTGTCACAGCAATTGCCTGTGAGATGGAGGAATAAGAGGAGGAGGTCCAGCAGGGTCCTCCAGATCTTAAGAAAATTCAAGAATCAATAATTGAAGGAAAATTTGAAAAGCTCAGATTCGAGATTTTTGAGTTGGCTCAGGAACATAGAGTCTCCATTGACGATGATGAAGATTTTGACTATAATGATTACCTCAAAGAAGATTTCATTGATGTCCATGTTATTGAGACCAGAGCCACTACATCTACGCATGAGGCTCAACCTCTCATCAAAGAGAACGTCGTAGATGTGCTGCGTAGGGCTATCCTCCTAAGGGATGAGCAAGTCAGCCAACTGGAGAAAAGGATTGAAGGGATGGCTGCAGCCATGACTGCTATGGCCACAATTCAAGGACAATCTCAACCCCCACAGTTAGCCTCTCCAGAGTTCAATCAACCATAAATTATACATATTACAAATAAAAGAAGAGAAGTTGCCTCAGAAAACAGGGATGACAAACCGAAGAACGATTCTCCATCGATCGCCATGCCAGAGAAGGAATTTAAGCAAATGATCGAGCAAGTTTAGGAAGCCTTAACCAAATCTAAGGGTGGTGCATTGGTTTTGAAGGCTAGACCTTACCCAAGAGAATTTAATGCAGTACGCTTCCCTAAGGGTTTTGTGTCCCCAAACTTTAGGATATTTGATGGGACTGGAAATCCCAGACAGCACATAACACATTTTTGAGCCAGTTGTGGTAACACAAGAAGTAATGAGGTTTTACTCTTCCAATAGTTTCTCAGTAGCCTCTCAGGGATTGCTTTCAATTGGTATGCCGATTTGCCCAACAGATCAGTTAAGACATTCGTCGAGTTGGAACAATTATTGTGAAGAGATTTGTCAAAGTGCAACACCATGTTTCTATAGGAGAGCTCATGATGGAAAAGCAAAAGCCCAATGAGACTTTAGTGGATTACATCTTGAGGTGGATAAACCTTAGTATGAAGTGTGAACCTCAGCTACAGGAACATCATGCAATCAAAATTTTACTCAAAAGCATTCATCGGCCTGTAGCTTTCATGCTTAAGGGACTCACCATTAAATCCTTCGAGAAGCTACTCAGTAAAGCCAACAGTCTTCAAGAAGAAATCAAACATATGGATTCTCACGAGAAATCCAAAGCAACCAGATTATTTGAAAAGAAGTCAGGGACAATAGCGAGTGTCGATAAAGGGCAACAACCATTGAAGATATATGCAGAAGATCCTCGTCAATCTTCATCAAAACATGCTCAGAAACAAAATAGCCAGTCCAACCAGTGACTGCCTCAAGGAGGATCATCTCGAACAGAGAATAAGAGAATATCTTTGGCTGAGTGACAGAAGGTGGTGTATTCCTTCAAAGATGAAGCAATATCCAAGATGTTTAGACTACCAGATCTAAATAAACCCGAAGAGGTCGACAAAAAGGATGAACCAAATTAATGTCCATATCAAAAATTCCTTGGATACATTATAGAAGAATGTTTTGTCTTCAAGGATTGACTCGAGAAGAATCTTAAAGAAGGGAATATAATGATCCCAAAATAATATTTAAAAGAACCTGAAAAAGGTTCCATAAATATAGTTTTGGCTGAGCCAATCTCTCCTATTGACCCGTAAACTTGAAAAGATGGATGGAGTACAAGTTGGTCTTGAACCAAATTCAAAATGCTTCAAAACAAGCCTCCTTTTAGAGTCTTCAGTCTGCCAAGCATGAGATGAATATTTCACCAGGAGATTCATTTTCATCAATGACAAAGAAGGAGAAGAACACCACCGTGAAGACTAATAACATGGGGTTAGGATAGGGGCTGCCTCTACTACATTGGTCAGGGAAGAAAATCCTCGAACCCCTGAATTTGTATGATTATCTTTTTACCCCTCCAGTGTCTTATGAATATAATGATCATGATTCCGGCTACATTTTAACTTTTTTTATTGATACCGTAATCGATTACGACCAATCTAACTTTGATCTCGATTCCCGAAATGATCCTCAAATTGTACTTGAGTTTGATGAACTCATTAATAAGATCGAAGAAGACATTGACAATACCGCTTACGATAGTGCAGGGAGTGAGGAACCAATCCTCAAGTGCCACGATGCACCACTTGCCATCAATTTAGATCTTTCTGACAAAGAAGAAACACCCAAAGATTTGATAATGATATCTTAAGAAGAAGAAGTTACCGAAGTGAACTTAGGGAGTGGTGGAGTGTTACCCCTAAGAATAGCTCCAACAGATAAAGAAAAAAAAATATTAACTCCAGAAGAGCTACCTCCACCTCCATCAGTAAAAGAACCACATAATCAAGAGAAAATTAAAGGATTATACAAAGTGGATTACAATGTGCTAGCTCATCTTAGGAAGTTGTTAGACAAATTAAGCATCTACGATACTCTGATCTTATCAAAGGAGATGAGAGAGTCTCTGGTTACAGCCTTGCTCAACCCAGAGATCTGTTTAGCCCAGTTGGCCAGCACATTCTAGGATGAAGTTTGCTCATTGAAGGAACAACATGGGGTGATATTCACAGATGAAAACTTGCTGCTCGGTACCGTCGACCACAATCGTCCGCTCTACATCTCCGTTAACATTGATAGATTTTTATTGTCCAGAGTTTCAGTAGGTCCAGAAGCATCACTTAACTTGATGAGTCTACAGACATTGACCTATTTGGACATTAAAGCCCAAGAGCTTACTACTGATAAAATGATGTTAAGAGAATTTAACCAAAAGGGAGAGAGAGCCCTCAGATCAATTACATTACTTATGAAGGTTAAAGAACTAGTGACAACCGCTAAATTCTAGATCATCGACGTTGAGACCTCTTTCAATGCTTTACTTGGTCGACCATGGATTCATGAACAAAACATGGTTCCTTCATCTCTACACCAATGCATTAAGTACTACAAAGAAGGACAACAACATTACATTAAGGGAGATTTATAGCAATTTTCAGTGCATGAAGTTCGTATTCATGAAGATGCCGCCTACTACGCTCCTCCAAAGAAAACTATCTTCTCTCGTGAAACTATGTCAAACAAAAGTGAAGATTCAGAAGAATTGCAATGGTAGGGCCATTCAACTCCACTTCACCGATCTTCCACCATTCTCTTACAACAAATTGGTGGGGTTTCTCTTAGTTCACGCACTCGAGGTCGAGGCTGGGGTTGTGGACGAGGAAGAATCAACTTAATCGTTGAACGGACTAGGCCAACCATCAACATTGGTGATGAAGACAGTTTTGAAGATGAAATAATGATGACAAAATAGAAGAAACCTCAATAAGAGATATCCTTAGAAGATACAGAGAAAATCTAATATGAGACGATGTATGATCGGATAAACTGCTATGTGAACACCATGATGCTTACTCCGATTCTCCCTCAAAAGATTGAGAGTTTAGAGTTCAAGGAAGCGCTGGTTCAAAGCCGATCAAGTTTTAGCGTGCTTCTACCTCTGCTGCTCTTAAAAATCATGTAAACTTGGATGATGATCCTAATGAATTAATGTAATTGCCTTTTGGTTATTTTTCACTTTATGTACAAAAATTAATTCAATAGGGACATTTGCTAAAACAAACGCCGAAAGATAAATTTCAACTTTTTAAAAAATTGTGGAATGTTAAAAGTCGAAATCCAAACGCGAAAGAGGGTCTCAGATTTGGTACAGTCAAAGCAGTCGATGATTCAAAATTTTGTATGGTTGTTACTGGTGAATCGGAAGGGGATTGCCTTGATATGGAAAATGACTCTATTGATCATCTAATAGAGGACGCTCCGCTAGAATTTGAGGACGAAATAAATCGACTGTCGATGAATTGAAGGAAATTAACCTTGGCACTGAAGAACAACCCCGACCTACATTTATAAGTTCTCTACTCAATGATGAAGAATCTTTAGGAGTGATTGAACTCTTGAAGGATTTTAAAGATTGCTTCGCATGGAGCTATGATGAAATGTCAAGATTGTCAGCAGAGGTTGTAGTTCATAAACACGGGGTAGATAAAGATATGACCCAAGTGAAACAAGCTCCCAGAAGAATGTGCCTCAAAATAGAGCAACAAGCCATCACCGAGGAGAAGAAATTAATAGACGCTAACTTTGTAAAAGAAGAGCAATACCCCACTTGGTTAGCCAACATTGTCCCAGTTAAAAAGAAAAATGGACAAATTTGTGTTTGTGTTGACTTCAGGGATTTGAATAAAGTGTGTCCAAAAGCCGAATTCCAATTACCGATACCAGAAATGATGGTGGACATCACTTTGACACATGAGATTTTCTCTTTCATGGACGGATCATCGGGATACAACCAAAACAAGATGGCTCCCGAGGATGCAACACTTACAACCTTTAGAACAACTATCGAGATTTTTTGTTACACAGTGATACCGTTTGGATTGAAGAACTCTGGAGCAACATATCAACGTGCAATGAAAAAGATTTTTGATGATCTCATTCACAATCAAGTGGAATGCTATGTGGATGATTTGGTCATCAAGATCAAGCAAAAAATAGGCCATTTGTACGATTTGAGGATCGTGTTCGAATGATTACGTTGATATGACCTTAAAATGAATCCCTTAATCTGCGCTTTTGGCGTTACCTCCGGAAAATTTCTAGAATTTGTTGTCCTTCATTGAGGAATCAAGATCGACCTAGAAAAAATTAAAGCTATCTTGGAAATGCCTCCACCCAAAACCTTGAAACAACTACGTTCTTTCTAAGGGAAGTTAGCATATCTGAGATGCTTTATTTCTAATCTCTTAGGTAGGTGTCAGCCCTTTGTTGATCTCACTTTTGGTTGAGGTCTAGTTTTCCTCTTTAGTAACCTGAGATTTAGCCATAGATTTTTCCTATTGACTATTCCTAAAAAAATAGAAAAGGAACCCTCACCATTAGAAATTCTAAACTCCTCTTTACTCAACTTGAAGTTCCACAAAGTGGTCCTAACCTCTAGCACTTAGTAGGTGGGGTCATGATGGGGGAGCTCAAGTTGAGTTCCCATAAAACTGCCTGCACTTAGGGTTGACTTTGGGTGTTGGTCTAGAGCTAAGGCACTCACTACACTCACCTCACTCACAATCACTCACAAATACAAACCCAAAGTTTCTGGACTTTGATCACTTGATCCTTTGGGAGACTCATGTAGATGGTCCTCTAAACCTATTGGCCCTAGGCTAGGGTTTAGCTAAGACCAGTATATAGAGGACCCAAATGGGGTTTCCATTAGTCTATGGCTTATTTATGGTGGTTAGCTCCCCAATTCTACCAAAGATACCCAACTTGGCCTTTTGCCCCTAAACTCCCCCAAATTGCCTAAATACTCTTGAAACCCTAAGTTTGGCCAAAATTCTGAAATTTTCCCAAAATACCCAAATTTGTTCAAAAGTCATTTCAAACCTTTTGAAAATACCCAAATTACCCAAATTCACGAGAAGTTGTCAAATTACCAAAACACCCCTCCTTAGCTCAAAATTTAAAAAAAATCACAAAAAATTCCCAAAACCTTCAAAATATTCCTAATTTCATTTTTCTCAACTACCACATGACCCAATTTGGCCAATTTGACCATCTTTGTCAAAAATCCCAAATTGCACTTAAAGAGGCCCAATCTCCCCAAATCCACCTCAAATGTCCATCAAATTGGTCCCAATTTACCCCAATTTCATTCAAAAACTTAAATTCACCTTCCATGTGGCCCATTTAAACCAAATACAAGCTCAATTGGCCCATGCTTTGAGCCTAAGTTTGATTTAGGTCAAAGCCCCAATTTTGGGCACATGACCTAATCTCATCTAGTTAAACCCATAGACCACTCAATTTACCACAATTTATGTTGAAAAATCTTCATAAAATTCCTGAAAATCAAACTTGACCTTCAATTGGCCTTGGTGAAGCCTCAATTTCATTTAATTTTAACCTAAGTCAAAAGCCCAAAATTTTACTTTAAATTGGCTATGCCTCCAGATTTCACCAAATTGATTGCCTTAACCCCAAAATTGGCAAATTCATGTTGAAAACTCTTCATCACATTCCTATTGACCATTATAAACAATTAATTTGGACTTAGCCCAAGCCTAGCCCAATCTAGTCCCAAGTCTTGCCCAACATGCCCAAATTGACCAAAATAAAAAAATCCTTCAAATTGACCCCCCCAATTAATCTCAAAATCACTTCAATCCTTCACCAAAAATGTTCATTACAACAATATATATCAAATGAATCAATCAATTGGGCCAATTAACATGGCTAGCCTAGTCCAAGCCCAAGTTTTGGTCACTTTCACCCACATGGGCCCCTTCACCAAAATTGACCTAACATAGCCAAATTGGCCAACCAAGGACCACCAAAGCCAAATTTTGAACCTTATTGATCATGCTAAACCAAATGGAACCACCCAAGCCAAGCCATGGACCAAAGGATCCCTAAATCAAGGGATTTGATTCCATATCTACTTAAGCCTAAGGATATTTTTGTCAAAACTAGACACCAGCCCAATTAACTGTTGTGACATACTCCCTGACTCACTTGACCTCCTAGCAACCTACCTTGGCTATGTACGCTGGCCTAGTGGCTGGAAAACACCAAAATTGTAAGCCACCCCCAAAAATCAAAACCCAATTCAAACCTCGAGGCCACCTCATCTAAATTAATTGTTAGAGCCTCTCTGCCCTCCACCTAAGCATCACTTTTCGCCCTCTAATTAGCCAAGGCAGCAACCTTAAGCCAATTTTTTATAAAAATCTCCCCTCCACGGTCATTAAGTGGTGCTAAAAATCTCTCAGAGGGAGCCCTCCAAATTGCTCCCAGAGCCTCTTTGAGACCTCCTCAGTGCAACCCAACCACCACATTGCCCTGAATCCCCTTGTCGGAGTTCAAATTTTGAGCTCAAAACCTTGCCGGAGATAGGACAGAGCTCTCCACACCTCTACACTCAACCAAAATCAAATTAAACTCACCCACACTTTTGCCACAGTGAAAGAAGGAGAAGACCCATCAAATTCCCCTTTCACAGAGCCCGTAGCATAGCTCTTGACCAACACCTGAAATAGAGCTTGGTCAAATTTATACCTAGGCCTTTCACCATAGCAAGAGGCTTAATCCCTAGCCTCCTTAGACCTCCACAAACGTGGCAAGCACCTTTGATCAAAGCTTCCCTTCTCAGAGCAAAGGTATTGAACTCCCCCTCTTCTCGAGCCTATTTTGATTCTCCATTTGATTAGGCTTAATTTAATGGCTTGATTACTTTATGGATATGTTCTACTAATCAAGACGATCATTTTAAAAAAAAATTCATTCAATTTGATTAAGAAATGAGAGAGATATCAAGCTTTGAAAATGAACGGTTCTTGGGCTAAGGCAATAGGGACGATGACGGGGAGCCATCTGATCGTGCGTTTATCTCATCAATAGATGAGATCTAGTTGGACAACATCTTCTTACACGATCCGCTGGCTGAGTCATCACTGAGGTGGATGGCGGTGCCGAATCAGAAGATGCCGCGTGGAGCTTCGGAGTCGCCGTAGGTTGACATGGCGTCGTGTGTTTAAATAGATAAATAGGGATTTAAATGATTTAAAAAATGCTCCCTAACTTTAAAAATCCTTATCTTAGTGTAGAAAAATCACAAAATAAAAATAAAAAAACCCTCTTGCTCAGTGAACAGAGGAGAATAATGTCGAAATGGTTTGAAATTTATTTGATGCATATTTTATTTTTAATTAATTAAACATTATTTTGAGTCGTTTAATTCTCCATGCATGTAGACATTTCATCATGACTTGAAATTTTGGCATGTTGTTGCCTCTATCTTAGGGAACATCCTCTGATTTTTATAAATTCATAGGATACCTCTGGACAAAGATCCATATTTTCTAATTTTATATCTATTATTTGCATAAATTAATCATAATAATTAGCATGTTGCTTAAAAAATTCCAAGAAAATTTTGGAAGGTCTGCCATGACCAGAGAACCCTTTGAAAAATATTTTATGGGTTAAGTCATTGAGAATGCACTGAATTTCCACAAACACTAAAACACAAAGAAAATTAATTTTGAGAAATACAAACATCTAAGTGATTTAATTTTTAATCTCCACTGTGACTTAAAGTTCAAAGAACTCTCCATAAAAATTTCAAAACATTTGGAGCTCATTTGATAACTCAAATTGATTTTCTATGTTGAATGTCATTTTTAACACAAAAATAATTTTAAATAATTAAAATGTAACTAAAAAAAATTAGTTTTTGGATTTCTCTGTGATTAGAGGAATTTTCTAAAAATAAAATGGTAATTAAAATAAAAAATTCATTTTTAGCCTATTTTTAATATTTAAATAATGAAAAAAAT
This sequence comes from Phalaenopsis hybrid cultivar, assembly GCA_002079205.1. Taxonomy (NCBI): domain Eukaryota; kingdom Viridiplantae; phylum Streptophyta; class Magnoliopsida; order Asparagales; family Orchidaceae; genus Phalaenopsis; species Phalaenopsis hybrid cultivar. The sequence goes on from JXCR01117472.1 coordinate 66,622, forward strand.
CACAAAAATAATAAAATTCATGAAAATGTTATAAATTTTTTCCTAAGTACTTAAAAATAATTGAAATATTTTTCCTAATTTCCTAAGTGAAGATATTGAATTTTGAAGCTTAAAACAATTTTTAAAGGCTAAAAAAGGATTTTCACTAAAATAACACTAACAATTCAAAGAAAAAGTAAAAAAATGTGAAATTTATTTCTATGGTTTCCTTGAATTGAGAAATATTTAATAAAAATATAAAACTTAATTTTCCACATTCAAAATATTTTGTAATTAATAAATACTCGAGAACATAAAAAAATTCTTAAAATTAAAATGTAATTCAATAAATCATGAAATTTGGCCCCAAAGTTTCTCTGGTCTAATTTTACCTCTAGTAAAAATTTCAAGGGATTAGGCTTTGCCTTGGTCAAGTAATGGAATTTTCTTTGAAAAATCCTATTTTGCATTAAAATAAATCGGTAAATTAAATTAAATTTTGAAAAATCACATTTTCTCCTTTGATGTCTTAATTGACCCATGTGTGAGGTGGGATAAAAATTTCAAAGTCATTTGGATTGAATTTGACAAATTATGAAGTAATAGAGCCTTAGGGGCAAAAGTGTAATTTTGGAAATTTAGCCTTAATTAACATTTAGGCTTAATTCAAGGAGGGAAAAGGGTAATCTCTAATTTTAACTAACTTATTTGGATGATTGAAAAATAATGGGATTAATTGGTAGAAACCAACTTCACTCTTTCCATAATCAAGGGATAAATTTGTAATTCCTTAAATTATTAAAATTTGGAAGTTTATTAAATTAAATGATCTTAGACCTAGGGGTATGACTTTGGAAGTTGATAACTCACTAATTTAATGCCCCTACTTGATGTTCAAATGACATTTAAGTGTATTAAAAATGAATAATTATTATCACTTAAAAATTCAACTTCTTTCAAAATAACCAAGACATCTACCTAGATCTGAAGGGCTTAGTGGTTACTTAAGCTAAAATCAAATTTGATTAAATAAGAATTAGAAGAATGAATATAAAGTAAACACCTTTGAACACCTTAAGCCCAAATTAGAACTCAAATCGGCTAAGTGTTTCAATAACGCTAACTTGCTCCCCTTTAAGGATCTTCACTCACTTAACTTCCAAATTAAATGACAAATGATAATTACCTTACTCTTAAGGATAATTGAGGCATCAATGTTCACTGAGCATTAAAGGTATTCATAGGATGAATTATTAAGTAGCATAATAAGTTTAAATGAGCTGGAGACTTTTCACCAGGTAGTGGGATGGAAGCATGGACCTGCTTCTTCCTTTAGACCTGTTAGATACCTCAGAAGTCTACTAAACTTAATATGTTTTGCTTAAAAAAAATTGTCCTTAATCAAACCAATAGGGACCCCCCCTATTGGTTTGATTAAGAATATTAAAGGTATTCATAGGATGAATTATTAAGTAGCATAAAAAAAACCTTACTTTTTCCGCTTTACATAAAATGCTCTAACATGCATTTTTAGTTTCAGGTAGTGGAACGAGAAAACTCGCCAGGTACACTTTTATAGTTTACAACATTATCTTTTATTAAGCTTTCCACATTGTGCTTACTTACCTGCATGTATGAAAAAAACACAAACTTGCATGCAAAACAACAATGTCACCCTGCATGAAAACTAAAACTGTCAGGATAGCCACAAAACCAAAATCAAAATCAAAACTAAAATTAATTAAGATAAAAAATCACCTCCACAACATTCAAAATATAAGACAACTCAAAATTTAATCACAAACATCACACAAAATAACAACTACAACTAAATTAAGATGTCTCTATCGGATGATCGGGAATCCCTCGGACGAGGTAACCAACGGTTGCTAACGAGGCTTCCTACGGACTAAATGAAATTATGGAACTCATTAAGTTGAGTTTTGTAAATTAATTTGGACTAAGTGAATACAATAGAAAATAGTGGTCCTAGAATAAGGGAACCGTGGGATCCTAATCGGTGTCGCCCAAATCAACTTTAACATCCCCCATAAAATTAAAAGAACTACAACAATAGGGCCACCTGATTTGACATCATAACTTGACACACTAGAAAACTCGAACTCATCGCAGCACCAGAGATATTTCCTCATTGAAGGGGAAAAATGTGATAGTACAGCAAGACCCCATGGAGGGAACCATTCACCTACCGTCTATGATAGCTACGCCGACAGGAGGCCTAGTCAGTGCCAATGATGAAAGACTTTCAGATGTGTTGCTATGGAAAACTAAGTGCAGAAACACTAATTGCTGAAAGCATAGGGCTTTCCTACATGAAGAGAGGAGACACCAGAAAGGGACGAAGAACTTGCTCACCCTTATCCCTTAGGGGAATATCTATGATCCGGGCATGAGAGAGACCTCTTCCAGCCTGCCTGTTATAGATGATGCATTTGAATTTGTTACAAAGCTAGAGATACCACCAGTTTTAGAAGTTCTTTATAAGGGTTTCCTGACCTGCAATGCCGAGATACCTGCACATACGTCAGCTACAGGGGCATTCGTGGAGTGCCTGGACTGCAATGTCCTCCACGTTCAGCGCTACAATACTTTAGAGGAATATGTATCCTCTGATGATAGATTTCAGACCGCTGATTACCCGATGGATGCAGAACCATATGTCTTGTTGGGTACAGAGCCATATATCCCGTTGGACGCAGAGTCATACATTTTGCTGTAGACAGAGACAACATTAGCTTGGATTCCCGTCAAAGTTGAAATGAAGGAACATCCCTGACATCCACCAATCATCAGTACGATAGAATACTACAAGATGAGTAAGGTAAGCAAAAGGGATTTCAAATTTTATGAATAAGTGCAAGGAAGGTTCATCAACATATTAGAAGGATTGGAGATATATACCAAGATCTTCTTCGAGAGCGATGAACGAAATATTCTTGACTGAATTTTTTATTTAAGAGACAGGGGTCGAGCAGGCCTACTGATATAATGAACCTTTTCCGAGCAAAGAAAGTGGATGCGAGGAAAGAGCAGGATCACCATACAATGTGGCTGTTGTTACAACTTCATTAACGATAGACAAGGAAATCCTCCTGGGATTCTGAGACATGATCAGGTGGATCTGCTACCGATCACCATACAATGTGGCTGTTGTTACAACTTCATTAACGATAGACAAGGAAATCCTCCTGGGATTCTGAGACATGATCAGGTGGATCTGCTACCCCCCATGATAAAATGGACGATTAAAAGAATGGTCTGATGGAGCATATTGCCAACTAACTGTATTCCCAACAGCTGTATTATCAACATATATGATGAAGGAGACATCATACCTCCGAACATTGACCATCATGACTTTAAGAGGCCTTTCTACATGGTCTCATTCATGAGCAAGAGAAACATCCTATTTGGAAAAGAAATAGATATCATTGGCCCTGGTGAATTAAGAGGACCCGTGGAAATTCCACTACCTGTTGGTTCAGTACTAAATCTTAAAGGAAACGGATCAGACATTGCCAAACACTGCATTCCAGGGGTGCGACACCATAGGGTGTCTGTAACTTTCCGGAGAATGGATAACAACAAAATGCCATATGGATTCCGACCAGAACCAGAATTGGAAGAACTACTGCCGTACGAGCTATGAGATGGTTGCACTTCTAAGCACATGCAAAGGGAACTTCTGTCCTAGAGCATGACTTATAAGGTCAGCTCGATTAGGAGCCTGCCTCACTAGAGACAGACACTCAGAGGATTCCTTTTTACTGCATTCTCATCGCAGCAGACATGATATGCATTAGACATGCTCAACCTATGATATTCATTTGGCATGAGATATTTTTGGATGTACTTTGATGCAGTCAGCATAATTGTACTTGTTGAGGCTTTGGCCTACGCTCAATTTGTAACATTTATTGGAGCAGATTAATGAAATCTCTTTCAGAATTTTGTATGCTTGTTCAATTTCTCTTTTTGGTTTGATGGATAAAAGTAATGAACCATACGTTGATTTGAGATTACAATGAACAAAGAACAAAACAATAAAAATTTGATGATGATAAAATTTTTTAAAAAATATAATAAAAAGAACTCTTTTTATTTTATTTTTGTGAATTTTCTACACAAAGATATGGATTTTTGAAGTTTAGGAGCTATTTTCTGAATTTATTAAATATCCTATTTATTTATTCAAACCGCGGGCTGACTGGATCCTCGGATCCGTCGAAAAGCCATGCAGCGCGCTCCTATTCGACGCCGCCTTCCGAGTCAGCTGCCACACGTCTCGCTTTATCGCCCCGGATGATCATCCGACTCGATCTCCGCCGTTCATTTAATACACGCGATAATGGACGGCATCCGTTCATCGTCCCCAATGGAATGAACCCGTGTCCTTCCACACTAAAACCTTAAGATCTCAGCCTAGACTTAACCAAATCACTTCGGGTTTGATCCTATGGACTCGTCTAAGTGAGACGAACATATCTATACGGTTAAGAGGCCATGAAATCAAGCTTAAGTAAATGGAGAATCAAAATAAGCTCGGGAGAATGGGGATTTTTATACCTTTGCTCTGAGAAGGGAAGCTTCGATCAGAGGTGCTTGGTACGTTTGTTGGGGTCCAAGGAGGCTATGGATTGAGTCCCTGGTCTTAGTGTAAAGCCTAAATATGAATTCGACCATAGCCAAATTTGGGAGTTGGTCTAGAGCTATGATAGAGGCTCTATAGAAGGGGGATTTGATAGGGCTTTGGCTTCTTTCACTCTTGTGAAGGTGTAGAGCCAATTCAATTGGAGTTTAGTGCTGTGTAGGTTGGGATTGGAACTTGTCCTGGTTTCGTGCAGGAATTCAAGCCCAAAATTGGATTGCCATGGTGGATTTGAAAGGGTGAAATGGATTGAAATGTACTGAGGGGCTCTTAGAGAGCTCTTTGAGGATTTTGGGAAGGCTTAGTGAAAATTTTTTACCACACCACTATTCATGGCCGTGGGGGTGGATTTTATAGAAAATGGCTATGGGGATGCTTAGCTGGCCAATTGAGAGCTTAGCCCCACTGCTTAGGTGTCAAGAAGAAGAGCTCTCAGCTCAATTTGGGCTGAGGTGGCCTCTTGGCATGAGTTTGGGTTTTAGCCATGTGGGGGCTCACG
>JXCR01117480.1:8373-22189 GCA_002079205.1 Phalaenopsis hybrid cultivar
AGATCTCTACACCTGAAAAGGAGAGTGCACATATCTATGGGAAAAGAGGTAGAATCTCTTGGAGATTGTCAGCGACGAGGAAAAATGTAGTGAATATGTTGCTTCGTGCAAGTTCCCTTGTGTTCTTTTAGCAAGGATGTGTCTATTGAAGAGCTACTTTTTCGTGTTACTCAGCTTTTCGTTGACGATATTGTCCATGCTCACCACATCTTTTAGGATGTTGAATCTAAATTTATAATATTGATCATGCCCAAGGCATAGAGTGTGAGACTGAGGGAGAATAAAGAGAGAGAGAGAGGAGAGAGAGAGAGAAAGAGAGAGAGAGAGGAATGAGTGACACAACGATTGCCCCCAATGTGGCAAAGCGAGGGATTTCCTCGGGCTCTCGGGCACATTTATATTTTGAAAGATGTTGTTACAAACGATGAGAGAGTGATGCCTAAATGGTTGTATAGCTCAAATGGCTTCCTCCTCATTACATGAAAAAAATCTTCTTATTTATAGATCATAGGAAGATCTATAAAATCACATCATCTCCCCTTGGAGTGATAAAGTCATTATGCTCCTAAGAGTTATGAGTCATTATGCTCCTGAGAGTTACGAGTCATTATGCTTCTGAGACTTATTGGTTTTCAATGACACCTTTTCATTTCTGGATCCATCCAGTGATGTGGCCAGTTGGTCGGCAAGAGTGGCCGGTCGATTGAGACAGTCGATCGATTCCTGCTACTGTCAGCATTTTTCAGATATTTGAGCAGTCCAACATGATTTCTTTGATAACTTATTTTTAACTAATATGTTTCTAATTCATTCATAATTTGATTTAATGCTGTAACTCATATTTGAACTTAATTTTATGAGTTTTGTTAAGCACATTATTTGTACTCAGATCAGTTAGTCGGACATCTGCTTGTCAATTGTAAGTCTCATCTGGTCTGGGTTTTGATCTCCCCGAGTGTAGGGTGTCACACTCGAATTATAGGCATATGAGGGATGATCAAGGCTCGTATCATAGCCTCCAACCCTTCCTTTCAATATATATATATATATATATATATATATATATATATATGGCACAAATCTTAATGCATTTTGTGCTAGAAACATTCCAAATTTAGATTCAAGATCATCTACGCAATGATGTCATCAAGCTTATAGTCAAGTTGAGCTCTTGACAAAACGAACCCAATGATGTTGAAAGTGATCCAATCTAAATCCAAATAAGCTCATATTAAACACTAGAAGTGTAGCTGAATGCTTTGGAACATCAATTAAAAGGGTAATCAGTCTCAAAATTTGGCATGCTTATTATTAAAATAAATGGTTTTGTGAGGGGAATCCAACATGACCAATATCATATAATTCTAAGATTATTAGTCACTTAAATGTTAAAAAAACATGTGATCAAGAGATTCGATGTGAATTGTCTGATAAAATAGTTTGAGATAATTATTATTTATCGAAATGACCCTCTCAAATGTTATAAATAGATCATCATTTTCACTCGAGGAATGAAAAGAAAAGAAAAAATTGAGATGACTACTAAATTTTAACTCTTGAAGTCTTGAGAATTAATGTTACTAGTCAACAAAGTTTGTCACCAACCATCAAATGTCATCGTTGGCCACCACCAGCAATTGTTACAATTAACTACTGTTGTTGTAACTACCAACTATAATTTATGCATCCAACTACGACTGTTATAGACACCAACTATGGATTTTGTAGCCAACTATATTATTGTAGCTACCAACTACAGTTCTTATAGTTCAATTATGGTTGTGTAGCCAAACTATTACTATTAAAAACGTGATTGCGAATTTTTATCTTCTCGTATTCCATAATTTAGAAGAAGAGTGAATTTTTATACTTCCAATTCTTTAGTTAATTAGTTTGACTGAGCTAGGCCTCATGTTTTTCTTTTCCTTATGAAATTTTTCACTTAAAAAATCTGGTTGTCTTTTATATATTTATTTATGTATGTGCTGAAAAATTATACTAAACTAGGTCATAAGATTTCTCTGAAAATTCTCTAGTATAAAGCATTTTAGCACGATCTGTGAGAAATATACTACCGCCTTATTTATGGTTTCTAAACATAACACTCACAATGGTAGAGCCTCCCACTATAACTCCCATTATTATAGGAGATAATCTCAAAGCCAAAAATTCCTAGCCTTCATTTCTTTTCCCGTTGATGGAGACTGCCTTTCTATTTCAGGTATCTTTTTTTGTGGTGGAAGACCGCATGCGTAAAATGGAGGAATCTCAAAATGAGATTTTTCAGCTTCTACATGAGGCTCAACAACCAATATTAGCAGATATGAGTGAGGTTCATCTACTATCCTATAATCAACCACCGAGTAGTGATTCTTAGCTAGATCACACAACTCCATCGCCTCCTCCTCATATTGGAGTTCCTCCACAATCAAATTAAGAAGTTAATCTACTGGATATTGCTAGTTCCAAATCCATCTTATGAAGCTAGACCAAATTAGAAACTTTTAAATTTCACAACTCAACTCGATGCAACCTGTCATATTTAGGCAGCTCGCCTCGTGTCAAAAGTCATAATAAATAAATTATTACCTAAGATCTATTTGGAAAGAATTTTATTTACTTATTTTTCTTCAATTTTTTTATGAATGTAAAGTCACTAATATCATCAAATATATAAAATGAAAATACCCAAAATTCTTTCATATTATATAAATTTACAACAAAAGGAACATATATAACAATCATGATTTAAAAATACAATTTTAAGGTTTTGACATACATAAAATCATAATCTTACCAGTAACACAAAAGTATATACTCAACCCCAGTTTTACCCTTTTCTGAAACAACACACGTGAATTAAGTAGGGGTGAACAACCACAGCTTAGTAGGCTACTCAAAATCTATTGCAGTTTTCAATATTTTGAAAGTTATAGACCCATATTCAAAGAAAATAAATAGAACATGATGGAATATCATGTATAATATATATCACAGTGCTGGTATAATAAATTGCAACTAACAGTATAAACAACACAATATCACAAGTAAAGAAAAATAATATGGAAATAAAAATTCATTTCTTTATTTAAATTATTTGAATATTTTCTCTTCACCTCCTTATACCTCAACTTCCATTTTATACCCTATCTGTTCATATTTCTCCCATGTCTCTTATAACTCCACTTCTACTTATACCTCCATTTGTTCACATATGTTCAGACATATTAAACGCACAATGGATAATTACATAGGTGCAAAAACACTTATATCTCCACTTAATTGCACATAACATACATCCATCAAATCACAATCACCTGCAACTCCCCCATTTTTATTTTTTTAACATATATTTTGACATAAAAGCATATAAATGTTAATAATTTGATATATCAAATACCATAATATGCTATAAAATGTGGTACATACCAGTTGACATAAGTAATAATGTAATCTACAGAGAAAACAAATTAATTAATATCGACAAAACGCAACTTGCAAAACCACTGACATGAAATGTGTATAACAATATTTAAAACATTTCTTTGTTTAAAAAAATATATATGATTTAACACACGTGCCAAAATAGACAAAATACTCTGCAACACAAAATACCTCACAAAAAATATTTTTTTTTACATTGATGCGCCCAGCACGGTCTAACGTACAACATATAAAAAGTTGTGCAGTGAAAATTTTGTAATTCTCCTTCAATCTGAGTTTATACGAAATATCGTACAAATAAAATATCAAAACTTTATAAAATTAACCAAATTAAAATCTAAAGTAAGCTAATAGTAACCTATCTAGGGCTAGACAATTTTCCCAATTGGCCCAACGGACGAAATCAGTTATATGGCTCCCAAAACAAATTTTCTCTCCAAAATCCCTCTTTTTCTCTCTGTGTAACTCATGGTTTGGAGAAGAAAAAATAAAAAATGCATGAAATGGCATCTCAAAGATACTTAAGTGCTTTAAGATTCTTATAATAAACTATTATTTTTTTAATAAAAGGATATAAATATAATTAATATAATTAATTGAATTGTTATATTTATTAAATATATATTTAGAGAAACTTCTTATATCCTGAAATATATGAATTCATAAATTATGAAAAAATAGTCAATAAATTGAAAAATTATATTTAGAAGACACTGGTGAAAATAGTTTGAAAAAAGGATACTAGTAACTCCAGAAAACTCACTTGTATAAAGATGTACTAAAATCATTGAGAAACATATATCCAACAATAAACCTTTTAATTTCTTACTTAAATAAATTATAAACCTATTAAGTTTTATAATTTTAAAAAATATATTTCTCGATTACAATTCATTTTAATGGCATTAAAGCCAACACCGATATCTTCAAACAAGAAGTTTTTCTTTCTCAGAGTTATTGGCATCATTGATATCAACAATATCAACCCAAAGATCACGACTGCCTGAAAAAAGATAACACAATCAACACCTCTCCTAAAGGAAGGCTAAAATCTCATCGTTAAATTGATATTTATAAAATTTAATTGTGTTGTGATCAAGTTGAATTGATTTATGTGATTGATGATTAAAGCTACCTCTAACATGTTGAGATTGAAAAAAATTGCGAATCATTTGTTCAATACTAATTGTAATGAGAGCAAGGGATGCGTGAATGACATGTAAAGCTTGTTTGCCCACAACATCCACTTCTCGATCAACATAATGACGATAGATGAATTTATTTCTTAGTGCACATAATCGTCTATCTGCTCAATTTAAAACCCAAAGTAACAATTATCTCGCCACTTTTGATCTATTTGTCTTCCAAGTATAGATTCAAAAGTTTTTTATACTAAAGCCTTTGATATGAGTGAATTAAATTGTGGTTACCATTATAGAGAATTAAATACAAATGAGTCGTTTGGTGCTTGTATAATACACTTTCATGAAGCAAGGTGGCCGCTTGATTGTAAATAAAAGAAATTAAATTGATCAAATCAGATTTTAATCCATAATCTTAAGGGCTAAGCTCATTTTTTCTTATTACTTTTTAAAATATATTTATTTAGTGCATTTTTATTTTTATTTTAAAAAAATAAATTTAACAAAATTAAAAAATATATATATATTGATCCTAAAATTACCCCTAAACCTATGGCAGTTAACGATACTATTTCGAGCCGACCGGGTGTATGCTCAAAACCAGCTAAAAAAAAATAATTCAAAATTTTGGCTCATAGCTCGGCCCGTTTATTTCGATCCAAGTCAAAATTTGAATCAATTTTCAAACGATTAACAATCCTCGAGCTAAATTTACTAAATTCATAACTATAACTCATTAAAAATCCGATTTTGATCCGAGCTGGGATCAGCTCGAAATCGGTTTGAAGAGAATTTGATCCAAAATTTTGGCTCGTAGCTCGGCTCATTTATTTCGATCCGATCTCAACCCGAGCCAAAATTCAAATCAATCTTAGAGCTAAATTCACAACACTACCTAAGCCTATGGGCAAAGAAAAAAACATATACTTCAACAAGTTTGATGTTAACTAAACTCAATATTACGACATATCTAATTAATCCTCCCTGCATGTCAGAGCTCATCACATTCATCATCACTCTTAAAAAATATTAATAATATTAAATTTCATATAAAAGAAGATAAAAGCACATGAAACAAACATGACTCAACCATGATTCAAAACATCAGACGCCTGGGAGCCATAAAGCACATGAACAATGGAGAAAAACTAAAATTTACATACATAATACATACCTCCAAATTCTTATGTATTTACATATTTACCACCTACACATTAATTTTCATTCATACCACCCAAATCTTTCATATCACATCAAAAAGACCATTATTTTAACTTTAAAACAGTGAACACACCTATTTATGCATGGGTAAAGCGGCACATATGAAAATTTCAAGTTTAGATGTTAGACATGTAAATATATAAGAATTGTGTGATATGCATGCAAATTGTCCTTTATACTTTATAGAAAAAGCAGGAAATGGCCATAAATAATAAAGGAAACCAACAAGCATTGTGCAATACAGCATGCAACGCACACGAACACCAACAGCACATATGATGCGTACAGCATCAGCGGCAGTAGCTGGTTGGAATATAAGAGCAGTTGTTACACGAACATTACAGAACTAAAATATGATAAATAACAGCAACTAAAGTTCTAAGCTTTAATGGTTGCAGTGCAAAGACAAGGACCTGATAGCTTCAAGGAAGAAGTTCGCCACTCCGATCCCACAGGAGCAGCTGGATCATAAATCAGCGTCTGATACCCAGGATGGTCCTCCAGCGAAAACAGCAGCAGCTTTTCGTCCAGAATCCCAAACTGAAAATCAATCGTGGAGCTCCCAGTGAGCGGCACCGGAATCTTCCTCCACGAGTTGTCCTCGGGATCGAAGATGGCGAGCATCCTCTGATTCTTCCACTCCAGGCAAAAGAGCTGCTTTCCCAGCACAGCATGAGCGACGACCATCACACATCCCCCATTTTTCATCTCGCACCAAGAGTGCCCCTTGGGGTTGTACACATCCACAAACCTCGGGTGGCCTATGGTGAAAGTCGATCGGCCACCCATAACGTAGAGCTTGCCNAATAAGCCTGAGTGTTTGTGTATATGATGTTTGAACTTTAGAAATGTGATGAAGCCAAGAAAGCGGGAGAAAATGTTTAGAAAAAATGAATGCCTTCTATTTATCATTAGCTGGTTATTAGGCGCTTATTAGGTCATAAATTTTTTAAGGATTTTTAGAAAAAAAAGCTCTCTTTTTAAGAGTTAGGACATCAATAAAAAAAAGTAAGAAGATAAGAGCCTTGGCTCATTCCCTCTTCCTCTAATCTACCACCAGTCGTCTCCCCCCTCTACCCGNTAGGATTTTTAGAAAAAAAAGCTCTCTTTTTAAGACTTAGGACATCAATAAAAAAATGTAAGAAGATAAGAGCCTTGGCTCATTCCCTCTTCCTCTAATCTACCACCAGTCGTCTCCCCCCTCTACCCGGAGCTTTAAGCAAGCTATGATTGTTATGTTATGAAGTTTAAACACCCGCAACCGAAGAAGCCCACAACAGCTGCAGAAACTCACAACTGCAAAAATGCCTGCACATGAACTTTCCGTAGCTACTTTCAAGGAAATGGGCGTAGCTAGGCAGGTCGGAGTAACCACACCAAAATGGGCGTANCCTCTACCCGGAGCTTTAAGCAAGCTATGATTGTTATGTTATGAAGTTTAAACACCCGCAACCGAAGAAGCCCACAACAGCTGCAGAAACTCACAACTGCAAAAATGCCTGCACATGGACTTTCCGTAGCTACTTTCAAGGAAATGGGCGTAGCTAGGCAGGTCGGAGTAACCACACCAAAATGGGCGTAACCACTTTGCCGAGGGTCGATTGACACGGTTTGTTCCCAAACAGGCTAAATTACTACGTTGATAAGAGGTGTGACCACATCGCCGAGCGGTTCCTCCTGTTAATTTCCTTAAACTTGCAATTTCAAGCGACGAAGGCATCGTTCTCGCACGTGGTTCNATTTGTTCCCAAACATTCTAAATTACTACGTTGATAAGAGGTGTGACCACACCGCCAAGCGGTTCCTCCTGTTAATTTCCTTAAACTTGCAATTTCAAGCGACGAAGGCATCGTTCTCGCACGTGGTTCTTTTGATGAAGTTCTCGTGAAGGAGAGAAGAATCGAAGAGGAGGATTTCAGCATGCATTTTCTTTTGTGAGATTGAGAGGAAGAATTTGGAGCAAATTCTTGTAAGTTCCATTCCTTGTACAAAGGAGATGAGTGAGTTATTTGTACAATTCTTGTTTTTCATGGTGAAAATTTCTTGGTGGCACGACTCAATGTCTCGGAATTTTTAATGTTAAATATTGGTGTATTTTTTCTAAAATTATTTTGTTGTGCTTTTGTTAGATTGATTTTGTTTCAGATTTCGTGAACATGTGTGATCGGTGTGGTTTTGATTTCTAATTGATCAAATTCCTAGTCGAAGTAAATAAAAGTTTTATCCCAGCTAGTGGTATCAGAATAGAATGTTTGATTCGTGTGGAAGCAATGACCAATAAAGCAAAGCATAAATTGGAGAAGTTCAACGAGACAAATTTAGCGTTTTGGAAGATGTAAGTGGAGGATTTGCTATATCAGAGAAATTATATTTGTCACTACAAGGTATCACTAAGAAGTCAGAATCTATGATTATGGAGGAATGAGAGGTGTTGGGTAGAACAACCCAAGGTTTTATCCGTTTATCACTTTCTTAGTTTGTTGCGTTCAATTTAGTGAATGAGAAAATTAAGGTAAATCTCATTGAGACACTGATAAAAATGTATAAAAAATCATCTGCTTCAAATAAGATTTTTCTGATGTAAAGATTAATCAATATAATGATAATGAAAGACAATTAAGTGACAGAACTTCTGAACATTTTCAACACTGTAACAAGCCAGTTTGGATCAAATTTAATGATGAAGGCAAGACACTGTTAATACTGTCTTCATTATCAAACAACAAGCGTAGTCTGGTGTTGGCAGTAACACTTATGGGGATATAAAGTTGAACTTCGATTACATCGTGAGATTGGTGCTGAATGAAGTTCACAAAAAATCAACTAATAATGAATCTTCAGGTACTGTATTCAATGTGAAAAATAGAAAAAAATAACATGAATGCAGATAGATTTAAGTCTAGAAGAGAAAAATTTAGGTGAAGCAGAGAAAATTGCAAAGGAGAATACTGGAATAGTTGAAAGAAATAACATTTCAAGAAAGACTAAAAAACTCCAAAAGAAGCTGGAGATAAAGGACGAAAAAGAAATCTCCCTGCAATGCCTCCACAATCGAAATCCAATGCGACATTGGTATTATCCCTAGTCAATACTGAATCTTGCATAATAGATTCATATGTCTATTTTCACGCATGCCCCAATAAAACGTATTATTAAATTACACTTAAGAGTGATCCAAAAAAGATTTATATAAGAGAAAACAAGGCCTGCAATATCGTAAGAAAAAATGTGATATGAATATTAAGTCACCAAATGAAATAGTCTGGAAGCTCACTAACGTTAGACATATTCTAAGTCTGAAGAGAAATCTCATATTTGTGAGCCAACTAGCAAAGTTAGGGTTCATGACTACTTTCACAGGTGACTCATGGAAGGTGACTAGGAGGTGATGATGGTAGCTCGGGGCAATAATAAAGACACTCTTTACTTGATCAATGAAATGACGAATTTCATTGATATGGTTGAAACTAAGGTGAGCGCAGGTTTGTGGCATCGTAGACTTGATCGTGTGAGCAAAAAAGGAATGAAGTTCCTACCTCTTAACAATAAACTTCAGGGTTTGAATTCAATTGATTTAGATTTCTACGAAGATTGTATAATCATAAGCAGAAGAAAATATCTTTCTCTAAAAGTGGTCCAGTGATGAAGTCAAAGAAACTGAATTAGTGTACATTGATGTATGGGATCCTACTCTAGAGCATTCCATTGGAGGTTCCCACTACTTTATCACTTTTATTTACAATCACACCAGAAAGGTATGAGTTTAATTCTTAAAATAAAAATATGATGTATTTGAAGTATTTAAGAAGTGAAATGTTATGGTAAAAAATGAGACAAACTTGAAGCTAAAATGTCTCAGATCAGATAATGAGAATTTGTATCGTGATAAGAATTTCAGAAATTTTCATGCAATAGAGAGGACAAGCATGAGTTCACTATCTCAAAGATACCGCAACAGAATAGCGTGGCTGAGCACATGAATAAAATAATGGAGCATGCTAGGAGCTTAAGACTGCATGTAGGCTTGCCAGATAGTTTTGAGTTGAAATCTGATTAACCGTGGTCCATCAATACCTTTGGAGAAAGGCTTAACTGAAGAAGTCTGGAGTGACAACGAGGTAAATCTATCACAGTTAAAAGTATTTGGGTATTCTGCACATATACATGTTGATTCAGGGTCCAACAGTAAGCTTGAATCAATATTTGTTAAGTGCATCTTCATTGGATATGACTTAATTGAGTTTGGGTACAAGTTTTATGATTATCAAAATTAGAAATTTATCAAAAGCAGAGAAGTTACATTCAATGAAAGAGAGATGTACAAGAACAAAGACAACTCAGGATAACCTGTCAGTTACTTCTGAAGTACGTTGAGAAAGGAAAAACAGGTGATTAAGAGGGTGGATAAAGAAGTGCTCAAACAGCTGAAACACATGAAGTTCCTCAGTCACCTGCTATTGAAGTCAGAATGTTTTGCAAAGTGATACAACCAGTAAGCAGGTATTCTCCTTCATTTATATTATTTATTGTTAACTGATAGTGGTGAATCAAAATGCTTTGAGGAGACCACTCAGGTTGAAGATTTAAGGAAGTGAGAGCTTGCCATTGATGATAAGATGCAATCATTGGAGTCAAATCAGACCTATAATTTGACGATATTATAGGATAACAAAAGAGAACTACACAATAATTGGGTCCACAGGCTAAAAGAGAAGTCAGATGATGGCATACGCTACAAAACAAGACTTGTTATGAAGGGGTTCCAGCAAAAAGAAGTGGACTACACAGATTTTTTCTCCAATGGTAAAGATAACAGTTAGAGTCGTGCTGAGTCTGGCAGCAGAGGAAGATCTACACCTAGAACATATGAATGTAAAATTGTTTTTCTTACATGGAGATCTAGAGGAGGATTTATACAGAGTGAAACCACAAGGTTACAAAGTTATGAGAAAAGAAAATTTGGTCTGCAAGTTGAAGAAGAGTTTTTATGACTTGAAGTGGGCCCTAAGATAGTAGTACAAGAGGTTTGACAGGTTCATGTCAGAGAGTAGATATATGAAGTGCCAAATATACCACTATTGCTTCATCAAATACTTCAGTAATTATTATATCTTGCAATTTTTATATATGGACGACATGTTAATTGTAGGGGTACATATGAAAAACATCATAGACTTAAAAGTAGTAACTATAATGTGTTTTTGAGATGGTACAAACCAGAAAAAAAATCTAGGATGAGAATTAGCAGAGATAAGAGTGCAAAAACGCTGAAGTATTGCTTCATCAAATACTTCAGTAATTATTATATCTTGCAATTTTTATATATGGACGACATGTTAATTGTAGGGGTACATATGAAAAACATCATAGACTTAAAAGTAGTAACTATAATGTGTTTTTGAGATGGTACAAACCAGAAAAAAAATTTAGGATGAGAATTAGCAGAGATAAGAGTGCAAAAACGCTGAAGTTGTCTCGGTCAGAGTATGTTGAGAAAATCCTACATAGGTTCAACGCGAGTGAGGCAAAGCTAGTTTGCACCCCCTTAGGCAACCACTTCAAGCTATTTAAAGAGTCATCACCTAAGTTTGAAGCAGAGCAAACATAAATGAGAGCTCTGTATGCTTTAAGCAGTTGCAAGTCTAATGTTTGTTATAATTTGCATGAGACCATATATTACATTGACAGTGGGAGTGAACAGTATTTACATGAGAAATCCAAACATACATCATTTTGAGGTGGTGAAATAGATTCTCAGGTATTTAAGGGAAATAGCCAGCATGACACTTTGTTATGAAAGTGTAGGGATCAATCTATAAGGATTTATAGATTCAAATCTAACAACAGATTTAGATGGTAGAAGTACAAAAGAAGATATCTTCACTTTGGTAAAAACAACAAGTTGTTTAATACTGTAGAGGATTATTACACTTTCAACAATGGAGGCCGAATACATTGCCATCACTGAGGCTAACAAGGATTTAGCTACAAAGCTTTATGATAGAAATAGGCAAGGAGAAGAGGATTGGAAAGCTTCATAATGATACAATGAGTGCAATTATCTTACTAAAAACACTACTTTTCATGTCATAACAAAGTATATAAAACTGAAGTATCACTTTATACGCTCTCTCCTAGAAGATGAGCATTTGTTCTTGGAGAAAATAGACACAACTCAGAATCTTGAGGATATGTTGATTAATGTGGCGGCTATTGAGAAACTGGAGTTATGCTTAACTTCAGTTAGACTCTGTGAAGGTAGAGACTGGGAGTGAGCCACACTACAGTACATGACTATAAAGATGAAACAGATGGAGATGCAGATCTAGAGGATAGATGTTGGGTGCTATCAATCTCCAAGTGAGAGATTGTTATGTTGTGGAGCCTGAAACACCCACAATCAAAGAAGCCCATAGTAGCCTCAAAAATATATGCACATGAACTTAACGTAGCCACACCTAAAATTGGCGTAGCTATGCCGGTCGACATAACCATGACGAAATGGGTGTGACCATGCCACCGAGGGTCAATCAACATACTTTGATCCCGAGCGAGTAAGATCATTATGCCACTACACCGCGTGATCATGCTGCTAAGAGGTTCCTCCTATTAAGTTCCTTAAATTCATAATTTCAAGCGATGAAGGCATTGTTCCTGTAAGTTCCATTCATTGCATAGAAAAGGTCCGAGTGAGTTATCTGTACATTTCTGGTTCTTCATGATAAAAATTTCATGGTGGTGTGACTCCGTGATTTTTTTTGCCGTTCTTGAGTTTTTACGTGGTAAATCTTGGCGTGTTTTTTTCTGAAATTATTTTGTTGTGCTTCTGTTAGATTTATTTTGTTCTAGATTTCTCGAATCTGTACGATCATATTCCACGATGTGATTTTGATTTATAATTAATCGAAACCCTAGTAGAAGTGTATAAAAGTTCCATCCCAACAATGATTCCCTAGTTATTAATAAACTTTTGCTGCATTTCTGTGTTTTCTATGCATTTTACTACTTGGGTTTATTTAAAACAAAACATCCGTGGACCTCAAAACTTTTAAAATAATCAAAGCCAAAAATAGAGATAAAACAAACTTCACCAAGAGTCTAACAAAAATAAAAGTAAAAAGCATAACCTATCAGAATCGTAAAAAAGTCAATCACCTACCTAATTGGCTTGAAATATTTTTCATATTAGACATTCAATTATGAGTTGGTTAAATACTATCAGTATGGTCATAGGAAATCCTAAAAAACTTTCAAAATGTTACCGAGGGAAAGGATTTTAAGCTAAAGAAATCCATTAATTCAAAGATACAAAACCATTTAAAGCTTGAAAAAATCCATGAATGACGAAAACATATGAATGACAAACCTGTTCAACCGAGCATCATATTGATAGACATCGGCTGAAGCACTTTGAACTCCACCCTCCACAGAAAATCCACCAATAATCAACAGCTTTCCATCAAAAACAACCGTGCCAAAACCAGTTTTTACTGAACCTGGCATTGGTGGAAGCATCCAGGTTTTGCCTTCTAATGAGCTCATGACTTCCCAGTGGCTCCCTTTACCATCTAAATCAATAGTTAAGAAATAGAGCCACTCCTCAAGCATACCAGTTTCCTTCCTCACAGGAATAAAGTCCTTGCTTTGAATGAACATCCTCCATCTCCTACAAACAGCACCCATAACAGGGAGGTATTTTCGAGGAATGAGTGCAAGGCAGAACATTGCAACATCATCAGGTAAACCAGGTATTATTGAACAGAATGAGTCATGTGGTGAATGTTGGTTTAACCAGCTAGAAACTTTTGTGTTATGTTGAACAGCAGTAGAGAAACACAACTCAGATTCAGCCACCCGTTTCATAACACTAGCAAGGTCAGGCATCCTTAACTTAGCTTTCTAGGTAACTGAAATTACTTCAATGGATCCGTCCAAGTTAGTTTGCTCGCTTAACAACAGAATCTCCAACTGATGCTGACAAACAGCATCTAACAATATCAGATATTGAA
>JXCR01117480.1:22244-35274 GCA_002079205.1 Phalaenopsis hybrid cultivar
CATCAATGTTGTCACACCATTAGAAAACTTCATCATATCTGATTAAGTTCTAGTAATTCTCACAGGCATAAAGGTTCACAATCAACAGTTTAATAAACATAGTATCAGCACAGATAACGGATGAAAAAAAAAAGATAAAAATCTGAAACAGGCATACTAATATCAGTTTCATATAAGTAGTATTCTTCATTAGCAATTAATTGTTTGAATTTTTTACAACAAAATCCTAAGCAACCAAGTTACCAGAAGATTCAGAGCCCATGTTGCTCATCACAATGATAGACAAAATACATCAGCCCAATATTCTCGAAGACGTGCACAACAAGTTCCATAAAAGTGTGCATAATCATTTTCAATCTACTAGCTCAGACCTAGCACCTAGAAAAAGAACATTTAAGGAATGCCTTCAAAGCTCGAACAATCAAAGATCGGAGAAGTTAATATTCCAAAAAAGTAAAACCAGATAGATCTGAAGTTATAATGCATTANCGAAGACGTGCACAACAAGTTCCATAAAAGTGTGCATAATCATTTTCAATCTACTAGCTCAGACCTAGCACCTAGAAAAAGAACATTTAAGGAATGCCTTCAAAGCTCGAACAATCAAAGATCGGAGAAGTTAATATTCCAAAAAAGTAAAACCAGATAGATCTGAAGTTATAATGCATTAAACTGTTGAAGAATCAGAACACACAAACAACGAAAAAGAAAAAAAAAACCCATACCGATATCAATAATCAGGCATGCATACCACCTGCAAACGGAAAACCTCTACAGTACCGCTAAAAAATAAGCAAAATTTAGCTGAAACACGAACATCAAAGCAGAAGAAAGCGGCAGGCATTCAAATGGAAGTAAACAAAAAAAAAAA
This sequence comes from Phalaenopsis hybrid cultivar, assembly GCA_002079205.1. Lineage (NCBI taxonomy): Eukaryota > Viridiplantae > Streptophyta > Magnoliopsida > Asparagales > Orchidaceae > Phalaenopsis > Phalaenopsis hybrid cultivar. Next base: position 23,116 of record JXCR01117480.1, read on the forward strand.
AAAAAAAAAATGTAGTCAGANCACTGCAAAGTAAAACCTCTACAGTAACGCTAAAATATAAGCAAAATTTAGCTGAAACACGAACATCCAAGCAGAAGAAAGCGGCAGGCATTCAAAATGGAAGCAAACAAAAAAAAAAAAAAAAAANCAACCAATGAATCTTCCCACAACAACTCCGGATCACGAAGAATGAGCCATTTCTCTTCAAAATTAAATAAGAAAATACCTCAATGAAATTCTAAGAAGTTAGAGCTCCAATCAATTCAAGCGGAGACGTCGATGGGGAATAAGCGGAGAGGCAGAGAGGTGGCTTGTGAAACGAATTTAAAGGGAGGAGGAGAGCTCGTTGGGAAACAGGATAGCGATGCCACACCACGAGCTTGAAATGGTAATTGTACTGAGCAGTAAAATAAAAGTNGGAAACGAATTTAAAGGGAGGAGGAGAGCTTGTTGGGAAACAGGATAGCGATGCCACACCACGAGCTTGAAATGGTAATTGTACTGAGCAGTAAAATAAAAGTAATTAAAAATTAACAAATCTCTTTAACGCCGGCAGATAAAGCGAGTTTTTAGCGGATGAAGTTGGCTTATGTCCTTGAGGTTGTTTTTACTCTTGAGGGCACTTCTCTTTTTTGTTACTAGAAGTTATGGGCGATTACCAACTTCTTTTATCCATTTTTCAAATTCTCGCTCAAATATCGAAGGTGATGATAAAATCCTAACCCGTATTTTTCATTTTTTATCATATTCATAATAATTTGATCGTGGTACGCATAAATGCATCATTTTCAAAAATCACCTATGCGATTGATTCATAAATAACAATGTTTCTTGTGTTTTGTATGTAATTGTCCCTAAAAATTATTGAGCAACAACAAGAACAATAACATGCTTTTATCCCACTAAATGGAGTCTGCTGCATAAATCTTCTTTCTTCATCATATTGAGTGTCATATCTTCATTTAATTCTAATAGATTAAGATCATTTTTTTATGTAATTTTCCATAAAATTTATTCAACAACAACTGGCTTTTATCCCACTAAGTGGGGTGAGCTACATGAATCTTCTTTCTTCGTTGTGTCATATTGAGTGTCATATCTTCATTTAATTCTAATAGATTAAGATCATTTTTTATACAATATTCCAAGTCCTTTTAGGTATACTTCTGTCTTTTTTTAACATAAGTCGAATATAAAACATCTACCATCCTAACTGGATCATCAGATGGTTGATGTTTGATGTGACCAAGCCATCGAATCTCTCTAATCATGTCTGTCTCTAGAGCTACACCAACCAATTCATAAATAGATTCATTTCACATTTTGTCTCTAAGTGTCAAGCCACTCATCCACCTAAATATTCTCATCTCAGCAACACTTAACTTTGTTTTATGCTTCTCATTCACAATTTGTCTCAAAGCTTTCTGTATGTTTTGCTATTCAAACTGTCACCACAGTTATGTTTTGAGAACTTCTTCCTTGCTGTTTTTTAGAAATTTTTGCAGTGTAAAGGTACTTTCTTCAACCTGAGATGTTAAAGTGTTGCAACGACCAAAAAGTTGCGATCTAACTTTTTGAGAATAAAGTAAAGTTATAATAGCCACTGCGGATTTTTTTAAAAATATTATTTATGCAACAACTTCACAACTGCTTCTTTAAAAAGCTGCAGTCAACCAAACATATCCTAAGTGGTACTTTTCCATCACATAGTAGGCACAATGCATTTCTACACTTCAAAAAACCAACTTGCATTCTACTAATAACATCCACATTTATATCACCATCACTTTGAACAATAGTCTTGAGATGTCTAAAATATTCACACTTTTTAATGATTTGATCCCCCATATTTACAACTCGTCCAATAGAGATAATACTTTTAAAATTATCATTCCAATTAGTCAGATTTATATCTACTCAAACAAAGACCTTTACACTCCAATGTAGACCTCCATAACTCAGGTTTTTTATGAACTCTTACTCTAGTCATAACCATAAGAAGGATATCATTGATGGAAAACATGCACCAAGTTATATCCTCCTATAAATTTTTAGTAGAAGCATCCATAACTAAAGCAAAAGGATATAGGCTTAAAGCCAATCCTTGATGTAGTCCAATTAAAATAGGAAAATACTTCATCAATCCTCCTTTTGTTAGAACATAAGTAACAACTCTAGTATACAAATCGTTAATAGCCTGAATATAAGTCATATCAACACCTTTCTTTTATAGGACTCTCCAAAGGACTTCTCTTGAAACCTTATCGTAAGTTTTTGTAAATCAATAAAAAGAATATGTAGAAAACCCTTACCCTCTCCGAATTTCTCCATCAAACCTTTTAATAAACGTATATCTTCCATAGTAGACTAACAAGGCATAAATTCAAACTGATTATGAGAAAGCTTTGTATCACCGTTGACCTCGCTTTTGTGAGGACCTCTTTTCCTCTCTATAGAAGCCTAAAACATAGCCTTATGGTTTTCTAGTGACCTACTTAGATGACTAGAGATGGAACTCACCAATATAGAACTTCTAACTAATACTACACTCACTTGGGTTTTCCTCAGGTTAAGCCTAAATCCTCAACCCTTGGTTAAGATGATTGAGGGTCTAGCCCAGTGGAAGCCCAAGTTGACTTAATATAGGTGGAGATGCCTTAGGCTACCTATGAAACTCAATACTATAGGAATTCCTCTAAAGACCCATTGAATATTTCTGTGATTGAAAAAGCCCATCATACAGAAGGCTAAGCTCATACCAATGAGGGGTTCTTGCCACCTTACCCTAAAAGGCCTAAAAATTTAATGACACCTCCAAAGAGGGAGCAGCGATTCACCTAAATCAATCCTTGGTCTCACTTAAAGCTTTCCCAACACCAATCAACCCTAAAATTGACATGAATCCCAAGCACATCAACTCAACCCTAAGAAATTGAAATCACCAAGGTTCAATAAAATTCAATTGAACATATACCAACTTGAGTCAATTATGGAACAGTTGAGCTCATCTCAATAAAACCTAACATGAATCAAGATTTTTAAGTCCTCAAGGCACTTAGGAATCAAAGTTGCATTAGGGAGGCAACCTTTATACTTAACATAATTATTTAATTAAGCTAATTATGAAGGCCCATTAAACCTAAATTTTTGGGCTTAACCTAAAGAGATTTAGGCTAACTCTAAACTCAAAAGCCAAGCCATCAAGAGAGGCCTTAGTCCAAACCCGAAGGCCCATGACTTGAGCCCACACTACTTGACCCTAATGACCCATCATGACACATGGGTGACACAAAAGGACAAAAATGAACTAAATAAACCTATTACAAACACTAAAAGACGAGCATGCACTCTTCAACAAGGGGACTACCACATGGCTCCTAGATCTAACCCACCCACCCAAATCACTTTATCTATGGGTCAAGCCAAACCATCTTTGAACCGAGCCAACACACCAAAACCTCCCCCAATCCCCTCACACCTTCGACATGCTATCTTCTTCCTCATTGGAGCCTCCATGGTAAAAAAACATCAAAAATGGAGAAAGGAGCCTTTACCTCTACCAACCTATTTTCATTCCTCTGCACATCCTCTGAGGAACAACCAGACACTTCCATGCACACCAGAGCTCCCCCCATGGGCTTCCACGACTATTTATAGAGGGTAACTTGAGAGCTCCATACACACACCCAACTCCCTAGCCAGCCACTTAAGTCTATTGCTCCCAACAAAAAAAAAGCATTCCTACATATTAGAGCAACTCATCCCCACCATCCTCAGGCCATCTCCACCACCACAACCATAATTCACCATTGAAATCCAGGGTATTTTTTACCTTGACATCAACTTCATTAAAACCACAATCTAAATCTCTTGTTAGCTTCACAAGGCCCCATAACATCTTCCCCAATCAATATCTATGCTTCCCTCGTTCCATAACCTACTCCAACATCGACCCGAGCCACCACTTTGTTTTGCTCATAGCTAGAGCCAATTTTAGAGTGTATTAAAGCAAGGGGAAGCTTCATAACAACAAGGCGATCTTCTCTGTCAAGCCCAATTAAGACATCACCCCTTGGGATAAGGTAATGGCTTGAATTCCCTAAAATGGCTTTTAGTTTAGTCTTTTATGAAGAAAATGAAAATGCATGCCCACTTAATCGTATTGATAGGTTTGACTCACTTAGATGAAGCTAGAGGATCAAAACACATGCAGTTTGGTTAAGCGTAGAGCGTGATCTTAGGTTTTGATTGCAGACGGTTCTCGGTCTTCTATCTTGCAGGGATGATGGACGGATACCGTCCATTTTTGTGTATTCAAAACGGACAACGAAGATCACTACGGATGGCGGAACCATGGAGGTGAGCGCACGGGATCGAACCACCTCAGTAGCTTGCGTGGAAAGCACGGCGAATCTCAGAGAGCCACGTAGGAGTTGAAAGTGTCTGATGATCAATTCAGTCGCCACATTTTTAAGTAAATGATTCAAAAATTTTTGAATTCTTTAATTCCAACAAAAAATTGTGAACTTTAAAAATCCATAACTTTGCAAAGAAAAATCACAAAAAATAAAATAAAAATGCTTCTAAGTTCATTGAACAGAGGAGAAAATAATAAAAATAAAAATGAAAATAATTTACTTATATTAAAATTTTTAATTAATTAAATATCCGAGAGTGTTTTTTTAATTATAAAAAATTAAATTTAACACATAAAAATATGAAATGCTTAAGGATTATTCCCTCTACCATTTGCGACATTCCCAGATTTTTTCCAAAGTAAGGGGACCTCCTAACATCAAAATGACTAATTTTCCATCAATATTATAACTATTTTAAAAAATAATTATAAAAAAATAAAAAAATATATAAAACAAAATGAAAATAATAAAGAAAAATTTAGGGTGGTAACCCTAAATATTAAAATGACAATCTTCACCTCTGAAAATTTTAAAACAAACTTAGAACATTAAGAGTAAAATTGTAAAAATATAAATTTTGCATTTTAGCCCAAGTTGCCTCCGAAACCTAAATTAAACATAAAAATTAGCTTAAAAAACCTTAGGATCACCTCCAAATGAAGACATTAAGAGGTTAACCTCATCATTATGGAGTCTGTTTAATGAAATAACTTTAAATCCAACCTACCCAATTAGACCTAGTATAACTCAATTTAAACTTAAATCCAATCTAGGCCTCACCCCACTTAGATCTAGCTCCACCTAAGTGACTTCAAGCTCAACTTAGGTTTAGCTCCAATCTAAACCTAACTTTAACTAAATTTGACTCGAAACTCAACCTAGGTCTAACACGACTTAGACCTAGCCCAATTCAAAATTTAACTCTAACTTGAGTTAGGTCTAGCCCAACCAAGGCCTAACTTAATTTAACCCAAACTATAAACGTGACTTAGGTCTAATCTAACTTAGACCTAACTAAATTAAGACTTGATTCATGTATAGCCTAACCTAGACCTAACTTAACCAAACCTTAGGTTCAGCCAATGTCTAATCCAATTTAGGCCTAATCCAACCTAAGAAAACCTCACTTAAGTTTAATCCAATTTGGGCTTGAATTAACCAGACCTTAAAGCTACAACCTACCGCAAGTCTAACCCAACTTAGACTTGATTTAGCTAAAACCTAAGTCAAGACCTAAACTTGATTCAACCAAGTTCAACTTTTAACCAAACATGGGTCAACCCGATCTAACTCGGGTTAACCCAAACCAACTTTAAAACAAATCAAGGCTCATGATGACCTGGCTCGGGTTAACCTAAACCAACTTGAACCAAACTTGGGTCAACCTAAATCAACTTAAAACAAACCAGGGTCAACCTAAACTAACTTTAACTAAACTTGGGTCAGCTCGACTTAACTCGGATTAACTCAAATAAACTTGAATCAAACTCGGGTCATCTCGACCTAAATCGGGTTAACCTAAACTCACGGGCGGTCAATCCGACCAAACTCGAGTCAACCCGAATCATCCTTAATCAATTCAGGTGAACCTGACCTAATTCAGGTTAACCCAAGCTAACTTTAACTAAACCCAAGGTAACTTGAACAAACTCGGGTTATCCCAATTCAACTTAAATCAAACTCAGGTCAACCCACCTAACTCAAATTAACGCAAATCAAACTTTATATAAATCTGGGGTCAACCCAACCAAACTCGTGTTAAGCTAAATCAAATTCAATTAAAACTAGGTCAACCCAACCAAAGTCGGGTTAACCCAAACCAAATTCAACTAAAACTAGGTCAATCCGACCAAACTCGGGTTAACCCAAATACTCTTTAACCAAACTTTGTTCACCCCAATTTTACTTGAGTTGACCCAAACCAACTTAACGAAACTTGGGTCAACCCGACCAAACTCGGGTTAGCCCAAGCCAACTTAACCAACCCTAGGTCAACCTGACCTAACTTGGGTTAAACCAAACAAACTTAAAACAAACCCGAGTCAACTTGACCTAACTCTGTTTAACACAAACCAACTTAACCAAACTAGGGTCAATCCGACCTAACTCGGGTTAACCTAAATAAACCTTAATTGATCCCGGGCCAACCTGACCTGCTCGGGTTAATCCAAGTTAATTTTGACCACACTTGGGGTAACTTGACCTAACTTGGGTTAACCCAAAACAAACTTGGGTCAACTCGACTAAACTCAAGTAAACCCAAACTAACTTAAATCAAACTCAGTCTAACTCTACCAAGCTCGGTTTATTTCAAAACAAACCCGGGTCAACCCGACCTAACTCGGGTTAACTCAAACCAACTTAAACTCAAATGACCTAAGTTAAGGAGTGTTTGAGTTATCATAAGAGACTAAAAACACACTTAATACATCTTGGAAATAATATGGGCTGAAATGCAAAATAAGCATAAGAAATTGGACATAAAATTCACCCTAAAAATCATGACAACTTAGACTAATCATAAAATGCAACTTGGTTTGAGAAGGAATTTTGGAGGAAGCAACCTATGGCTATTAACTAGAAACCTTCCGGTCACTCATGAATAATCAAACTGCAAACCCAATGACCATGGGATGACGAAACAATTAGATCTTGACTGGAATATTTCAAAATCAAAATAAAAATCATAACAAAATCTTAATCGGCTAAAAAATCTTAAGCATCCTAAAATTTTTAATACCCTAAAATTCAAAAAAGAGATTAAAACTTAAATGAAACCTTAATGGAAAGAGATCACTGAATGCAACTTTAACCTTGCCACCCAAGCCTACGAAGACCTCTTGCACGACCAACCCATAGTTAATTGCAAGAATCTTCTGGTAGGAGTTGGCTTAACCGCCTCTCCAGACTAAGTACATCAGGGAAACCACAACCCCGTGACAAGTGAAAGTCATGGGCATCTTCACCGGGTTGTCCTAAATAAAATGAATAATAACCAACAAAAAAGTGTTTATGCTAACTTTGTTTTGCAAGGTTGTTGAATGCAAGATGCCGCCTTAGATTTANAAAACCACAACCCCGTGACAAGTGAAAGTCATGGACATCTTCAGCGGGTTGTCCTAAATAAAACCAACAAAAAAGTGTTTATGCTAACTTTGTTTTGCAAGGTTGTTGAATGCAAGATGCCGCCTTAGATTTACTTTGCAATTTTTATGATTTAAATTAATTTTTAATTATTTAAATGCTTAAAAATAGCTAAAAAATGAAGTATTTATTTTAATTCCAATTTTTTTTCTTAGGTTCCTCTGGTCATAAGGAGCTCCCAAAACCAATTTGGTGATTTTTTTACTTGTATTTTAATTATTATAATTATTTTAGTGCTAAAAATGTAATTTTAGTTGCTTATTCCATTTTAGTGGTCAAATTAACTTCAATTGACTTGAAATTTTCATGTAGAGCTCCTCTATCATTAAATCACAGTGGAGAATAACTTTTATGTCATTTACATTTATAATTATGCCTNTCATTTTAGTGGTCAAATTAACTTCAATTGACTTGAAATTTTTATGTAGAGCTCCTCTATCATTAAATCACAGTGGAGAATAACTTTTATGCCATTTACATTTATAATTATGCCTAATTAATTTTATTTCATGTTTAGGGGTTGGTGACAATTAGGGTTATTTTTAATAAGTTAAATCAAATTTATATTTTTCTTAGGATCGTCTGACCACAATGAACCTATGAAAACAAGTTTTGTTTTTTTTTTATCAATATTTTAATTATTAGAATTTTTATATCAAAATGTGGGCCATTAACTTGAAAATTAGAAATTTTTAGTTAGAGAGGCCCCCTGACCTTGGAAAAATTAGGGGAGATGTCCAACAACAAAGACATCAAAATCCCCATGGTCCCATGTCATAGTGAAATGTATATGAAAATGGAGAATCCAAATAAGGCAAACANCCAAGTTTATATTTTTCTTAGAATCATCTGACCACAATGAACCTATGAAAACAAGTTTTGTATTTTTTTGATCAATATTTTAATTATTATAATTTTTATACCAAAATATGGGCCATTAACTTGAAAATTAGAAATTTTTAGTTAGAGAGGCCCCTCTGACCTTGGAAAAATTAGGGGAGATGCCCAACAACAAATACATCAAAATCCCCATGGTCCCATGTCATAGTGAAATGTATATGAAAATGGAGAATCCAAATAAGAAAAACANACACATGCAGTTTGGTTAAGCGTAGAGCGTGATCTTAGGTTTTGATTGCAGACGGTTCTCGGTCTTCTATCTTGCAGGGATGATGGACGGATACCGTCCATTTTTGTGTATTCAAAACGGACAACGAAGATCACTACGGATGGCGGAACCATGGAGGTGAGCGCACGGGATCGAACCACCTCAGTAGCTTGCGTGGAAAGCACGGCGAATCTCAGAGAGCCACGTAGGAGTTGAAAGTGTCTGATGATCAATTCAGTCGCCACATTTTTAAGTAAATGATTCAAAAATTTTTGAATTCTTTAATTCCAACAAAAAATTGTGAACTTTAAAAATCCATAACTTTGCAAAGAAAAATCACAAAAAATAAAATAAAAATGCTTCTAAGTTCATTGAACAGAGGAGAAAATAATAAAAATAAAAATGAAAATAATTTACTTATATTAAAATTTTTAATTAATTAAATATCCGAGAGTGTTTTTTTAATTATAAAAAATTAAATTTAACACATAAAAATATGAAATGCTTAAGGATTATTCCCTCTACCATTTGCGACATTCCCAGATTTTTTCCAAAGTAAGGGGACCTCCTAACATCAAAATGACTAATTTTCCATCAATATTATAACTATTTTAAAAAATAATTATAAAAAAATAAAAAAATATATAAAACAAAATGAAAATAATAAAGAAAAATTTAGGGTGGTAACCCTAAATATTAAAATGACAATCTTCACCTCTGAAAATTTTAAAACAAACTTAGAACATTAAGAGTAAAATTGTAAAAATATAAATTTTGCATTTTAGCCCAAGTTGCCTCCGAAACCTAAATTAAACATAAAAATTAGCTTAAAAAACCTTAGGATCACCTCCAAATGAAGACATTAAGAGGTTAACCTCATCATTATGGAGTCTGTTTAATGAAATAACTTTAAATCCAACCTACCCAATTAGACCTAGTATAACTCAATTTAAACTTAAATCCAATCTAGGCCTCACCCCACTTAGATCTAGCTCCACCTAAGTGACTTCAAGCTCAACTTAGGTTTAGCTCCAATCTAAACCTAACTTTAACTAAATTTGACTCGAAACTCAACCTAGGTCTAANGGTTGCCTCCGAAACCTAAGTTAAACATAAAAATTAGCTTAAAAACCTTAGGATCACCTCCAAATGAAGACATTAAGAGGTTAACCTCATCATTATGGAGTCTGTTTAATGAAATAACTTTAAATCCAACCTACCCAATTAGACCTAGTATAACTCAATTTAAACTTAAATCCAGTCTAGGCCTCACCCCACTTAGATCTAGCTCCACCTAAGTGACTTCAAGCTCAACTTAGGTTCTCAACTTAGGTTTAGCTCCAATCTAAACCTAACTTTAACTAAATTTGACTCGAAACTCAACCTAGGTCTAACACGACTTAGACCTAGCCCAATTCAAACTTTAACTCTAACTTGAGTTAGTTCTAGCCCAACCAAGGCCTAACTTAATTTAACCCAAACTATAAACCTGACTTAGGTCTAATCTAACTTAGACCTAACTAAATTAAGACTTGATTCAGGTATAGCCTAACCTAGACCTAACTTAACCAAACCTTAGGTTCAGCCGATGTCTAATCCAATTTAGGCTTAATCCAACCTAAGAAAACCTCACTCAAGTTTAATCCAATTTAGGCTTGAATTAACCAGACCTTAAAGCTACAACCTACCGCAAGTCTAACCCAACTTAGACTTGATTTAGCTAAAACCTAATTCAAGAACTAGACTTGATTCAACCAAGTTCAACTTTTAACCAAACATGGGTCAACCCGATCTAACTCGGGTTAACCCAAACCAACTTTAAAACAAATCAAGGCTCATGCTGACCTGACTCGGGTTAACCTAAACCAACTTGAACCAAACTTGGGTCAACCTAAATCAACTTAAAACAAACCAGGGTCAACCTAAACTAACTTTAACTAAACTTGGGTCAGCTCGACTTAACTCGGATTAACTCAAATAAACTTGAATCAAACTCGGGTCATCTCGACCTAAATCGGGTTAACCTAAACTCACGGGGGGTCAATCCGGCTTAACTCGAGTCAACCTGAATCATCCTTAATCAATTCAGGTGAACCTGACCTAATTCGGGTTAACCCAAGCTAACTTTAACTAAACCTAAAGCAACTTGAACAAACTCGGGTTATCCCAATTCAACTTAAATCAAACTCAGGTCAACCCACCTAACTCAAATTAATGCAAATCAAACTTTATATAAATCTGGGGTCAACCTGACCAAACTCGTGTTAAGCTAAATCAAATTCAATTAAAACTAGGTCAACCTAACCAAAGTCGGGTTAACCCAAACCAAATTCAATTAAAACTAGGTCAATTCGACCATACTCGGGTTAACCCAAATACTCTTTAACCAAACTTTGTTCACCCCAATTTTACTTGAGTTGACCCAAACCAACTTAACGAAACTTGGGTCAACCCGACCTAACTCGGGTTAGGCCAAGCCAGCTTAACCAACCCTAGGTCAACCTGACCTAACTTGGGTTAACCCAAACCAACTTAAAAACAAACCCGAGTCAACTTGACCTAACTCTGTTTAACACAAACCAACTTAACCAAACTAGGGTCAAACCGACCTAACTCGGGTTAACCTAAATAAACCTTAATTGATCCCGGGTTAACCTAAATAAACCTTAATCGATCTCGGGCCAATCTGACCTGCTCGGGTTAATCCAAGTTAATTTTGACCACACTTGGGGTAACTTGACCTAACTTGGGTTAACCCAAAACAAACTTGGGTCAACTCGACCAAACTCAGGTCAACCCAAACTAACTTAAATCAAACTCAGTCTAACTCTACCAAGCTCGGGTTATTTCAAAACAAACCCGGGTCAACCCGACCTAACTCGGGTTAACTCAAACCAACTTAAACTCAAATGGCCTAAGTTAAGGAGTGTTTGAGTTATCATAAGAGACTAAAAAACACACTTAATACATCTTGGAAATAATATGGGCTGAAATGCAAAATAAGCATAAGAAATTGGACATAAAATTCACCCTAAAAATCATTACAACTTAGACTAATCATAAAATGCAACTTGGTTTGAGAAGGAATTTTGGAGGAAGCAACCTATGGCTACTAACTAGAAACCTTCCGGTCACTCATGAATAATCAAACTGCAAACCCAATGACCATGGGATGACAAAACCATTAGATCTTGACTGGAATATTTCAAAATCAAAATAAAAATCATAACAAAATCTTAATCGGCTAAAAAATCTTAAGCATCCTAAAATTTTTAATACCCTAAAATTCAAAAAAGAGATTAAAACTTAAATGAAACCTTAATGGAAAGAGATCACTGAATGCAACTTTAACCTTGCCACCCAAGCCTACGAAGACCTCTTGCACGACCAACCCATAGTTAATTGCAAGAATCTTCTGGTAGGAGTTGGCTTAACCGCCTCTCCAGACTAAGTACATCAGGAAAACCACAACCCCGTGACAAGTGAAAG
>JXCR01117482.1:0-21144 GCA_002079205.1 Phalaenopsis hybrid cultivar
ATGAAACACCTAAATATTTCTCCTCAAAACTGAAGTCAAACATTAGGATAGCTTGGGAAGTCTCCAGGGTTCTCCTCTGGATCCATGACATCCTCTAGTTCTTCCTCCTTTAAATTCTACAATAAAATGTTCCAGATTTGAAACAATCCCCTTTCACACTTCTACGTCCGATTTTTTTGAAGAGCCCTACCCTTTGAAACTCCATGAAGATAATATTTATTGATTTTTATCGAGAGTCTTATTAGGTGGCTTTGGTCATTTAAGATGTAATTAACTATAGGGGCTTGCCCTTATAGGAAGCATCCGGTGACTTTGGTCATTTAAGATGTAATTAACTATAGGGGCTTGCCCTTATAGGAAGCATGTGCTTTGGTCATTTAAGATGTAATTAACTATAGGGGCTTGCCCTTATAGGAAGCATGTCCGAGGTGACTTTGGTAATTTAAGATGTAATTAACTATAGGGGCTTGCCCTTATAGGAAGCTTGTCCGAACTCAGCTTAATATAAACTCTATTTAATCCTTTATATTAAATATGAGAATTTGTCGGCAAATACAAAGGTTTCGCAGACCAAACGGACGTCATATTTTCCTTAGTTTATTTTGATCGAGCCTCATCCTCAAGTCTTGTGTTTATCCTTTGAGATAGATACAGGATTCGAGGTACAGTGCTCTTTCATTTTAAACTATGAAAAATATGGGGTCAGTTTGATTTCATANTATTTATTGATTTTTATCGAGAGTCTTATTAGGTGGCTTTGGTCATTTAAGATGTAATTAACTATAGGGGCTTGCCCTTATAGGAAGCATGTCCGAACCCAACGTAATATAAACCATATTTAATCCTTTATATTAAGTAGAGGAACTTGTCAGCAAATAAAAAGGTTTCACAGACCAAACGGACATCGTACTTTCCTTAGTTTATTTGATCGAGCCTCATCCTCAAGTCCTGTGTTTATCCTTCGGGATAGATACAGGGTTTGAGGTACAGTGCTGTTTTATTTTTAAACTATGAAAAATATGGGGTCATTTTGATTTCATACTTCAACGTCCTTCCGAAGTGGGAGACGGGATTTCAATCCCGGCAACCAATAGCTTCTTACGGGCAACTTCCCTCCAACCCCAAAATAACGCCGACAACTTCTGGCAACTCCGTTAGGGACAAGCTTTTCTCTCCATAAAAATCAAGAAATATTATCTTCACACATGGGTAATATGTCAATGTCCCTCTTGGACCAAATTACCCTTCTTCTGTTGGCATACTTTACCCATTTCTATCTTGGGAAAGTACAGCTAACTCCTTGGACTTCAGGACTAGCTATTCAACCATCTTTGAACAGAGGGGTTCAGAAGGCCATTAAGGACTCTTTAAATTTTCATGTGGGGTCGGACCCCCAATAGGTGTGTCGGTGGACTAATTCCACCTGGGCATTTTCGGCCATTAATTTGGTCCCGCACTGGGTCCTAAAATTTTTCATATCTCCCATCAAAATTTGATTTACTACTTCACAAATTAAACCAAATCGTGTGGTGCTGCGCGCACTTTGAAATATTAATTAAATTTTATACCTTTTTTAAAAAAGATGTTAAAATTACCCGTAAATTAAGACTCGCCGGGTCTACAGATTAACCTCTATTTTTAGTGCTTGCACTAAATATTACTAAGTTTTTGGCCATATAGCTAACCCTAAAACTTTCTGTTTTAAGCCCGCTGCAATGGCCTACCCAACGCTGACCTTTTCCTGCAATCTGCCATTGGACCGCAGTGCCCGTAACGTCGCTCCCACCATCAAGTTCGGAGCTGGATTTGAAGACCTCGAGGTTATCCTCGGGAAAGCCCCGTTTTTGGTTATGAAGATCACTGCTCCAGAAGTGCAAGAGTCGTCTATAGAATTCAGTTTGAACTGCTCTCAGGACTTCCCTGCCTGCAAGAAGGCTAAAGCTACTGTCATCAAGTCGGCTATCCCTGCTACTGGTAAGGGAAAAGAAGTGATGGTCGTTGAAGATCCGACTGAAGGATTAACTGTTCTACCACCCGTGTTTGAGATTGGTTCAAGCTCAAGTCCTGTACCACTGACCCAAACTCAAAGGAGGAACCACAATAGAAGAGTTCAGAGGGCCATCAAAGGCCAGACTCCTGAAAACACTGCCACATTACCAGAAATTTATCTACTCCTACGAGGGAGTAGATTCCATCCTCTGACAGATACTGATGGATATGAGAGTATCCAGAAGATTGCTGTCGCATTACCATCACTTCATGGACATGGTGAGGAGGGAAAGAAGTTTACTCCTATCACCCGAGTTAGCACAGTATTCAAAAAGCTTGCTACTGATGAAGGATGTTCTGTTAGTGAATTACTAATACGAGTTGGACATGCAATTTCCCCTCATATGAAAAATGAAATTTTGAAGGATGTTAAGTCCGCTAGAAAATCTCATAAGGTTACTATAAAGTCACCTACCCGTGTTCCCGTCTGGCTCCGTTTGGGAAACCGAGTTGAGACTTCTATAGTCACCACCGACCATACCACCACCAGAACCTTAGGTCGCCGACCGATTAAGGCAAGACTGGATCTGAGGAGCTTACCCGTCATTCCTGCAATAACGGAAATAAAGGCAAGACAATTACCTGACACTGTAACCGGTCTACACCACGGGGAGCATACCTTCCCTCAACATACCGATGTCTCTTTTAAGATGTCTCGTCCTGAGGCATCATCGTCGAAGAAGAAGAGGGTAAGGGTACCCAAGGTCGTTGCATCAATATAGTTCAGTGAGCCAACAGGACAGGAAGTAAAACCAGTGCCTGAAATATCTGACATCGTCACGATAATAGTCAGCGAGATGGAGGAACAATTAGAGGATCTCCATCAAGGTACTCCAGATCTTAAAGCAATCAAGGAATCAATAATTGAGGAAAAAGTTGAGAAACTCAGGATTTTGAGTTAGCTCAAGAGCATGGAGTTTCCGTTAATAGTGACAATGAAGATTTTGATTACAGTGATTACTTGGAGGAGGATTTCATGGGTCCATATAATCAAAACCAGAGCTCCCACATCTGCACGCAAGGCTCAACCTCACACCGAAGATAATACTGTAGATGAGTTGCGTAGGGTTATCCTCCTAAGGGATGAGCAAGTCAGTCTACTGGAGAAAAGAATAGAGGAGATGACTGCAGTTATGACTGCCATGGCCACTGTTCGGGGGCAATCACAAGCACCAAGGTTGGCTTCTCTAGAGATTAATCAGCCAGAAATCATACACATCACAGATGAAAGAAGAGAGGCTACTTTAGTAGAAAAAGATGAAAAAACAAAGAAGGATTCTCTTTTAGGTGCCATGCCAGAAAAAGAGTTTAAGAGAATGGTTGAACAAGTACGAGATGGCTTAGCCCAGTCCAAGGGTGGTGCATCAATTCTAAAGGGTAGGCCTTACCCGGAGGAATTCGATGCAGTCTCTTTCCCCAAGGGTTTTGTGGCCCCAAACTTCAAGATATTTGATGGGATAGGAAATCCCAAATAGCACATAACACATTTCCGAGCCAGTTGTGGCAACACGAGGAATAACAAAGCTATACTCTGCCAGCAATTTATCACCAGCTTGTCAGGGATTGCTTTAGACTGGTACGTGACTTACCCAACGGGTCAGTTAAAACATTTTCTGAGTTGGAGCAGTTATTTGTGAAAATATTTATCGGGGCACAACATCATGTGTCTATTGGAGAGCTCATGATGGAGAAGCAGAAGCCTAGTGAACCTTGGCAGACTATATTTTGAGGTGGAGAAACCTTAGCATGAAATGTGAACCTCAGCTGCAGGAACATCAAGCTGAGATTCAACTCAAAAGCATTCATGGGGCAGTAGCTTTCATGCTTAAGGGACTCACCATCAAATCCTTCGAGAATCACTTAGTAAATCCAACAATCTTCAAGAAGAAATGAAGCACATGGAGCCACATGAAAAGGCTAAGGTAACCAGACTATTCGAGAAGAAATCAGAAGTAGTCGCAATTATCGACAAAGGAAAGCATTCGATAAAAATTTATGCAGAAGAGCATCATCATTCTTCGTCACAGTGCTCACTGAAACAGAGCAGTCAATCCAACCAACGGCAGTCTCAGGAAGGATCACCTCGAACAGCGAGTAAAAGAGTATCCCTGTTAGAGCAACAAAAAGTTGTTTTCTTCCTTCAAAGATGAAGTTGTACCAAAAATATTCAAAAGCTTGATGAAGAAACCAGAATTCAAACTACCTGATCCAAAGAAACTCAAAGAGGTGGATAAGAAGAATGAACCAAATTATTGCCCGTACCACCAGTTGCTTGGGCACACTATAGACAAGTGTTTCGTCTTTAAAGACAGGCTCAAGAAGAACATCAAGGACGAGAATATAACAATCCTAAAGGAGTATTTGAGAGAACCTAAAAAAGGTTCCATAAACATGGTTTCAGCTGACTCAATCTCCCCAATTGATCCATATGTAGGAACAGATGGATGGAGTACAACTTGGGATGAACTCAAGAGGGTCTTCAATCAAATACAGGATTCATTGAAAAAGATTCTACAAACACTGGAGATGAATGGAATGAGGTATGGAGCAGATCGTCTAGGAAGATACTGAACAAGATACAGTCTGCATCAAAACAAGCCTCCATTCAGAGTTTGTAGCATACCGAGCCTGAGATGAATGCTTTGCCAAAAAATCCATCATCGTCAAGTACAAAGAGCAGGAAGAAGAAAAGCATCACTGCCAAGATTGATAGCACGGGGGGTAGGATAGGGGCTATCTCTACTACACTGGTTGTCTCGGATTTGGGGAAGAAATTTCTCAAACCCTTGACTTTGTATGATTATCTTTTTGTCCCTCTAGGGTCTTATGAATATAATGATTGTGATTTCTGCTACGTTTTAACTATTTCTGGTAATAACGTGACTAATTATGACCGATCTAGCTGTGATCTCGATCCCCAAAATGATCCTCAAATTGTACTGGAGTCTGATGAACTCGTTGTCAAGGCGAAAGAAGAAATCAATGATATCGCTTACGAAAACACCGATAACGAAGAGCCAACTCTTGAGTATCATGGTACACCGCTTGACATCGACTTAGATCTTTCCTATGAGTAGGAAAAGACACCAAAAGATTCAACAATGATATCTCAAGAAGAAGAAGTCACAGAAGTTAACTTGAGAAGCGAAAATGTGTTACCACAAAGATTAGCTCCAATAGACAAAGGAAAACATATAATGACTCGAGAAGAGATACCACCACCATCGCTAGTCGAAGAACCACATAATCAAGATAAAATCGGAGGACCCTACAAAGTAGACTACAACGTGCTAGCTCATCTTAGAAAGTTTCCTGCCTGACTAAGCATCTACGACGGTCTGATTCTGGCTAAGGAGATGAGAGAATCTCTAGTTACAACTTTGTTTGTTCCAGAAATTTGCTTAGCTTAGTTGGCTAGCACATCCTCAGATGAACTTTACTTGTTGAGAGAACAGTCAGGGTAACCTTTACAGATGAAGACTTGCTGCTCGGTACCGCCGACCACAACTACCCGCTCTACATCTCCATTAACATCGGCAGATTTGTGTTATCCAGAGTTTTAGTGGATCCTGGAGCATCTCTTAACTTGATGAGCTTTTGGACATTGGCTTATTTGGATATTGAAGCTAAAGAGTTTACAACTGATAAAATGATGTTAAGAGGATTAAACCAAAAGGGAGAAAGAGTCCTTGGGTCAATTACATTACTTATGAAGGTTGGAGAACTCGTAAAAACTATTAAATTTCATATCATCGATGTCGAGACCTCTTTTAACGCTCTATTGGGTCGACCATGAATTCATGAGCACAATATGGTTCCATCATTTCTACACCAATGCATCAAATACCGCAAAGATGGTCAAGAAAATTGCATCAAGGGAGATCCACAACCATTTTCAGTGCATGAAGTTGGTATCACAAACAAAGATGAAGATTAAGGAGAATCACAAAAAGGAGGCCAGACAACTCCGCTTCAACAACCTTCTGTGACTCCCCTACGACGAGTTGGTGGAGGTTCTTCTAGTTCACGCACCGGAGGTCGAGGCCGGTGACGCAGATGAGGAAAGTTCAATTTAATTGTTGAACGGACTAGGCCAACTATCAACATTGGTGATGAGGATGGTTCTGAAGATGAAATAATGATGACAAAGCAGAAGAAACCTCAGTATGAGATATCCCTAGAAAATACATGGAGGAATGAATATAAAACAATGTATGATCGGATAAACCACTACGTGAATACTATGACCCTTACTCCCAATTCAAAAGAAGGTCTGAGTTTTAGTACAGTTGGAGTCGAAGATTCTAATTTTTACATGGTTGTTACTAGTGAGTCAGAAGAGGATTGTCTTGATATAGAGGATTACTCTGTTGATCAACCAATAGAAGATTCTCCGCTAGAATTTTAGGAAGAAATTAAATCCACTATCGATGAATTTAAAGAGATTAACCTCGGGACTGAAGAACGGCCCCGACCTACAATTATAAGTTCTCTACTTGTTGACGAAGAATCTGCAGAGCTAGTTAAACTATTAGCTGAACTCAAAGATTGCTTCGCATGGAGCTACGATGAAATGTCAGGGCTGTCTGCAGAGGTTGCAGTCCATAAAATTGGGGTGGAAAAAAATATAACCCCCAGTAAAACAAGCTCCAAGGACAATGCGCCTTGAAATAGAACAACAAGTCATCGCCGAGGTGAAGAAGTTGATAGATGCCAACTTTGCTAAAGAAGAGCAATACCCCACGTGGTTAGCCAATATTGTACTTGTTAAAAAGAAAAATGGACAGATCCGCTTTTGTGTCGACTTCAGAGATTTGAACAAGGCATGTCCAAAAGACGAGTTTCCACTACCTATACCAGAAATGATGGTGGACATGTCCAAAAGATGAGTTCCCACTACCTATACCGGAAATGATGGTGGACATCGCTTCAACACATGTGCCTTCATGGACGGATCGTCGGGATACAACCAAATCAAGATGGCTCCTGAGGATGCATCGCTACATGAGTTCCCACTACCTATACCGGAGATGATGGTGGACATCGCTTCAACACATGAAATTTTCTCTTTCCACTACCTATACCAGAAATGATGGTGGACATCGCTTCGACACATGAAATTTTCTCCTTCATTGGATCATCGGGATACAACCAAATTAAGATGGCTCCCAAGGATGCAACACTTACAGCTTTTAGAACACCGATTGGAATTTTCTACTACACAGTGATGTTGTTCGGCCTAAAGAACACCGGAGCGACATATCAGCATGCAATGACAATGGTTTTTGACGACCTCATCCATAATCAAGTAGAATGTTACGTGGATGATTTGGTCATCAAAAGTAAACAGAAAATATATCATTTATATGATTTGAGAATCGTGTTTGAACGGTTACGATGATATGACCTTAAAATGAATCCCTTAAAGTGCGCCTTTGGCGTTACCTCTGGAAAATTTCTAGGATTCGTTGTCCGTCATCGGGGAATTGAGATCGGCTCGGAAAAGATTATAGCTATCTTGGAAATGCCTCCTCCTAAAACCTTGAAGCAGTTACGTTCGTTCCAGGGAAAGTTGGCATATCTAAGATGCTTTATTTCTAATCTCTCAGGTAGGTGTCAGCCTTTCTCGGCATTAATTAAAAAGGATTTTTATTTCTAATCTCTCAGGTAGGTGTCAGCCTTTCTCGGCATTAATTAAAAAGGACGCCATCAGCGGACCTTTGAGGACGTTAAACAATATTTAATGACACCTCCTGTTTTGGCAGCCCCTATCCCAGGGTCTTTGAAGACGTTAAACAATATTTAATGACACCTCCTATTTTGGTAGCCCCTATCCCAGGGTAACCGTTGATACTTTATACCGTGGCTTTGGATGACTCTCTTGGAGACCTCTTAGCCCAAGTCAATGATGAGGGCAAAGAAAATGCACTCTACTTCTTGAGTCATCGTGTAATACCGACGGAGATAAGGAATCCACCTTTTGAGAAGCATTGTGTGGCATTAATTTTTGCCACCCAAAAGCTTAGACATTACATGCTCTCTCATAAGATTACTCTGATTTTGAAAGTTCATCCTTTGCAATATTTGATGACCCGACCAACACTCTCCAGAAGTTTAGCGAGATGGTCAATGATCTTATTGTAATTTGATATAACTTTTGTTCCCCTCCATGCTATCAAGGGACAGATTTTGGCAGACTTTCTCGCTACACACCCATTGTCAGCTGGGTCCTCTCTCAACGACGAGTTATTAGACGAGCAAATACTACAAATGGAATTTTCTAGTGCACATCACTGGGAAATGTACTTCAATGGTGCTACGTCAGCCAGGAAAGACAAGGGATCAGACACAGTTATACCAGGCAAGCCAAGGATCGGTTTGATCTTTATTATGCCAGATAAGGGTATGATGAGGTTCTCATACCACCTGAGAGAGTCATGCACCAACAATGAAGCAGAATATGAAGCTTTACTCACCAGATTGGAGTTGGCAATCTCAATGGATATAACAAACATTGTCATCTATGGTGACTCTCAACTTGTCCTCCAATAGGTCGCCGGACAATACAGAATTTTGAAACCAAGTCTAGCAGAGTACCATCAGTACAAGATGAAGCTTCTGGAGTAAATTCCTGAGGTGAATTTTTACCAGATTCCTTGGGGAGATAATGCCCATGCCGACGCTCTAGCAAAATTCGTTAAGGAAATGGAGTGTCCCCCAGAGGATTTCATCAAAGTCATGGTGCAAGGAAGACGAGTCTTGTCTCAAAATGACTGTGAAACTCTACGCAAGCTTGGAAAATAGGAAACGATAAATACAGTTGCAGACATCAACGAAGATTGGCGTAAGCCATTAATAAAATATTTGCATACTGGGAAGCTGCCAGAGGACAAGTCTGAGGCGCACCACATCACAAGAAGGGTCGTGTCTTACGCCCTGGTGGGAAATGTTCTCTACAAAAGATCGTTCGACCAAATGTGGCTACAATGTTTGAGCAGAGCTGAGGCACAGAATAATGTCAAAGAAGTACATGCCGGATTGTGTGGCCCTCACCAGTCGGGACATAATATGAAAATGAAGATCAAAAGACTCGGATATTATTGGCCAGCAATGATGTCCGATTGCATGGATACAGCCAGAAGATGTCACCAATGCCAAGTGCATGGGGTGATCTTACACCAACCTCCGAATGTGCTACACCCAACTGTTGCCTCGTGGCCATTCGATGCAGAAGATGTCACCAATGCCAGGTGCATGGGGTGGTCTTACACCAGCCTCCGAATGTGTTACGAGAAGATGTCACGAGTGCCAAGTGCATTGGGTGGTCTTACACTAGCCTCCAAATGTGTTGCACCCAACTGTTGTTCGTGGCTATTCGAGTGTTGGGGCACAGACATAATAGGTCTAATAGACCCTCCATCTTTTAAAAGACACAATTTTATACTTGCCTCTACAGACTACTTCTCCAAATGGGAAGAGGCAGTACCGTTATGTGAGGTTACGACACTGCACGTCCTTCCATTTTTAAAAGGCCAAATTGTCTACCATTTCAGAGTACTGTAAAGAATAATCTCTGACAATGGGACAATTTTCAAAAGCACAAAGATCAACAATTTTTTTCAGAAGACATGGGATAGATTGGAGATACTCTACAATTTACTATCCCAGAGCAAATGGTCTGGCTGAAGCTTTCAACAAGACACTGGTACAGATTTTAAAGAAAACACAGGACAAAAAAAGAGGGATTGGCATAACAAACTGTAAGAAGACTTGTGCGCCTACCGGACGACTATCAGGAGTCCCATTTAGAGTACACCTTACATGCTCGTGTACGAGACTGAGGTCGTGCTACCTCTAGAAATCCAGACACCATCTCTTAGAGTCGCCATATCCAACCAACTCACAATAGAAGTAAGCGCAAAACTCAGACTTGAAGAACTAGAGAGTCTCAAGGGAAAATGATTGGAAGCACAGCAAAATTTGGAGCTCTACCAGACAAATATGGTAGAAGCCCATGACAAATTGGTCCGCCCAAGGACATTCAAAATTGGTGACCTCATACTTGTGCTCAAAAGGCCTATTCTTGCTCGCCGGAAAATAGGTAGGAAGTTCGAGCCAACTTGGGAGGGACCATTTGTCGTTAAGAAGGTTTATACAAGTGGAGCCTATCAGTTTGTGGACTTCCAGGGTGAAAGACCCGTGCTACCGATAAATGGACGATACCTGAAAACCTATTACGCAGCCTGATGTCGCCTCGCCTGCCTCCACTTGCCTCTGCTTGCTTTGAAACTTTGAAACTTTGATTGTTTTTGGGTTATCTATGTGTCCAAATGTCTATGACCAGGTCTAAATTTTGTAATTAACCTCAATATAATGAAAATTTTGAGAAAGTTTTTGAACTTCACACGTTCTCTTTTCTGCTTTTGAATTTTAATAACCTATTAAATCAAACAAAACTCACACATAAAATGAGTAATATTTTTCACCAAATTACTTTAAAAAATACTTTGTTTTGTTCTTGCTCATGCTAAGCTTTGGCCCACTGACATTTTTCATGTCATCTGCAGAAAAATGTCAGGAAAGAGGCTGATCTTTGCCTTCCAGGACGACTCGAACCTCGCACTGAATGAAGAGATGACGCCGCAAGAAGGTGTCATAGATTTCAACGTGGATTTCAACCAGGTTGATATGGACTACGAGGGTCCTCTAATGGCCGTAGTCAACAGTAAAGAAAAGGAGGGACTGCCTTCACTGTTGAGGGTGACCACTCAAGACAATGGGTCACACAAAGGTAAAAACGTGATAGCATAACAAGATCCGATGGAGGGGCTCAGCCGTCTGTGAGACCTGATAGCCGCCTTTAATGAACAACTACCGAACACTCCGCTCTGCAGTCGCTAGAGGGACGTCAGCAATTTTCTTACCCCCATTTCTGAGGGACATATTTACGACCCAGATCTGAGAGAAACTTCTGCCAACCTGTCCACTACAGATGAAGAGTCAGGATTTGTGACAGAATCAGATATGCTACCAGTTCCAGATATCTTATGCAGAGGTTGCCCAACATGCAACCTTGAGGTACCAGCCAGGACATCAGTCACGGGCACATTTGTAGAATGCCTGGACTGCAATGTTCTGCATATATAGTGTTTCAATACATTAGAAGAATAAACTTCAAGCACCAACGAGTCTCAGACTCCAAACTTTGTGACAAATGAACCATATGTCCCACCGGGGACGGATCAGCTCGCACAATGGAGCCCAGGATCATACATCCCACTAGAGGCTGAATGTCATATTCCGGATCGATCAACACCAGTTTGGTTTCCCGCCGAGGCCCGAAGGAAGGAATGCCCATGGCAGCTGCCAACTCTTGGTATGGTAGAATACTACAAGATAAGCAGAGTAAATAAATAAGAACTCGAGTTCTATGAAGAAGTTCAGGGAAAGTTTGTCAACATATTGGAAGGCCTGAAGCTATATACCAGGGTTTTCTCTGAAACTGATGAAAGAAGCATTCTGGACTGCATTTCAATTTAAGAGATAGAGGTCGAGTGGGCCTTCTCATGGAGAGAACATATTCCGAGCCGAAGCAATGGATGCGGGGAAAGGGAAAAATCACCATCCAATGCGATTGTTTCTACAATTTTACAAACGAAAGACAGGGGAATCCGCCTGGGATCCTCAAATACGACCAAGTGGATCCATTATCACCGATGATAAATTGGATGATCAAGAGAATGGTCAAGTGGAATATTCTACCCGCTACTTGCATTCCCAACAGTTGCATCATTAACATTTATGAAGAAGGTGACTGCATTCCCCCACACATCAACCATCATGATTTTGTGGGGCCATTCTACACAGTCTCATTCATGAGTAAAAGCAATATTCTATTTGGAAAAGAAATCGATATAATCGGCCCTGGCAAATTCAGAGCTGTGGAGATTCCTCTTCCAGTTGGTTCAGTACTTGTTCTTAAAGGCAACGGTGCAGACGTTACCAAGCACTGCATTCCAGGAGTACGACACCGTAGGGTGTCTGTAACCTTCCGCAGAATGGTTGACAGTAAGATACCATATGGATTTTAGTAGGACCCAGAATTGGAGGAGTTGTTTCCTTATGAGCTATGAGAAGGCTGTACCTCTAGGTACATGCAAAGGGAACTCTTAGCCTGGAGCATCACTTAGAAGGTCTGCTCGATCAGGAGCTCAATATACCAGGCAGAGAGGGTTAACTTGCTTTCTTTTAACATCATGACATGTATCTGATGTATTCAGTCCATGATGTATTCATATCATGAGAAGATTCTTAATGTATTTTAGCATGGATTACATGATGCAGCTTTTGAGGCATTAGCCTATGTTTAATTTATGGCATCCCTTTTTGGGGCAAATTAATGGAAATTTCTCTTAAATTGTGCCTTTTTGTCAGTTGTCTTTTTGTGCGATGGATGAAAGCCATGAACGATGCAATGGTTCAGAATTTCAATGAACAAAGAACAAAACAACAAATCTTTAGCAACAAACAAAACACAAATGAAAGATAATCATAAATTAGTGAATAATAAAACAAATTTCTTTTAAATCAACCTATTAAAATTAAAACTTTAAAAACAAATTTTGAAAAATTAAATTGTGATAAAAACAACAAGAAAATAAAACAAACTCGTTGACTGGATGCTTCCATTTTTGAAATTTCCTACTCTTTGTGCGCGCAGCACAACCATTGTTATTTACGCTAACTCTCTGCACATCCCCATAGAATTTCACATTCTACACAAAAACTCACAAAGCTTTACAAATCTCCTTCAACAAGATCGACCTTTCTCACATGATACATTATATAAACTCAACGCTACTAACATTCTTTTGAGAATTGACCTACATTTCAATTCTCATTTCTGAATCAGTCTTACACTCCTAATTCATTACATTCAAGGTCGGTCCTTACATTCCGACACTTTCTTTTGAGAATTGACCTACATTTCAATTCTCATTTCTAAATCAGTCCTACATTTCTGATTCATTACATTTGAGGTCGGTCCTTACATTTTGACACTTTCTTTTGAGAATTGACCTACATTTCAATTCACATTGCCAAATCTGTCCTACATTTCCGATTCATTACATTTGAGGTCGATCTTTACCTTCCGAAACTTTCTTTTCAGAATTGACCTATATTTCAATTCTCAATTTTGAATCAATCCTACATTTTTTATTCATTACATTTGAGGTTGGTCCTTACATTGCGACACTTTCTTTTGAGAATTGGCCTACATTTAAATTCTTATTTCTGAATTAGTCCAACATTTCAGATTCATTACATTTGAGGTCAATCCTTACATTCTGACACTTTCTTTAGATAATTGACCTACATTTCAATGATCATTTCTGAATCAATATTGCATTTCTGATTCATTACATTCGAGGTTGGTCCTTACATTTTGACACTTTCTTTTGAGAATTGGCCTACATTTCAATTCTCATTTCTGAATCAGTCCTACATTTCTGATTCATTACATTCGAGGTCGGTCCTTAAATTCGAAACTTTCTTTTGAGAATTGACCTACATTTCAATTCTCATTTCTGAATCAGTCCTACATTTAACACTTTCTTTTGAGAATTGACTTACATTTCAATTCTCATTTCTGAATTAGTCCTACATTTCTGAAACTTTCTTTTGAGAATTGACCCACATTTCAATTCTCATTTTCGAATCAGTCCTACATTTCTGATTCATTACATTCGAGGTCGACCCTTACATTCCGATACTTTCTTTTGAGAATTCACCTACATTTCAATTCTCATTTCCGAATTAGTCCTACATTTCTGATTCATTACATTTGAGGTCGATCCTTACATTCTAACACTTTCTTTTGACAATTGACCTACATTTCAATCCTCATTTATGAATCAGTCCTGCATTTCTGATTCATTACATTCAAGGTCGGTCCTTACATTCCGACACTTTCTTTTGAGGGTTGACCTACATTTCCATTCTCATTTCCGAATCAGTCCTACATTTCTGATTCATTACACTTTCTTTTGAGGATTGACCTGCATTTCAACTCTAATTTCCGAATTAGTCCTACATTTCTGATTCATTACATTTGAGGTCAGTCCTTACATTCTGATACTTTCTTTTGAGAATTGACCTACATTTCAATTCTCATTTTCTGAATCAGTCCTACATTTCTGATTCTTTACATTTGAGGTTGGTCCTTACATTCCGACACTTTCAAGGTCGGTCCTTACATTCTGACGCTTTCTTTTGAGAATTGACCTACATTTCAATTCTCATTTCCCAATCAGTCCTAAGTTTCTGATTCTTTACGTTTGAGATCCGAGGCCGGTCCTTACATTCCGACACTTTCTTTTGAGAATTGACCTACTTTCAATTCTCATTTCCGAGGTCCTTACATTCCGACACTCTCTTTTGAGAATTGACCTACATTTCAATTCTCATTTCCGAAACCTTACATTCCGACACCTTCTTTCGAGAATTGACCTACATTTCAATTCTCATTTCTGAATGATCCTTACATTCTGACACTCTCTTTTGAGAATTGACCTACATTTCAATTCTCATTTCCGAATCTGCTTTCTTTTGAGAATTGACCTACATTTCAATTCTCATTTCTGAATCAGTCCTACATTTCTGATTCATTTACATTCGAGGTCGGTCCTTAGATTCCGACACTATCTTTTGAGAATTGACCTACATTTTAATTCTCATTTCTGAATCAGTCCCACATTTCTGATTCATTACATTTAAGGTCAGTCCTTACATTCCGACACTTTCTTTTGAGAATTGACCTACATTTGAATTCTCATTTCTGAATCAATCCTACATTTCTGATTCATTACATTCGAGGTCGGTCCTTACAATTCGAAACTTTCTTTTGAGAATTGACCTACATTTCAATTCTCATTTCTGAATCAGTCCTACATTTCTGACTCTCTCTCTTTCTCTATTTAAATTGATATTTGAATTTCAATTCCCACCTCGGGGTCAACACTTACATTTTGACTCTCATCCTTTTAAAATATTTGAAATTTCATAACTCAAAATCCACATTCTGATCCCCGGTGAGAGTTCCTACTCCTTGATTCCAACCAGACGATCACCTGCTAAATCCCCGGCAGAAATAAATCACACACACAACTCTACGCATACTTCTGGGTCTATTGACTTAGGAGTTTATATTGGTTTTGTGCTAATTTCATCGGTCAATGTCAATACGCGCGGTGTGCTTGGCCAACACACCCCACCTATTGGGGGTCCATTTGTTGACCTCATTTTTGGTTGAGGTTTAGTTTTTCCTCTTTAGAAGCCTAAGGTCTAGCCATAATATTTTCCTATGGACTATTCTTAGAAATCTAGACGTGAAATCCTCACCACTAGAAATTCCAAACTCTTCTCTACTCAACTTGAATTTCCACATGTTGGTCTCAACCTCTAGCATTTACTAGGTGGATCACTATGGGGGAACTCATGATCAGTCACCCTTACGTCTGTTGGATCCTAAGGTGGGTGTTGGTCTTGAGCTAAGGCATTTACTACACTCACTACACTAACTACACTCATCTACACTCACAATCACTCACAACCCTGAACTCAAATTTCTAGCCTAGATCCCTTGATCTTTTGGGATACTCATGTAGATGGTCCCCTAAACCTACTAGCCCTAGGGCTATGGTTTAGCTAAGACCACTATGTGGAGGACCCAAAATTGGGTTTCCATTGGTCCATGGCTTGTTGGTGATGATTGGTACCTCAACTCTACCAAAATACCCATCTTGGCCATTTACCCTAAAACACCCCCAAATTACCAAAATACCCTTCTTGGTTCCAAAAATTCCCAGAAAATCCCAATAAATCCAAAATATTCCTAATTTCATTTCTCTCAACTACCACATGGCTCAATTTTGCCAATTTGACCATCTTTAACATAAACCCCCAAATTTACCTTTAAGGGCCCAAATTTCCCTAAATCCAATTCAAATGTCCATCAATTTAATATCAATTGACCCCAATTCAAATCCTAAACTCAAATTCACTTTTGATATGACCAAACTAAACCAAATCCAAGCTCAATTGGTCCATGATTTGAGCCTAATTTTGATTTGGGTCAAAACCCCAATTTTGACCATATGACCTAATCTCACCAAATTGAAATCATAGCCTAGTCAATTGGCCTAAATAAATGTTTAAAAATATTTATAACATTCTTATACATCAAAATCAACCATCAATTGGCCTTGGCAAAGCCACATATCCAACTTATTTTGGCCTAAATCAAAAATTCCCAAATTTAGCTCCAAATCGGCGAAGCCCCCAAATTTCACCCAATTGATTTCCTTAACGTCAAAATTGGCATCCAATCCATGTTGAAAACTCTTCATGAGGTCCCTAGTGACCATTTACAATAATAAATTTGGANATCGAGCGGGCCTTCTCATGGAAAGAACGTATTCCGAGTCGAAGAAGTGGATGCGGGGAAAGGGAAGAATTACCATCCAGTGCGGCTGTTGTTACAATTTTACAAACGACAGACAAGGAAATCCGTCTCGGATCCTCAGATACTACCAAGTGGATCCGTTACCCCCGATGATAAAGTAGATGATAAAGAGAATGGTTAAGTGGAATATCCTCTCTCAGTTGGTTCAATACTTGTTCTCAAGGGCAGCGGTGCAGATGTGGCCAAGCACTGCATTCCAGGAGTACGACACCGTAGGGTGTCCATGACCTTCCGCAGGATGGATGACAGTAAGATACCATATGGATTCCAGCAAAACCCGGAGTTGGAGGAACTGTCTCCTTACAAGCTATGAGAAAGTTGTACCTCTGAATACATGCGAAGGGAACTCTTATCGTGGAGCATGACTCAGAAGGTCTGCTTGATCAGGAGCTCGATATACCAAGCGCAGAGGATTCACTTGCTTTTCTTTAGCAAGCATGACAAGCATTTTATGTAATCCGTCTATGATGTACTCATATCTTGAGATGACTTTCAATGCATTTCAGCATGTATTACATGATCTGCCTTTTGAGGCATTAGCCTATATTTGATCTGTAGCATCTTTATTGAGGCAGATTAATGGAAATTTCTCTCAAGTTGTGGCTTTTTGTCAATTACCTTTTTGTGCGATGGATGAAAGCCGCGAACCATGTAATGTTTTAGAGTTCAAGTGAACAAAGAACGAAACGACAAATCTTCAACAATAAATGAAACACGAATAAAAAATAATCATAAATGAGTGAATAACAAAACAAGTTTCTTTTTAAATCAACCAATTAAAATTAAAACTTTAAAAAATGCATTTTAAAAAACTAAATTGTCATAAAAACAACAAGAAAATAAAACAAACCTATTGAGTGGATACTTCCATTTTTGGAATTTCCTACTCTTCGTGCGTGCAGCACAACCATCGTTACCTACATTAACTCTCTGCACATCCTCGCAGAATTTCACATCCTGTACATAACTCCACAAAGCTCTACAAATCTTCTTCAAAATCAACCTTCTCATATAACACACTACTGCAAAATCAACATCACAAGCTCTTTGTAAATTTCATATCACATCTTCGAATCAGTACCTAAATCTTGATTCCCACATCATCGAGGTCGATACCTAAATTTCGATTCTCACATCTTCGAGGTCGATACCTAAATTTCGACTCTCACATCTTTGAATTGATACTTACATTTCAATTCTTACATCTTTGAATTGATACCTACATTTCAATTCTTACATCTTTGAATTGATACCTACATTTCAATTCTCACATCTTTGAATTGATACCTACATTTCAATTCTCATATCTTTGAATTGATACTTACATTACAATTCTTACATCTTTGAATTGATACCAACATTTAAATTCTCACATTTTTGAATTGATACCTACATTTCAATTCTCACATCTTTGAATTGATACTTACATTTCAATTCTTACATCTTTGAATTGATACTTACATTTCAATTCTTATATCTCTTAATTGATACCCACATTTCAATTATCATATCTTTGAATTGATACCCACATTTCAATTCTCATATCTTTGAATTGATACCCACATTTTAATTCTCATATCTTTGAATTGATACCTACATTTCAATTCTTACATCTCTGAATTGATACTTACATTTCAATTCTTACATTTTTGAATTGATACCTACATTTCAATTCTCACATCTTTAAATTGATAACTACATTTCAATTCTCATATCTTTGAATTGATACCCACATTTCAATTCTTACAACTTTGAATTGATACCAAAATTTCAATTCTCATATCTTTGAATTGATACCCACATTTCAATTCTCATATCTTTGAATTGATACCTACATTTCAATTCTTACATCTCTGAATTGATACTTACATTTCAATTCTTACATTTTTGAATTGATACCTACATTTCAATTCTCACATCTTTANCATATCTCTGAATTGATACCCACATTTTAATTTTCATATCTTTGAATTCATACCCACATTTCAATTCTCATATCTTTGAATTGATACCCACATTTCAATTCTCACATCTTTGAATTGATACCTACATTTCAATTCTCATATCTTTGAATTGATACCTACATTTCTATTCTTACATCTTTGAATTGATACTTACATTTCCATTCTCATATCTCTGAATTGATACCCACATTTCAATTCTTACATCTTTGAATTGATACCCACATTTCAATTCTCATATCTTTGAATTGATACCCACATTTCAACTCTCACATATTTGAATTGATACTTATATTTCAATTCTTACATCTTTGAATTGATACTTACATTTCAATTCTCATATCTCTGAATTGATACCCACATTTCAATTCTCACATCTTTGAATTGATACCCACATTTCAATTCTCACTTCTGAATCAGTCCTACATTTCTGATTCTTTACATTCGAGGCCGGTCCTTACATTCCAACACCCTCTTTTGAGAATTGACCTACATTTTAATTCTCACTTTTGAATCAGTCCTACATTTCTGATTCTTTACATTCGAGGTCGGTCCTTACATTCTGACACTCTCTTTAAGAATTGACCTACATTTCAATTCTCACTTTTGAATCAGTCCTACATTTCTAATTCATTACATTCGAGGTCGGTCCTTACATTCTGACACTCTCTTTTGAGAATTGACCTACATGATTCTCTACATTTGAGGTCGGTCCTTACATTCTGACACCTTCTTTTGAGAATTGACCTACATTTCAATTTCTGAGGTCGGTCTTTACATTCCGACACTTTCTTTTGAGAATTGACCTACATTTCAATTCTCCTTTTCGAATCAGTCCTACATTTCTGATTCATTACATTTGAGGTCGGTCCTTACATTCCGACATCCGAATCAGTCCTACATTTCCGATTCTTTGCATTTGAGGTTGGTCCTTACATTCCGACACGCTCTTTGAGAATTGACCTACATTTTAATTCTCACTTTCGAATCAATCCTACATTTCTGATTCATTACATTCGAGGCCAGTCTTTAAATTCTGACACCCTCTTTTGAGAATTGACCTACATTTTAATTCTCATTTCCAAATCAGTCCTACATTTCTGATTCATTACATTTGAGGTCGGTCCTTACAATTCGAAACTTTCTTTTGAGAATTGACCTACATTTCAATTCTCATTTCTGAATCAGTCCTACATTTCTGACATTTTCTTTTGAGAATTAACCTACATTTCAATTCTCATTTCCTAATCAGTCCTACATTTATGATTCATTACATTCGAGGTTGGTCTTTACATTCCGACACTCTCTTTGAGAATTGACCTACATTTGAATTCTCACTTCCGAATGAGTCTTACATTTCTGATTCTTTACATTCGAGGTCGATCCTTACATTCAAACACCCTCTTTTGAGAATTGACCTACATTTCAATTCTCACTTCTGAATCAGTCCTACATTTCTGATTCTTTACATTCGAGGTCGGTCCTTACATTCTGTCACTCTCTTTAAGAATTGGCCTACATTTCAATTCTCACATTTGAATCAGTCCTACATTTCTGATTCATTACATTCGAGGTCGGTCCTTACATTCCTACACTCTCTATTAAGAATTGACTTACATTTCAATTCTCACTTCCGAATGAGTCCTACATTTCTGATTCTTTGCATTTGAGGTGGGTCCTTACATTCCGACACTCTCTTTGAGAATTGACCTACATTTCAATTCTCACTTTCGAATCAGTCCTACATTTCTGATTCATTACATTCGAGATCGGTCTTTACATTCTGACACCCTCTTTTGAGAAATGACCTACATTTTAATTCTCATTTCCAAATCAGTCCTACATTTCTGATTCATTACATTTGAGGTCGGTCCTTACAATTCGAAACTTTCTTTTGAGAATTGACCTACATTTCAATTCTCATTTCTGAATCAGTCCTACATTTCTGACACCCTCCATTTCTAAATCAGTCCTAAATTTCTGATTCTTTACATTTGAGGTCGGTCCTTACATTCCGACACCTTCTAGAGAATTGACCTACATTTCAATTCTCATTTCTGAATCAGTCCTACATTTCTGATTCTTCACATAAGAATTGACCTACATTTCAACTCTCATTTCCGAATCAGTCCTACATTTCAGATTCATTACATTCGAGGTGGGTCCTTACATTCCGACACTCTCTTTGAGAATTGACCTACATTTCAATTCTCACTTCCGAATCAGTCCGACATTTCTGATTCATTACATTCGAGGTCGGTCCTTACATTCTGACACCCTCTTTTGAGAATTGACTTACATTTCAATTCTCATTTCCAAAACAGTCCTACATTTCTGATTCATTACATTCGAGGTCGGTCCTTACATTCCGACACTTTCTTTTGAGAATTGACCTAAATTTTAATTCTCATTTCCGAATCAGTCCTACATTTCTCATTCATTACATTTGAAGTCGGTCCTTACATTCAGACACTTTCTTTTGAGAATTGACGTACATTTCAATTCTCATTTCCAAATCAGTCCTACATTTCTGATTCATTACATTCGTGGTTGGTCCTTACATTCCGACACTTTCTTTTGAGAATTGACCTACATTTCAATTCTCATTTC
>JXCR01117482.1:21154-50515 GCA_002079205.1 Phalaenopsis hybrid cultivar
ACGTGGATCCAGAGGAGAACCTCGGTGACTTCCCAAGCTATCCTATTGTTTGGCTTCAGTTTTGAGGAGAAATATTAAGTGTTTCATCCTCCCATTTTTATTAGTTAGGGCTTACATTCGTGTGAAATGATCACACAAATAGCCTGAAAGATGTGAGGATTTAGGTCGTGACAAACGACAACCTCGGAATCCTAAGACGAGTTATGGCTTATATTGTATAGCAGAGCTATGCAAATGCCTAAAGATAAGGTGAGGATTTATGTTGCATAAGCAAGCAACCTCAAAGTCCTATGGCTTTGTTGTTTATGTCTAAGGAAGGAAGATTGGTTTAGCTGGGGAAGACAGATTTTGTTGTTGAAGATTGTCGTGCTGCCCACCATGCTAGCTTCAAGCTCCTTGATGCAACAAGTTTGAGTTATCTAGTGTGTCAAGTTATAATGTTAAATCAGTTGGCTCTATGGTTGAAGTTCTTTAAATTTTATGAGGGCATATTAAAGTTGATTAGAGCGACATTAGTTAGAATCCTACGGTTCCCTCGTTCCGGCATCACTATTTTCTATTGGATTCACTTAGTCCAAACAAACCCAACTTAATGAGTTCCATAATTTCATTTAAACCGTGAGAAGCCTCGTTAGCAATCGTAGGGCAATCTTAATGAGTTCCATAATTTCATTTAAATCGTGGGAAGCCTCGTTAGCAACCGTAGGTTACTCCCTCATTCCGGCACCACTATTTTCTATTGGATTCACTTAGTCCAAATGAACTTACTAAACCCCAACTTACATCACTATTTTCTATTGGATTCACTTAGTCCAAATGAACTTACTAAACCCAACTTAATGAGGGTTCCCTCGTTCTGGTATCACTATTTTCTATTGGATTCACTTAGTCCAAATGAACTTACTAAACCCAACTTAATGAGGTTTCATTTAAACCGTGGGAAGCTCGTTAGAAACTGTAGGTTACCTCCTCTGAGGAATTTCTGATCATTCGATAGAGATATCTTAATTTAGTTGAAGTTATGGTTTTGTGTGATGTTTGTGATTAAATTTTGAGTTGTTTTATATTTTGAATGTTGTGGCGGTGAATTTTATCTTGGTTGATTTTTAATTTTGGTTTTGGTTATGGTTATGGTTATGGTTATGTGGCTATCCTGATAGTTTTAGTTTTCATGCAGGGTGTCATCATGGTTTAGCATGCAAAATTGCAGGTATAAAAGTACAGTATGAAAGTACAAAAAAGACAATGTTAAAAACTATAAAAGTGTACCTGGCGAGTCTTCTCGATCAACTACGTGCAACTTAAAATGCATGTTAAGGCAGTTTATGAAGAGCAGGAAAGGGTAAAATTTTGATAATTTTCCTAACCCTATGTTATATCTTCGCGGATCCTTAGAATTTTAATTAAGGATGATTTCATTGAGTGAAGAATATTAAGTTTAATATGCCTCTGAGGTATCCAACAAGTTAGGAGGGGGAAGCAGGTCGTTTAATTAAGGAAGATTCCATTGAGCAAAGAATATTAAGTTTAATAGGCCTCTGAGGTATCCAACAAGTTAGGAGAGGGAAGCAGGTCCATGCCTCCCCTCCTCACTAATAGTGAAAAGCCTCGAGTCCATTTAAACTTATTATATTGCTTAATGGTTCATCCTGTAAATACCCTTATTACTCAGTTACTGATGTCTCAATTATCCCTAAGAATTGGGTAATTATCACTTGTGATTCAATTTAAGAATTATGTTTCAATTATCCCTAAGAATAGAGTAATTACCCTTTATCATTTAATTTGAAAATTATGTGGGTGAAGACCCTTGAAAAAGCAAGTTAATGTAATTTGAATCACTTAGCCAAATTTTAATCCTAACTGGGCTTAGTGGTGTCTCGAAGTTGTTTGATTTAATCATGTTTATTTTTCTAATCTATGTTTAATCAATTTTTGATTTAGCCTAAGTCACCACTAAGCCCTTAAGACCTATGTGAGTGTCTTAATTAGTTTTGAAAAGGGTTAAACTTTAGGTGGGCTTGATTCATAATTTGGATTCTACTTGAAAATTAAAATAGGGGTATTAAATTGATTAATTATTGACTTCAAAAGTTATACCCCTAAGTCCAGGATCATCAATAAAGGGGTATTAAATTGATTAATTATTGACTTCAAAATTCATACCCCTAAGTCCAGGATCATTTGATTTTAATAAACTTCCAAATTTTAATAATTTAGAAATTTATTAACTTAATTAAGAAAGTGAAATTATAATATACTTACAAATTTTAATAATTTAGGAATTTATTAGTCTTAATTAAGAAAATAAGATTGGTTTCCCAAACTCAATAATTTAGAAATTTATTAATCTAATTAAGAAAGTAAGATTGGTTTCTACCAATTAAACCCTTTTGTTTCAATCATCAAATAAATTGATTAAGATCAGAGGTTACCCATTTTCCCTACTTGAATTAAGCCTAAATGTTAATTAAGGCTAAATTTCCAAAATTACACATTTGCCCCTAAGGCTCTAACATTTCATAATTTGTCAAATTCAATTTAAATGACTTTGAAATTTTTATCCTATCTCATTCATGGGTCAATTGAGACATCAGAGGAGAAAATGTGATTTTTCAAAATTTAATTTAATTTATGTAATTATTTTCATGCAAAGATAGGATTTTTCAAAGAAAATTCTTAACTTGACTAAGGTAAATTATAATCCCTTGAAATTTTTACTGGAAGTAGACTTAGACTAGAGAAGCGTTTGGATCAAATTTCATAATTGTTTGAATTCTCTGTGATTTATTAGAATTATTTTAAATTCTAGGTTATTTAATAAAAATAAAACATTTTGGGAGGTGAAAATTAAGTTTTTTATTTTTGGAAAATCTCTCTAAGGTCAGAGAACTCAGAGGAGCAAATTTTATATTTTTTTTCCTTGATTTATTGGAATTATTTTAGTGAAAACTCATTTTTAGCCTTTTAAAAATTATTTTTAATGTTTTGAAATTCAATATCTTTATTTAGAAAATCAGGAAAAAAATTCTAATTGTTCCTAGGTGATTAGAAAACAATTTGGAACATTTCCATGAGTTTTATTATTTTTATGATTTTTATGAATTTTTAATGATTTAAATATTTAGAATAGGCTAAAAATCAAGTTTTTATTATAAATATCATTTTATTTTTAGAAAATACCCCTCATCATAAAGAACTCAAAAAACTAAGTTTCATAATTTTTTGAGTTTTATTTTGATTTTTAAAAATCATTTAAATGTCAAGAGTGGTGTTTATCTTTAAAAATCAATTTAAGTTGTCAAATGAACTCAAAATATTTTGAAATTTTTATGATGAGTTTTCTGGATTATAAACAACAATGGAGATCAAAAATCAAGTCATTTAAATATTTATATTTTCCAAAATTAATTATTTTATTGATTTAGTGTTTGTAAAATTTAAGGGTATCTTAAATGACTTGACCCATGAAATTATTTCCAAAAGCTTCTCTAGTTATGGTGGACCTTCTAAAATTTTCTTAGGATTTTCAAATCAATATGCTAATTTCCATAATTATTTTAAAGAAATAATGTGGAAAATCTTAAAAAATATGGATCTCTATATAGGAACCTCCTCTGACTTTGGAAAAATCAGAGAATATTTCCACTTACAGAGGCTACAACATTTCAAAATTTCAAGCCAAGGTGATGTGTCAATATGCATGGAGAATCAAATGATTTCAAATAGTGATTAATTAAAAAATTTTAACATAAAATGGACTTAAAAATTATTCCACATTGTTCTCCTCTGTTCACTGAGCAAGAGTGTCTTTTTATTTTATTTTTGTGATTTTTCTACACAAAGTTAAGTATTTTTTAAGTTTTAGGAATTAAATAAATAAGAAAATGCCCCTATTTTTCTACTTATCCATGTCAACCTCGTACAGGTCGAACAAGCCACGTGTTGCTGTGTGATTGGCGCCACCAACCAGCTCATTCCCGCCCATTTCGGACTGCGGTCTGTCTGACGCGATCAGGGACACCCGATCAATACACGCTCGATCTGACGGTCACGGGTCATCATCCCAAATGAACTGGACCCGAAAACCATCCATTTTAAAACGCTAATATCTCACTCGATTCTTAACGAAATTGAGTGAATGTTTTTTTTTAAAATGCTCGTATTGACTAGTAGAACACATCCATATGGTTGATAAACCCTTAAATTTACTTTATATACATGAATAATTAAAAGAAGCTCGGTTTAGGGTTAACTTTGAATACCTTAGTCCAAGAGGGGTAGCCTCAATTGGATGCTTATAGAAGCTTTATTTGGATACCAGAAGCCTAGGGATGAAGCCTCTGGTTGTGGTGAAATGCCTAGACCCAAATTTGATCAAGGCTGATTTGGGGGTTTGGTCGAAGTCCACCATAGGGTGGTTGGCTGACGGGGCCTTTATGGGGGATCTTCTTCTCTTGATGTTGGGATGGCGTGGGTACTATTAATTTAAATTTGGTGGAGGTTTGGAGGATGTCCTGTTTCGGCCTTGAAATTGAGCTCCAAAATTGAACTGAAGCAATGTATTTGAGAGGCTAAGGAAGGTTTAGTTAAGCTCAATGAGTCTCCAAGAAGCTCTTGAAGAAGTTTTACAGAGTCTCCCCAAATAATTTCAAGCTCTCTCCTCTTTTTCCATGGAGGGGGAGTTTAAATAAAATGTCTTAGGCTGGCTGCCAGCGCCAATTGAGGGGTGCATTTTGTTGCTTATGTGGAGGGCAGAGAAGCTCCAATGAGCAGCTGCGCTGATTTGGCCTTTGGGTTTGAATTGCGTGAAAATCCCTTATCTTGACTATGGTTTTGGCCATTTTCCAGCCACCAAGGTGACTAGACGGCCAGGCATTGGTCACCTCTTTGCTTAGGGAAGTCAGGGGGTGGCTAATGATGGTTATCTCCCAAGGGTAAGTGATGATGTTGGAGATATTTCAAGTTAGGTCCAAAAATGGGTAAAATTTCTTAATTTGGGGATCCATTGGTCCATAGCTTGTCATGGTAATTTTAGGAGGGTTTAGCCTGGTCCTTAGGAAGGTTTTTGTGGCTGTGAAATCAATACTTTGGTGGCTTAGACATGGTTAAGTCAATTTTTTGTGAAAGGGTCCAAGTGAGTGCAAATGACCAAAGCTTGGCTAGGCTAGCCATATCAATTGGCCTAAGTAGTTGTTTAATTTGGTGTATATGATCATAAGGAACAACTTTTGTGAAGGATGAAAGTGGTTTTGAACTCAATTGAAGGGTCAATTTGAGGGAATTTTGAACTTTAATCAATTTGGTCATGTTGGGCTAGGCTTGGGTCTAGCTTGGGTTAGCCTTTGGCTAAGTCCAAATTGATTATTATAAATGGTCAATATAGACCTCATGAAGAGTTTACAACATGAATGGGATGCCAATTTGGAGGTTAAGTCAATCAATTGGGTGAAATTTGGGGACTTAGCTAATTTGGGGCAAAATTTGGGAATTTTGGATTTAGGCCAAANGCCCCAAATTAAGGGATATTATTTACAAAAATGCACTTGCTTAAGATATCTTTTTCAAATCAAAGCACATTTGCATTAAATTGTTGTGATGGATTCCTTTGGGTTTCCTAAGCTCATAGCCACCTCCCCCTGGCCGGCTGGCCAGCCTAGTGGCCGGAAAAGCCCAAAACCGAGAGCCACTCCCATGGCACCTCACCCAAAAAAACCTAGAGGCCAGCTCATCCAAATCAAACTATGGAGCTCTTCTGCAATCCACCTAAGCACCACAATGCACCCAAGCTTATGGAAGCCAGCTCATCCAAAACAAATTGAAGAGCTCCTCTGCCCTCTACCTTAGAACCGCAATGAACCCAAACTTATGCCCTAAGAGCCACCCCATGGCCATTTTTATAAAAACTCACCTCCCACGCCATGGGAGGTGCGCTGAAATTTTCTTAGAGAGGCCTTTCCAAACTTCACACAGAGCTTCCCTAAGATCCCCTCAGTATATTCCAACCATTTTCCCTCAACAATTCCCACTGCCAGATCTTAATTTTGAGCTTGAAACCTTGCTGGAAAACAAGACAGAACCCAATACACCTCCACACTCCACCAAACTTCAATTGCTTGAGCCCACACCTTCACAACAGCAAGAGAAAACAAACCCCATCAAATTACCCTCTGAAATAGCCTCCAGCATAGCTCTAGACCAACACCTGAAATCGAGCTTGGTCTAATTCATACCTAGGCCTTACACCAAGACTAGTGACTCAATCCCTAGCCTCCTTGGACCCCAACAAATGTGCCGAGCACCTCTGATTGAAGCCTCCCTTCTCAAAGCAAAGGTATAAAACTTCTCCTCCTCCCGAGCTCATTTTGATTCCCCATTTACTTAAGCTTGATTTTACGGTACATTAACAGTATGTATGTGTTCGTCTCACTTAGACGAGTCCATAGGATCAAACCTGAAGTGATTTGGTTGAGTCCAGGCTGAGATCTTAGGGTTTTAGTGTGGATGGGCACGGGATCATTCTATCGGGGACGATGACGGGGAGCCATTTGATCAAGGGTGTATCAAATGGACGGGGGAGATCGAGCCAGACAGCGCTTCTGGACATAAACAACGGGCTGAGTCAGCAAGCTACGTGGACGGCGGCGTTCAACCAAAGCATGCCACGCATGCCTTCGGAGCCGTCATAGGTTGAGGTGGCATGCACAATTTAAATAGATAAATAAGACTTTTTTCTTATTAATTTAAATACCCTTAACTTAGAAAATCCACAACTTTGTGTAGAAAAATTACAAAAATAAAATAAAAATACCCTCTTGCTCAGTGAACAGAGGAGAGCAATGAGGAATAAATTTCACGACCATGTTATGCATATTTTTTTTAATTACTTAAACCCTTTTTTCAATCATTTGATTCTCCATGGATATTGATATATCACTTTGGCTTGAAACTTTAACATGTTGCAACATCTGTCAGGGGAAACATTCTCTGATTTTTCCAAAGTCAGAGGAGGTTCCTATATAGATATCCATATTTTTCAAGTTATTCCACATTATTTCTTTAATATAATCATGGAAATTAGCATATTGCTTAGAAAATCTTAAAAAAATTTTGGAAGGTCTACCATGACTAAAGAAACCTTTGGAAATAATTTCATGGGTCAAGTCATTTAAAATGCCCTTAACTTTTACAAACACTAAATCACTAAGATAATTAATTTTGGAATATTTAAACATTTAAATGACTTGATTTCTAATCTCCACTGTGATTTATGATCCAGAGAACTCATCATAAAAATTTCAAAATATTTTGAGTCAATTTGATAACTTAAATTGATTTTTAAAGATAAATACCACTCTTAACACTTAAATGATTTTTTAAAAATCAAAATATAACTCAAAAAATCAATAACTTAAATTGATTTTTAAAGACAAATACCACTCTTAACATTTAAATGATTTTTAAAAATCATATCTCCGCTGTGATTTATGATCCAGAGAACTCATCATAAAAATTTTAAAATATTTTGAGTTCATTTGACCAGAGAACTCATCATAAAAATTTCAAATTATTTTGAGTTCATTTGACAACTTAACTTGATTTTTAAAAATAAATACCACTTTTGATAATTAAATGATTTTTAAAAATCAAAATACAACTAAAAAAATTATGAAACTTAGTTTTTTGAGTTCTTTATGATCAGGGGTATTTTATAAAAATAAAATGATATTAAAAATAAAAAACTTGATTTTTAGCCTATTTAAATATCCAAATAATTAAAAATCCATAAAAATCACAAAAATAATAAAATTCATGGAAATGTTCTAAATTGATCCTAATCACTTATGAAAAATTAAAATATTTTTCCTAATTTTCTAAATAAAGATATATAATTTCAAAGCTTAAAAATAATCTTTAAAGGCTAAAAATGAGTTTTTCACTAAAATAATTCCAATAAATTTAAGCAAAATAAAAAAATATAAAATTTGCTTCTCTAGGTTCTCTGACCTTAGGGAGATTTTTTAAAAATACAAAACTTAAATTTCACCTCCCAAAATATTTTATTTTTATTAAATAACCCAGAAATTAAAATAATTCTAATAAATCACAGAGAAATCAAAAAATCATGAAATTTTGTCCAAAGATGTTTCTGGTCTAGATCTACCTCCAGTAAAAATTTCAATGGATTAGAATTTACCTTGGTCAAGTTAGGAATTTTCTTTGAAAAATCCTATTTTTGCATGAAAATTAGAATTTACCTTGGTCAAGTTAGGAATTTTCTTTGAAAAATCCTATTTTTGCATGAAAATAAGTACATAAATTAAATTAAATTTTGAAAAATTATTTTTTCTCCTCTGATGTCTTAATTAACCCATGAATGAGATAGGATAAAAATTTCAAAGTCATTTGAATTGAATTTGACAAATTATGAGTCCCATGAATGAGGTAGGATAAAAATTTCAAAGTCATTTGAATTGAATTTGATAAATTATGAAACGCATGAATGAGGTAGGATAAAAATTTCAAAGTCATTTGAATTGAATTTGACAAATTATGAAGTGTAGAGCCTTAGGGGCAAATGTGTAATTTTGGAAATTTAGCCTTAATTAACATTTAGGCTTAATTCACAAGGAGGGAAAATGGGTAACCTCTAATCTTAATCAATTTATTTGATGTTTGAAACCCAAAGGGGTTGGAGGAAAATGGGTAACCTCTGATCTTAATAAATTTATTTGATGCTTGAAATACAAGGGATTAATTGGTAGAAACCAATCTCACTTTCTTAATTAAGATTAATAAATTTCTAAATTATTAAAATTTGGAAGTTTATTAAAATTAAATGAT
Source organism: Phalaenopsis hybrid cultivar (assembly GCA_002079205.1). Classification (NCBI taxonomy): domain Eukaryota; kingdom Viridiplantae; phylum Streptophyta; class Magnoliopsida; order Asparagales; family Orchidaceae; genus Phalaenopsis; species Phalaenopsis hybrid cultivar. The sequence goes on from JXCR01117482.1 coordinate 29,999, forward strand.
CTTGGACTTAGGTGTATAACTTTTGAAGCCAATAATTAATCAATTTATTACCCCTATCTTGATTTTCAAATAAAATCCAAATCATGAATCATGACCACATAAAGCTTAACCCTTTTCAAAACTAGTTAAGACACTAACGTAGGTCTTAGAGGCTTAAGTGATGACTTAGGCTGAATAAAAAAAATTGATTAAACAAGGATTAGAGAAATAAACATAATTAAATCAAACATCCTTGAAACACAAGTCCAATTAGGATTAAAATTTGGCTAAGTGTTCAAATTACAATAACTTGCCCCTTTAAGGCGTCCAATTAGGATTAAAAATTTGGCTAAGTGTTCAAATTACACTAACTTGCCCTTTTAAGGGTCCTTAATTAGAATTAAAAATTTGTTTGAGTGTTCAAATTACATTAACTTGCCTATTTAAGGGTCTTCACCCATATAATTTTCAAATTAAATGATAAGTGATAACTACCTTATTCTTAGGAATAATTGAGATACCAAGGTTCACTGAGTTGTAAGAGTGTTTACAAGATGGACCAATAAGCAATAAAATAAGTTTAAATGGACTTGAAGCTTTTCACCAGTTGGTGAGAGGGAGGCATGGACATGCTTCCCCCTCCTAACTTGTTGGATACCTCAGAGGCCTATTAAACCTAATATTCTTCTCTCAATGAAATCATCCTTAATTAAACTTTTTCAAGGACCCACCAAAATATGACATAGGGTTAGGAAAACCACCAGAACTTTTTTTCTGCTCTTCATAAATGCCGTCACATGCATTTTTAAGTTTCAGGTGGTGGAACGAGAAGACTCACTAGGTACACTTTTACAATTTTCAGTGTTCTTCCTTGTACTTTCATACTGTACTTTTATACCTTCAAATTTGCATGCTAAATAATAATGTCACCCTACATGAAAACTAAAACTATCAGGATAACCACACAACCATAACCATAACGAAAACCAAAACTAAAATCAACCAAGATAAAATTCACCCCCACAACATTCAAAATATAAAACAACTCAAAATTTAGTCACAAACATCACATAAAACTACAATTACGACTAAATTAAGACGTCTCTATCGGATGATCGGGAATCCCTCGGAGGAGGTAACCTATAGTTGCTAACGAGGCTTCACACGATTTAAATAAAATTATGGAACTCATTAAGTTGGGTTTAGTATGTTCATTTAGACTAAGTGAATCCAATAGAAAATAGTGAAGCCGGAACGAGGGAATCGTACGATCCTAACCGGTGTCGCTCTAATCAACTTTAATATGCCCTCATAAAATTTAAAGAACTTCACCAAACCGGTGTCGCTCTAATCAACTTTAATATGCCCTCATAAAATTTAAAGAACTTCAAACATACTAATTGGTGTCGCTCTAATCAACTTTAATATGCCCTCATAAAATTTAAAGAACTTCAACCATAGGGACTGGTGTCACTCTAATCAACTTTAATATGCCCTCATAAAATTTAAAGAACTTCAACCATAGGGCCCACTGTTGCTCTAATCAACTTTAATATGCCCTCTATAAAATTTAAAGAACTTCAACCATAGGGCCACCTGATTTGACATTATAACTTGACACACTTGAAAACTCAAACTCATCGCGGCGAGGAGCTTGGAGCTAGCATGCGTTATAACATGGCACACTAGATAACTCAAACTCGTCGCAGCAGGAGCTTGGAGCTAGCTTGGTGGGCAGCACACACACTAGATAACTCAAACTTGTCCCGGCAAGGAGCTTGGTGCTAGCATGGTGGGCAGTACTGTCATTTTCAACAGCAAAACCTGTCTTCCCCAACTAAACCAATATTCCTTCCTTAGACTTAAACAACAAAGCCATAGGGCTTTGAGGTTGTTTGCTTATGCAACGCAAATCCTCACCTTATCTTTAGGCCTTTGTATAGCCGTGCTATATAATATAAGCCCTAACTCGTCTTAAGATTCTGAGGTTGTCGTTTGTCATGACCTAAATCCTCACATCTTCCAGGCTATTTGCGTGATCATTTAACACGAATGTAAGCCCTAACAAATAAAATTGGCAGGATGAAACACCTAAATATTTCTCTTCAAAACTGAAGCCAAACATTAGGATAGCTTGGGAACACACCAGGTTTCTCCTTTGGATCCATAACATCCTCTAGTTCTTCCTCCTTTGGATTCTACAATAAAATGTTCCAGATTTGGACCAATCCCCTTTCACACCTCTACGTCCGATTTTGTTGAAGAGCCCTACCCTTTGAAATTTCTTGAAGATAATATTTCTCGATTTTTATCGAGAGTCTTCTTAGGTGGTTTTTGTCATTTAAGATGTAATTAACTATAGGGGCTTGCCCTTATAGGAAGCATATCCGAACCCAGGTTAAAATAAATCCTATTTAATCCTTTATATTAAATAGGGGAACTTGTCAGCAAATACAAAGGTTTCGCAGACCAAAACGTCATACTTTCCTTAATTTATTTGATCGAGCCTCATCCTCAAGTTTTTTGTTTATCCTTTGGGATTGATACAGGGCTTGAGGTACAGTGCTCTTTGATATTTAAACTATGACAAATATGGGGTCAGTTTGATTTCATACTTCAACGTCCTTCCGAAGCGGGCGACGGGATTTTGATTCCAGCGACCGACAGCTTCTTACGGGCAACCCCATAAACCAACCCGAAATAACGCCGACAGCTTCTAGCGATCAACAGCTTCTTACGGGCAACTTCCCTCCAACCCCAAAATAACGCCGACAGCTTTTGGTGACTCCACTGGGGACAAGCTTTTCTCTCCATACAAATCAAGAAAAATTATTATCACACATAGGTAATATGTCTATGTCCCTCATGGACCAAATTACCCCTCTTCCGTTGGCATACTTTACCTATTTCTATCTTGGGAAAGTACAGCTAACTCCTTGGACTCCAGGACTAGCTACTCAACCATCATTGAACAGAGGGGTTAAATTTTCATGTGGGGTCGGACCCCCAATAGGTGTGTCGGTGGACTAATTCCACTTGGGCATTTTCTGCCACTAATTGGATCCCGCACTGGGTCCTAAAATTTTTCACATCTCCCATCCAAATTTGATTTACTACTTCACAAATTAAACCAAATCATGTTGTGCTGCAAGCAGTTTGAAATATTAATTAAATTTTACACCTTTTTTAACAAAGATGTTAAAATTACCTGTAAATTAAGACCCGCCCGGTCTACAGATTAACCTCTATTTTCACAGCTTTCACTAAAAATTTCGAGGTTTTTGGCCATATAGCTAACCATAAAACTTTTTTTGTTTTAAAGCCCGCTGCAATGGCCTACCCAACACTGACATTTTCCTGCAATATGCCATTGGACCGCAGCGCCCGTAACGTCTCACCCACCATCAAGTTCGGAGCTGGATATAAAGACCTTGAGGTTATACTCGAGAAAGCCTCGTTCATGGTAATTAAGATCGCTACTCTGGAAGAGCAAGATCCGTCTGCAGAATTCAGTTTGAACTGCTCTCAGGACTTCCCTGCCTGCAAGAAGGCTAAAGTTACTGTCATCAAGCCTGCTATTCATGCTACTTCTAAGGGAAAAGAAGTGATGGTTGTTGAAGATCCGATTGAAGGATTACTGTTCTACCACCCGTGTTTGAGATCGGGTCAAGCTACTGCTAAGGGAAAAGAAGTGATGGTTGTTGAAGATCCGACTGAAGGACTGTACCACTGACCCGAACTCAAAGGAGGAACTGCAATAGAAGAGTTTAAAGGTCCATCAAAGGTCAGACTCCTAAAAACACACCCGTTGAAGGGGAGCCTCCTCGAATTGAAGAGGTATTACCAGAAATTTATCCACTCCTATGAGATTCCATCCTCTGATAGATACTGATGGATATGAGAGTATCCGGAAGATTGCTGCGGCATTACCATCACTTCATGGACATGGTAAGGAGGGAAAGAAGTTTACTCTTGTCACCCAAGTTAGCATAGTATTCAGAAGGCTTGCTACTAAAGAAGGATGTTGTGTTAGTGAATTACTTAAACGAGTGGGACATGCAATTTCCCCTCATATGAAAAATGAAATTTTGAAGGATGTTAAGTCTACTAGAAAATCTCAAAAGTCGACTATAAAGTCACCTAGCCGTGCTCCCATCTGGCTCTGTTTGGGAAACCGAGTTGATACTTATATAGTCACCACTAACCATACCATCACCAGGACCGTAGGTCGCCGACCGATTAAGTCAAGACTGGGTCCGAGGAGCTTACCCGTCATTCCTGTAATCACGGAAAGAAAGACAAGACGATTACCTGACACTGTAGCTGGTCTACACCAAGGGGAGCATACCTTCCCTCGACATACCGATGTCTCTTTTAAGACGTCCTGTCTTGAGGCATCATCATCGAAGAGGAAGAGGGTATGTGTACCCAAGGTCGCTGCACCGATACAGCTCAGTGAGCCTACCGGACATGAAGTAAAACTAGTGCCTGAAATATCTGACATCGTCACGACAATAGCCAGCGAGATGGAGGAACAAGTAGAGGATGTCCACAAGCTCTTCCAGATCTTAAAGCAATCAAGGAATCAATAATTGAGGAAAAAGTTGAGAAACTTAGGATCGAGATTTCTGAGTTAGCTCGAGAGCATGGAGTTTCCGTCAATAGTGACAATGAAGATTTTGATTACGGTGGTTACATGGAGGAGGATTTCATGGTTGTCCATGTAATCGAAACCAGAGCTACCACATATGCGCGCGAGGCTCATCCTCACCCCAAAGAGAACACCGTAGATGAGTTGCATAGGGTTATCCTCCTAAGGGATGAGCAAGTCAGTCTACTGGAGAAAAGAATAGAAGAGATGACTGTATTTATGACTGCAATGGCCACCATTCAGGGGCAATCACAAGCACCAAGGTTGGCTTCTCCAGAGATTAATCAGCCGTCACAGATGAAAGAAGAGAGGTTACTGTAGTAGAAAAAGATGAACAACTAAAGAAGGATTCTCCATTAGGTGCCATGCCAGAAAAAGAGTTCAAGCAAATGGTTGAACAAGTACGGGATGCCTTAGCCAAGTCCAAGGGTGGTGCATCAATTCTAAAGGGTAGACCTTACCCGGAGGAATTCAATGTGGTCTCTTTCCCCAAGGGTTTTGTGGCCCCAAACTTTAAGACATTTGATGGGACTGGAAATCCTAGACAGCACATAGCACATTTCCGAGCTAGTTGTGGCAACACGAGGAATAACGAAGCTCTACTCTGCCAGCAGTTCGTCAGTAGCTTGTCAGGGATTGCTTTCAACTGGTACGCTGACTTACCCAACGAGTCAGTTAAAAAGTTTTCTGAGTTGGAACAGTTATTTGTGAAAATATTTTTCGGGGCACAACATCATGTGTCTATTGTAGAGCTCATGATGGAGAAGCAGAAGCCTAGTGAAACCTTGACAAACTATATTTTGAGGTGGAGAAACCTTAGCATGAAATGTAAACCTCAGCTACAGGAACATCAAGCTGAGATTCTACTCAAAAGCATTCATGGGCCAGTAGCTTTCATGATTATGGGACTCACCATCAAATCCTTCGAGAAGCTACTTAATAAAGTCAGCAATCTTCAAGAAGAAATGAAGCACATGGAGCCACATGAAAAGGTTAAGGTAACCAGAGTGTTCGAAAAGAAATAAGGAATAGTCGCAACTGTCAACAAAGGAAAGCAGCTGACAAAGATATCTGTAGAAGAGCATCATCAGTCTTGGTCACAGTACTCTCAAAAACAGAGCAGTCAATCCAACCAACGGTCGTCTCAGGAGGAATCACCTCGAACAGTGGGTAACAGAATATCCCTGTTAGAGTTGTTTATTCCTTCAAAGATGAAGCTGTACCTAAAATATTCAAATGCTTGATGAAGAAACCAGAATTCAAACTACCTGATCCAAAGAAGCCGAAAGAGGTGGATAAGAAGAATGAGCCAAATTATTGCCCGTACCAGCGGTTGCTTGGGAACACTATAGACAAGTGTTTTGTCTTTAAAGACTGGCTCGAGAAGAACCTTAAGGAAGAGAATATAACAATCCCAAAGGAGTATTTGAGAGAACCTGAATAAGGTTCCATAAACATGGTTTCCGCTGACTCAATCTCCCCAATTGATCCATATGTTGGAATAGATGGATGAAGGACAACTTGGGATGAACTCAAGAGGGTCCTTAATCAAATACAGGATTCATCGAAACAAGCTTCTCGAACACTGGAGAAGAATGGAATGATGTCTGGAGCAGATCGTCTAGGAAGATACAGAACAAGATCCTGTCTGCATCAAAACAAGCCTCCATTCAGAATCTGCAGCATACTGAGCTTGAGATGAATGTTTCGCCAAAACATCTGTCATCGTCAAGGACAAAGAGCAGGAAGAAGAAAAGCGTCACTGCTAAGATTGATAGCACGAGGGGTAGGATAGGGGTTGTCTCTACTAGACTGGTTGTCTCGGATTTGGGGAAGAAAATCCTCAAACCCTTGACTTTGTATGATTATCTTTTTGTCCCTACGGAGGCTTATGAATATAATGATTGTGATTTTGGCTACGATTTGACTATTTCTGGTAACAACGTGACTTATTATGACCGATCTAGCTGGGATCTCGATCCCCAAAATGATCCTTAAATCGTACTCGAGTCTGATGAACTCATTTTCAAGGCCAAAGAAGAACTCAATGATATCGCTTACGACAGAACCGATAACGAAGAGTCGACTCTCGAGCATCATGGTACACCGCTCGCCATCGACTTAGATCTTTTCCAAGAGGAAGAAAAGATACCAGAAGATTCAACAATGATATCTGAAGAAGAAGAAGTCACAGAAGCTAACTTAAGAAGCAAAAAAGTGTTTCTACCAAGATTAGCTCCAATAGACAAAGGAAAATAGATAATGACTCGAGAAGAGATACCCCCACCTCCGCCAGTGGAAGAACACCACAGATAATGACTCGAGAAGAGATACCCCCACCTCCGCCAGTGGAAGAGCCGCATAATCAAGATAAAATCAAAGGACCCTACAAAGTAGACTACAACGCGCTAGCTCATCTTTGGAAGTTGCCTGCCCGACTAAGCATCTACGACTCTCTGATCCTGTCAAAGGAGATGAGGGAATCTCTAGTTATAGCTTTGCTTGATCCAAAAATTTGCTTAGCTCAGTTGGCTAGCACATCCTTAGATGAAGTTTGCTTGTTGAGAGAATGGTCAGGGGTGACCTTTACAAATGAAGACTTGCTGATCGGTACCGCTGACCACAACCGCCCGCTCTACATCTCCGTCAACATCGACAGATTTGTGTTATCCAGAGTTTTAGTGGATCCTAGAGCATCTCTTAACTTGATGAGCTTATGAACATTGGCCTATTTGGCTATTGAAGCTCAAGATCTTACACTGATAAAATGATGTTAAGAGGATTCAACAAAAAGGAAGAAAGAGCCCTTGGGTCAATTACATTACTTATAAAGGTTGGAGAACTAGTAAAAACCGTTAAATTTCATATCATCGACGTCGAGACCTCTTTTAACGCTCTATTGGATCGACCATGGATTCATGAGCACAATATGGTTCCATCATCTCTACACCAGTGCATCAAATACCGCAAAGATGGTCAAGAAATGTGCATCAAGGGAGATCTACAACCATTTTCAATGCATGAAGTTGGTATCACAAACAAAGATGAAGATTCAGGAGAATCACAAAAAGGAAGCCATACAACTCCGCATCAACAACCTTCTACCACTCCCCTATGACGAGTTGGTGGAGGTTCCTCTAGTTCACGCACCCGAGGTCGAGGCATGGGATGCAGACGAGGAAAGATCAATTTAATTGTTGAACGGACTAGGACAACTATCAACATTGGTGATGAGGACGATTTTGAAGATGAAATAATGATGACAAAGTAGAAAAAACACCAGTGTGACATATCCCTAGAAGATATAGGAAGGAATGAATATGAAACAATATATGATTAGATAATCCACTATGTGAATACTATGACCCTTACTCCAATTCTCCCTCAAACGGTCGAGAGTTTAGAGGTCAAGGAAGTCGGTAGTGTTGGTTCAAAGCTGATTAATTTTTACCATGCTTCTACCTCTACTGAGCTTGAAAAACATGTAAATTTGGATGTTGATTCTAATTAATTAATGGAAATGCCTTTTGTTTACTTCTCGCCTTGTGTTCAAAAGTTAATTCAACAGGGACACTTACCAAAACAACTATCTTTTGGTTACTTCTCGCCTTGTGTTCAAAAGTTAATTCAACAGGGACACTTACCAAAACACCTTGTGTTCAGAAGTTAATTTAACAAGGACACTTACCAAAACAAATGCCAAAAGATAAATTTCAACTTCTTAAAAAATTATGGAAAATTAATTCAACAGGTACACTTACCAAAACAAATGCCAAAAGATAAATTTCAACTTTTTGAAAACCTATGGAATGGTACTAACAGGGACACTTACCAAAACGAATATCAAAAGATAATTTTCAACTTTTTGAAAAATTATGGAATGCTAAAACTCTAACTCCCAATTTAAAAAAAGGTCTCGGATTTGGTATAGTTGGATCAGTCGATGATTCTGAATTTTGCATGGTTGTTACCAGTGAGTTAGAAGAGGATTGTCTTGATATAGAGGATGACTCTGCTGATCAACCAATAGAAGATGCTCCGCCAGAATTTTAGGAAGAAATTAAATCCACTATCGAGGAATTGAAAGAGATTAACCTCGGGACTGAAGAACGACACCGACCTTCATTTATAAGTTCTCTATTTGATGACGAAGAATCTACAGAATTGGTCAAACTATTAGCAGAATTCAAAGATTGCTTCGCTTGGAGCAATACCTCATGTGGTTAGCCAATAATGTACCAATTAACAAGAAAAATGGACAAATCTGTGTTTGTGTCGACTTCAAATATTTGAACAAGGCATGTCCAAAAGACGATTTTCCACTAACTATACCATAAATGATGGTGGATATCGCTTCGACACATGAAATTTTCTCCTTCATGGATGGATCATCGGGATACAACCAAATTAAGATGGCTTCCGAGGATGCAGCACTTACAGCTTTCAAAACACCGATTGAAATTTTCTACTACACAGTGATGTTGTTCGGCCTAAAGAACGTCGGAGCGACTTATCAGCGTGCAATGACGAAGATTTTTGACGACCTCATCCATAATCAATTAAAATGTTACGTGGATGATTTGGTCATCAAAAGTAAAAAGAAAATAGATCATTTGTACGATTTGAGAATCATTTTTGAACGGTTACGAGGATATGACCTTAAAATGAATCCTTTAAAGTGCGCCTTTGGCGTTACCTCCAGGAAATTTCTAGGATTCGTTGTCTGTCATCAGAGAATTGAGATCGACCCGGATAAGATTAAAGCTATCTTGCAAATGATTCCCCCTAAAACCTTGAAGGAGTTACGTTCCTTCCAGGGGAAGTTGGCATATCTAAGACGCTTTATTTCTAATCTCTTAGGTATGTGTCAACCTTTCTCGGCATTAATTAAAAAGGACGTCAAATTTATTTAGGAAGAGAAATGCCAGCGGGCCTTTGAGAACGTTAAACATTATTTAATGACACCTCCTATTTTGGCAGCCCCTATCCCAGGGAAACCATTGATACTTTATACCGCGGCTTTGGATGACTCTCTTGGAGCCCTCTTAGCACAAGTCAATTATGAGGGCAAAGAAAATGCATTCTACTACTTGAGTCGTCGTCTAATACCGACAAAGATAAGGTATCCACCTATTGAGAAACATTGTTTGACATTAATTTTCGCCACCCAAAATCTTAGACATTACATGCTCTCTCATAAGATTACTCTGATTTTGAAAGTTAATCCATTGCCATATTTGATGACCCAACCAACACTCTCCGAAAGTTTAGCGAGATGGTCAATGATCTTATTGCAATTTAATATAACTTTTGTTCCCCTCCGTGCTATCAAGGGACAGATTTTGGCAGACTTTCTCGCTGCACACCCACTGCCAGCTGGGTCCTCTCTCAATGAAGAGTTACCCGACGAGCAAATACTACAAATGGAATTTTCTAGTGCGCAGAGCTGGGAAATGTACTTCGATGGAGCTTCGTCAGCCAGGAAAGACAAGGGATCAGGCACAGTTATACCAGGTAAGGTAGGGATCGGTTTGATCTTTATAATGCCAGATAAGGGTATGATGAGGTTCTCATACCACCTGACAGAGTCGTGCGCCAAAGATGAAGCAAAATATAAAGCTTTAATCACCGGATTTGAGTTGGCAATCTCAATGGATATAACAAACATTGCCATCTATGGTGACTCTCAACTTGTCATCTAGCAGGTCACCGGACAATACAAAATTTTGAAACAAAGACTAGCAGAGTACCATCAGTACACGATGAAGCTTCTGGAGCAGATTCTTGAGGGGAGTTTTTACCGGATTCCTCGGGGAGATAATTTCCATGCCTACGCTCTAGCGAAACTCGCTAAGGAAATGGCGTGTCCCCCGGAGGATTCCATCAAATTCACGGTGCAAGGAAGACGAGTCTTGTCTCAAAACGACTGTGAAACTCTATGCAAGCTTGGAAAAGAGGAAACAGTAAATACAGTTGCAGACATCAACGAAGATTGGCGTAAGCCATTAATAGAATATTTGCATACTGGGAAGCTGTCAGAGGATAAGTCTGAGGCGCACCACATCACAAGAAGGCTATATCTTACATCTTGGTGGGAAATGTTCTCTACAGAAGATCGTTCGACTAAATTTGGCTACGGTTTTTTAGCAGAGCAAAGGCATAGAATATTGTCAAAGAAGTACATGTCGGATTGTGTGGCGCTCACCAGTCGGGACCAAAAATGAAGATCAAAAGGCTAGGATATTATTGGCCAGCAATGATGTCCAATTGCATGGATACAACCAGAAGATGTCACTAATGCCATGTGCATGGGGTGATCTTACATTAGCCTCTGAATGTGCTGCACCCAATTGTTGCCTCGTGGCCATTCGAGTGTTGGGGCATAGACATAATAGGTCCGTTAGACCCTTCATCCTAAAAAGGACACAAGTTTATACTTGCTACTACAGACTACTTCTCCAAATGGGCAAAGGCAGTACCGTTACGTGAGATTACGACACAGCACGTCCTTCAGTTTTTCAAAGGCCAAATTGTCTACCGTTTAAACGTACCGCGAAGAATAATCTCTGACAATGGGACAGCTTTCAAAAGCACAAAGATCAATAATTTCGTCAGAAGACGTGGGATAGATTGGAGATAATCTACAATTTACTATCCCAGAGCAAATGGTCTGGCTGAAGCTTTCAACAAGACACTGGTATAGATTTTGAAGAAAACAACTGGATGAGAACAAGTGGGATTGGCATAACAAACTGTTAAAAGCCTTGTGGGCGTACCGGATAACTTTCAGAACTCCCACTCAGTGTACACCATACATGCTCGTGTACGGGACTGAGGCCGTGCTACCGCTAGAAATCCAAACACCATCTCTCAGAGTCGCCGCTGCCAACCAACTCACAACAAAAGAAAGTGCAAAACTCAGACTTTAAGAACTAGAGAGTCTCGAGGGAAAACGATTGGAAGCACAACAACATTTGAAGCTCTACCAGGCAAAGATGGTACAAGCCCATGAAAAATTGGTCCACCCAAGAACATTTAAAATTGCTGACCTCGTACTTGTGCTCAAAAGGCCTATTCTTGCTCGCGAAAAAAGGTGGGAAGTTCGAGCCAACATGGGAGGGACCATTTGTCGTTGAGAAGTTTTATACAGGTAGAGCCTATCAGTTAGTGGACTTCCAAGGTGAGAGACCCATGCTACAGATAAATGGACGATACCTGAAAACCTATTACGCAACCTGATGTCGCCTGCCTCCGCTTGCCTCTGCTTGCTTTGAAACTTTGAAACTTTGATTATTTTAAGGTTACCTATGTGGCCAAATGTCTATGACCAGGTCCAAATTTTATAATTAACCTCAATATAATGAAAATTTTGAGAAAATTTTAGAACTTCACACATTCTCTTTTCTACTTTTGAATTTAAATACCCTATTAAATCAAACGAAACTCACACATAAAATGAGTAATCCTTTTCACCAAAACAAACTAAAATTTACTTTAAAAAATACTTTGTTTTGTTCTTGCTCATGCTAAGCTTCGACCCACTAACATTTTTCATGTCGTCTGGAGAAAAATGTCAGGACAGAGGCTGATCTTCGCCTTCCATGATGACTGGAACCTTGCACTGAATGAAGAGATGATGCCGCAAGGAGATTTCATAGATTTCAACGTGGATTTCAACCAGGTTGATATGGACTACGAGGGTCCTCTAATGGACGTAGTCAGCAGTAAAGAAAAAGAGGGATTGCCTTCACTGTTGAGGATGATCACTCAAGATAATGTGCCACACAAAGGTAAAAACGTGATAACAGAACAAGATCCGATGGAGGGGCCCAGCCATCTGCCCTCCATGGTGGCTACTCCAGCAAGAGACCTGATAGCCGCCCTTAGTGAACAACTACTGAACACTCCGCTCCGCAAGACGCAACTCAGAAATGCCAGTCAAAAGAAATAGAGAGCCTTCTGCGACAGGAACACAAACATCAGAGAGACGTGAGCAGTTTTCTTACCCCCATTCTTGAGGGACATATTTACGACCCAGATCAGAGAGAAATTTCTGCCAGCTTGCTCACTACAGATGAAGAGTCAGGATTTGTGACAGAATCAGATATGCTCCAAGTTTCAGATATCTTTTGCAGATGTTGCCCAACATGCAATGTTGAGGTACCAGTCGGGACATCAGTCACGGGCGCATTTGTAAAATGCCCAGACTGTAACATTCTACATCTACAGTGTTTCAGTACATTAGAAGAATATACTTCAAGCACCAACAAGTCTCAGAATCTAGACTTTGTGACAAATGAACTATATGTCCCACCAGGGACGGATCAGCGCGCACCATGGAGCCCAAGATTATACATCCCACTAGAGGCTGAATCTCATATTCTGGATCGATCAACACCAGTTTGAGTTCCCGCCGAGGCCCGAAGGAAGGAATGCCCATGGCAGCTGCCAACTCCTGGTATGATAGAATACTACAAGATAAGTAGAGTAAATAAAAGAGAATTTGAGTTCTATGAAGAAGTTCAGGGAAAGTTAGTCAACATATTAGAAGGCCTGAAGCTATATACTAGGGTTTTCTCTGAAATTGATGAAAGAAGAAATCTGAACTGCATCTTCGATTTAAGAGATAGAGGTCGAGCAGGCCTTCTCATAAAGAGAACATATTCCGAGCCGAAGCAATGGATTCAGGGAAAGGGAATAATCTCCATCCAATGCGGCTGTTTCTACAATTTTACGAACGACAGACAGGGGAATCTGCCTGGGATCCTCAAGTACGACCAAGTGGATCCGTTACCATCGATGATAAAACGAATAATCAAGAGAATGGTCAAGTGAAATATTCTACCCGCAACTTGCATTCCCAACTGTTGCATCATTAACATTTATGAAGAAGGTGACTGCATTCCCCCACACGTCGACCATCATGATTTTGTGAGGCCTTTCTCGGGGTCAACACTTACATTCTAACTCCCATTCTTTAGAAATCTTTGAAATTTCATAACTCAAAATCTACTCTCTGATCCCCAGCGAGAGTCCCTACTCCTTGATTCCAACCAGACGATCACCTGCTAAATCCCCAGCAAAAAGAAATCACACACACAACTCTACGCATATTTTCGGGTCTATTAACTTAAGAGTTTATATCGGTTTTTTGCTGATCTCATCGGTCAACGCCAATATGCGCGGTGTGCTTGCCCAGCATACCACACTTATTGAGGGTCAATTTTTTGTTGAGGTTTAGTTTTTCCTCTTTAGTAGCCTAAGGTCTAGGCATAAAATTTTCCTAATGACTATTCTTAGAAAACTAGATGTGAAACCCTCACCACTAGAAATTCCAAACTCTTCTCTACTCAACATGAAGTTCCACATGTTGGACTCAACCTCTAGCATTTAGTAGGTGGGATCACTGTGGTGGAACTCAAGATGAGTCACCCTTACGACTGTTAGATGCTAGGGTTAACCCTAGGTGTTGGTCTGGAGCTAAGCCATTTACTACACTCACTACACTCATCTACACTCACAATCACTCACAACCTTGAACTCAAATTTCTAGCCTAGATCCTTTGATCTTTTGGGATACTCATGTAGATGGTCCCCTAAACCTACTAGCCCTAGGGCTATGGTTTAGCTAAGACCACTATGTAGAGGACCCAAAATGGGGTTTCCATTGTTCCATGGCTTGTTGGTGATGATTGGTACCTCAACTCTGCCAAAATACTCATCTTGGCCTTTTACCCTAAAACACCCTCAAATTACCAAAATATCCCTCTTGGACCCAAAATTCCAAAAATTCCCAGAAAATTCAAATAAATCCAAAATATTCAAAATGTCATTTCTCTCAACTACCACATGACTCAATTTGGCCAATTTGACCATCTTTAACCAAAACCCCCAAATTTTCCTTTAAGGGCCCAAATTTCCCTAATCCAATTCAAATGTCCACCAATTTGATCTCAATAGACCTCAATTCCAATCCTAAACTCAAATTCACTTTTGATATGACCAAACTAAACAAAATCAAAGCTCAATTGGTCCATGATTTGAGCCTAATTTTGATTTGGGTCCAAACCTCAGTTTTGACCATATGACCTAATCTCACCAAATTGAACCCATAGCCTAGTCAATTGGCCTCAATTATTGTTGAAAAATCTTTATGAAATTCCTATACATCAAAATAAACCATCAGTTGGCCTGTTTGAAGCCTCATATCCGTTTGATTTTGGTCTAAATCCAAATTTCCCAAATTTAGCCCCAAATTGGCTAAGTCCCCAAATTTCACCCAATTGATTGCCTTATTCCCAAATTTAGCCCCAAATTGGCTAAGTCCCCAAATTTCACCCAATTGATTTCCTTAACCTGACATTGGCATCCAATTCATGTTGAAAACTCCTAATGAGGTCCCTATTGACCATTTACAACAATCAAATTTAGCCCCAAATTGGCTAAGTCCCTAAATTTCACCCAATTGATTGCCTTAACCTCCACAAAATTTAGCCCCAAATTGGCTAAGTCCCTAAATTTCACCCAATTGATTGCCTTAACCTCCAAGTTGGCATCCAATTCATGTTTAAAACTCTTCATGAGGTCCCTAGTGACCATTTACAATAATCAATTTGCACTTAGCCTAAGGCTAACCCAAGCTAGACACAAGCCTAGCCCAACATGACCAAATTGATTAAAGTTCAAAATTCCCTCAAACTGGCCCTTCAATTGAACTCAAAACCACTTCCATCCTTCACTAAAGTTGTTCCTTATGATCATCTACACAAAATGAAACCATTATTTGGGCCAATTGACATGGTTAACCTAGCCTAAACCCAAGTTTTGGTCATTTGCACCCACTCGGACCCATGCACTAAATGTTACCTAACCACCCTAAAACCACCAAATTAACTCCACCACCGTCATTAGTTGGACTTAGTGACCAGTACAAACACCATGAAACCACCTAAATGAAGCCATGGACCAAAGGTCCCCCAAATTAAGGGATACTATTTCAAAAAATGTACATGCTTAAGATATCTTTGCCAAATCAAAGCACATTTGCATTAATTTGTTGTGATGGATTCCTCTGGGTTCCCTAAGCTCCTAGCCACCTCCCCCAGGCCGGCCGGCCAGCCTAGTGGCCAGAAAAGCCCAAAACTGAGAGCAACTCCCATGGCACCTCACCCAAATCAAACCTAGAGGCCAGCTCATCCAAATTAAATTGAAGAGCTCCTCTTCCTTCTACCTAAGCACCACAATGCACCCAAACTTATGCCGTAAGAGCCACCCCATGGTCATTTTTATAAAAACTCACCTCCCACGGCCATGGGAGGTGTGCTGATCAGAGAGGCCTCTCCAAACTTCATCCAGAGCTTCCCTTAAGATCCCCTCAGTGCATTCCAAAAGAGGCCTCTCTAAACTTCACACAGAGCTTCCCTAAGATCCCCTCAGTGCATTCCAACCATTGCCTAACCAAATCCCACTGCCGGATCTCAATTTTGAGGTTGAAACCTTGCCGGAAACTAGGAAAGAACCTAATACACCTCCACACTCAACCAAACCTCAATTGCTTGTGCCCACACCTTCACAACAGCAAAGAAGACAAAGCCCCATCAAATTACCCTCTGAAATAGCCTCCAACATAGCTATAGACCAACACATGAAATCGTGCTTGGTCAAATTCATACCTAGGCCTTACACCAAGACCAGGGACTCAATCCCTAGCCTCCTTAGACCCCAACGAACACGTCGAGCACCTCTGATTAAAGCCTCCCTTCTCAGAGCAAAGGTATAAAACTTCTCCTCCTCCCGAGCACATTTTGATTCCCCATTTACTTAGGCTTGATTTCACGGTACCTTAACCGTATGGATGTGTTCGTCTCATTTAGACGAGTCCATAGGATCAAACCTGAAGTGATTTGGTTGAGTCTAGACTAAGATCTTAGGGTTTTAGTGTGGACAGGCACGGGATCATTCTATCGGGGACGATGACGGGGAGCCATTTGATCAAGCATGTATCAAATGGACGGGGGAGATCGAGTCGGACAGCGCTTCGGGACATAAACAACGGGTCGAGTCAGCAAGCTACGTGGACGACAGCATCCAACCAGAGTGCGCCACGCATGCTTTTGGAACCGTCGTAGGTTAAGGTAGCACGCGTGGTTTAAATAGATAAATAGGGATTTTTTTTATTTATTTAAATACCCTTAACTTAGAAAATCCATAACTTTGTGTAGAAAATTCACAAAAATAAAATAAAATAATCCACTTACTCAGTAAATAGAGGAGAACAATGTGGAATAACTTTCATGATCATGTTAAGCATATTTTATTTTTAATTAATTAAACATTGTTTTCAATCATTTGATTCTCCATGCATATTAATAAATCACTTTGGCTTAAAACTTTGACATGTTGCAACCTCTGTCAGGGGAAACATTCTCTGAATTTTCCAAAATCAGAGAAGGTTCCTATACATAGATCCATATTTTTCAAGTTATTCTACATTATTTTATTAAAATAATCATGAAAATTAGTATATTGATTAGAAAATCCTAAGAAAATTTTAGAAGGTCTACCATGACTAGAGAAAACTTTGGAAATAATTTCATGGGTAAAGTCATTTAAAATGCCCTTAAATTTTACAAACACTAAATCACTAAGATAATTAATTTTAGAAAATTTAAACATTTAAATGACTCAATTTTTTATCTCCACTGTGATTTACGATCCGGAGAACTCATCATAAAAGTTTCAAAATATTTTGAGTTCATTTGATAACTTAAGTTGATTTTCAAAGATAAGTACCACTTTTGACACTTAAATAATTTTTAAAAATCAAAATATAACTCAAAAAATTATGAAACTTAGTTTTTTGAGTTCTCTGTGATCAGGGGTATTTTCTAAAATTAAATTGATATTTAAAATAAAAAACTTGATTTTTAGCCTATTTTAAATATTCAAATAATTAAAAATCCATAAAATCACAAAAATAATAAAATTCATGAAAATGTTCTAAATTGCATCTTAATCACTTAGGTACAATTACAATATTTTTCCTAATTTTCTAAATAAAGATATTTAATTTCAAAGCCTAAAAATAATCTTTAAAGGCTTAAAATGAGTTTTCCACTAAAATAATTCCAATAAATCAAAAAAATATAAAAAATATAAAATTTGCTTCTCTGAGTTCTCTGACTTTTGGGAGATTTTTCAAAAACACAAAACTTAAATTCACCTCCCAAAATATTTTATTTTTATTAAATAATCCAGAATTTAAAACAATTCACATAAATCATAGGGAACTCAAAAAATCATGAAATTTTGTCCAAAGGCTTTTCTGGTCTAGGTCTACCTCCAGTAAAAATTTTAAGGGATTAGAATTTACCTTGGTCAAGTTAGGAATTTTCTTTGAAAAATCCTATTTTTGCATGAAAATAATTACATAAATTAAATTAAATTTTGAAAAATCACATTTTCTCCTTTGATGTCTTAATTAACCCATGAATGAGGTAGGATAAAAATTTCAAATTCATTTGAATTGAATTTGACAAATTATAAAGTGTTAGAGCCTTATGGTCAAATGTGTAATTTGGAAATTTAGCCTTAATTAACATTTAGGCTTAAGTCAAGGAGGGAAAATGGGTAAGCTCTGATCTTAATCAATTTATTTGATGCTTGAAACACAAGGGGTTAATTGGTAAAAACCAATCTCACTTTCTCAATTAAGATTAATCAATTTCTAAATTATTAAAATTTGCAAGTTTATTAAAATTAAATGATCCTGGACTTAGGGGTATGACTTATGAAGCCAATAATTAATCAATCCAATACCCCTATCTTGATTTTTAAATAAAATACAAATCATGAATCATGACCACTTAAAGCTTAACCCTTTTCAAAACTAATTAAGACACTCATTTAGGTCTTAAGGGCTTAGTGGTGACT
The DNA here is from genome assembly GCA_002079205.1 of Phalaenopsis hybrid cultivar. NCBI lineage: Eukaryota > Viridiplantae > Streptophyta > Magnoliopsida > Asparagales > Orchidaceae > Phalaenopsis > Phalaenopsis hybrid cultivar. The sequence continues at coordinate 48,561 of JXCR01117482.1, forward strand.
TAGGCCAAATCTAAATTGACTAAATGAGGATTAGAGAAATAGGTCTTAAGGGCTTAAGTCGTGACTTAGGCTGAATAAAAAAATTAATTAAACAAGGAATAGAGACATAAACATAATTAAATCAAACCTCCTTGAAACACCACTAAGCCCGATTAGGATTAAAAATTTGGCTAAGTGTTCAAATTACATTAACTTGCCTTTTTAAGGGTCTTCACCCACATAATTTTCAAATTGAATGATAAGTGATAATTACCCTATTCTTATGGATAATTGAGACACCAAGATTCACTGAGTAATAAGGGTGTTTAGAGGATGGACCATTAAGCAATATAATAAGTTTAAATAGACTTGAGGCTTTTCACCAGTTGGTGAGAGGGAGGCATGGACCTGCTTCCCCCTCCAAACTTGTTGGATACCTCAGAGGCCTATAAAACTTAATATTCTTTGCTCAATGAAATCATCCTTAATTAACTTTCTTAAGGACCCACCAAAATATGACATAGGGTTGGGAAAACCACCAGAAGTTACTTTTTCTGCTCTTCATAAATGCGCTCAAATGCATTTTTAAGTTTCAGGTGGTGGAACGAGAAGACGCGTCAGGTACACTTTTACAGTTTTCAGCGTTGTCTTTCTTGTACTTTCATACTGTACTTTTATACACAAATTTGCATGCTAAACAACGATGTCACCCTGTATGAAAACTAAAACTATCAAGATAGCCACACAACCATAACCATAACCAAAACCAAAAGTAAAATCAACCAAGATAAAATTCACCGCCACAACATTCAAAATATAAAACAACTCAAAATTTTAATACAAACCCACAAAAATCTACAACTGCGACTAAATTAAGATGTCTCTATGGGATGATCGGGAAGCCCTCGGAGGAGGTAACCTACGGTTGCTAATGAGGCTTCCCATGATTTAAATGAAATTATGGAACTCATTAAGTTGGGTATATCAAGTTCATTTGGACTAAGTGAATCCAATAGAAAATAGTGATGCCGAAATGAGGGAACTGTAGGATCCGAACCGGGGTCGCTCTAATCAACTTTAATATGCCCTCATAAAATTTAAATAACTTCAACCATAGGGCCAACTGATTTGACATTATAACTTCACACACTAGATAACTCAAACTTGTCGCGGTACAGAGCTTGGAGCTAGCATGGTGGGCAGTACTGTCATTTTCAACAGCAAAACCTATCTTCCCCAGCTAAACCAATCTTCCTTCCTTAAACTTAAAAAACAAAGCCATAGGACTTCGGGGTTTCTTGCTTATGCAACGTAAATCCTCACCTTATCTTTAGGCATTTGTTGAGCCCTGCTATACAATATAAGCCCTAACTCGTCTTAAGATTCTGAGGTTGTCGTTTGTCACGACCTAAATCCTCACATCTTCCAGGCTATTTGCGTGATCCTTTTACACGAATGTAAGCCCTAACTAATAAAATTGGCAGGATGAAACACCTAAATATATCTCCTTAAAATTGAAGCCAAATATTAGGATAGCTTGGGAAGTCACCAGGGTTCTCCTCTTGATCCGTGACATCCCCTAGTTCTTCTTCCTTTGGATTCTACAATAAAATGTTCCATATTTGAACCAATCCCCTTTCACACCTCTACGTCTGATTTCATTGAAGAGTCTTACCCTTAGAAATTCTTTGAAGATAATATTTCTCGATTTCTATCGAGAGTCTTCTTAGGTGGCTTTGGTCATTTAAGATGTAATTAACTAAAGGGGCTTGCCCTTATAGGAAGCTTGTCCGAACCCGGCTTAATATAAATCCTATTTAATCCTTTATATTAAATAGCGGAAGTTGTCGGCAAATACAAAGGTTTCACAGACCAAACGGACGTCGTACTTTCCTTAGTTTATTTGATCGAGCTTCATCCTCAAATCTTGTGTTTATCCTTCGGGATAGATACAGGATTTGAGGTACAGTGCTCTT
>JXCR01117483.1:0-10156 GCA_002079205.1 Phalaenopsis hybrid cultivar
TTTTAGAAGTCAAATACATATATATACATGTAAAAATTAATGTTTGGGTGTTAGATATGTAAATACATAAGAATTGAGTGGCATGGATGTAAATCTTCCTTTTTTGTTTGCGGCCAGGAATTAAGAACAAATTCTCAGTGTGCTGAATTGAAGTTTGGTGCTTGCTTTGATGAATAAGATATCGCCGGGAAATATGGTGGATATAGCTTTTAGGTGCTTTTGAAAATTATTTTTTTTTAATTTTTTTCTCAATTTTAATTTTTTTAAAATGATGAAATATGTAAAATATGTTGTTTAATAATACTAACAAAAAAAAAAAAAACTTGAGAAATATTTGCGTACGAAAATCGTACGCAGTTGCGTACATTTTATGTTATTCGGACGGTGCAACTAGATTACGCTTAGGTTACATGAAGAATTGCAAAGGATTATAACTTAAGTGTAATCTAGTTGCACTCTCCGAATAATTTAGAAATGTACGTACGCTTTCCGTATGCAAATATTTCTCCTCCACTAGTCTACTGCCGATCCTTGTTGATCCTTTTCACCATGCTCCGTTTAAATTTGGTGTTTTTCATGAAATTATAAAAATTGATCAAATACTTTTACAGAATTTACACACAGCACACGACTCTAAACATAATTTTTTTTTTAATTTTTTAGCATTTGCATACACACCACCTGATTGATGTGTATTTACATATTTACCACTTAAACTTTAGTTTGCACTAGCACCTAAATTTCATATGAAATTAAAAATACCATAAAATGCATGCATAGGTAAGATGCTATGAGAGTTGATCGGTTATGTAAATGTTGAAGTTTAGGTCTTAGATATCTAAATATGTAAAAATCAAGTGGTGTGCATTTGAATCTCTGTTTTAATTGAAAAATTAAATCTTCAAGACTTACTACAATTAAGTTTTATCATTTGATTTTGTTAGCCGGAAGGCCTAAAAATAACAATATGGTTTTGCATTTATTTATTTTTTAATTTTGTTAGTAAATGACATCAATTCTAGACTATCATCACTCAATGGTTGAACTCTTTAACTTACATTTGAACAAAATTTTGAGGCTAGATTTGCATTGATTATTGAAAAACAGTAGTACATGTATTCCAATTATAAATTTGGAAGGCTTGTAGGAGCTTCGATATAGGTTGAGGCAAACTTGTCATTTGTTGTCTTATCACAAAAACTAAACCGTTCATTGTTTTAGTTTAAACGTTGCACACAAAACTAAGCTGTTTTGAGAGAAATTATTCCATATGAAGTATGTTGTTAGCTCTACATGTGCAATCTACTAATATATCATCATGTGTGTTATATAGGGCCAACCTAAAAAAAGTAAAAGTGAAATGATGGAGGTTATTGAAGTGAAACCGTAGATTTTATTTGAGAGGGTTTTTTAGAGGTTATTAAGAGGTTAAGTGCCACTCACCTCTCTTCTAGGAAATCAATGGAATACAGGCTTGCCAGATTTGTTGTCTTGTTGTAAATATATAAGTTACTTGTACCATATTTGTTAAGTGTAGGGCTCCTATATAACTTTATTATTAAATACACATCAACTGACTTGTTTGATTGGTGAGAGCCTCTTGGGTCGGGTGTGAGTCCTTTTATAGGTATCCTTTTATTCGATGCAAACTCAATTGTAGTCGGTGATGCTGATCGCATGACGTTTCGGGTGGCCGGGCAGACGTAATTCCTCTTGATAAATAGCCTATTTTGGGGGTACACCCCATCCGTGTGTCAATTATGCATGATGTATGCTTTTAACGATACTATTCATGAGCATAAATGAGCCGAACAAGCACCTATACAAACTTATTCATTTAACTATCAATTAGTCATAAAATTGTTCAAACTCATTTGACATAAACGAGTTCTTCTTGAACTAAGTTACAAGTAGCTCATCGAATGCTCGTTCGTTTGCAAACCTAAGCTCAATATCTGATTTATCGTGCATATAAGATACTAAATAGGGATATAAACATTGAAATAACAAAACAAAAAACATGATTTTAGATATCCTATATCTAGAGGGTAAAAAGAAAGCGACGAGGGTGGTTGGTGAACAAGCCTTAAAATTTCACAATTGGATCCATTCAAATTGCGATAATTGCAAACAAGAATATATAACATATAACCCATAACTCTATGGCAATGCTCCCATTTATCTGCTTTAAAAATAAAGAAAATATCAAAGCGCGGTATATTTTGCGAGAAAAAAAAAAATAGTACCACAAAGAAATGCTAATTCAAGAAAAATATAAATAAATTGCTTGAGTGAACGTCTCTAATTTGACCAAATGGTCTAGCAGTTGGTCTCAAACTATAAAATCTTGTGTTCAAGGCCTAAGCACATTAGGTTTAATGGATCATAACTAGCAAAACTCAATGGCTCAAGTAAAAAATAATGTTAAAAAAGCATTGAATTATTTATAACACGCAAATGCAGTTTAACAAACACTAGTCCTCAAAGGATAAATGAATTGGTGGTTGAGGGTGGTTCACCCTAGCCCCACTTATGTAGGAAAAACCCTATAAAAATTATATGTAATATAAAAGCTCATCTCATAAAGCTTCATGTAGTTATGTAAAATATAAAAACACATTTAAAAAAAATAATATCAAATTTTAAAATTAGAAATAATTCCCAAGTAACTCAAATGCTTATGTTAGCTAGATGTTATGTTGGGTGATGGAACCATAATCATGGTCTCAGTTGTTACCTTTACCTTGTGCACATTCAAACTCTACCACTAATTCTTCTTTAAAAGTGCACCAATTTAAAGAAAAAATCCTACAAATCATTTCATTATCCTTCAAAAGCTCTCAAGCTAGAAAAACAAAAGATAAAAAATATTTATTTAAGAGTCAAGAACATATAATTTGAAATATAAATAACCCAACTACCTTACACACTTCACATCATATTGTCGCAAACCAAAGCAAAGCTCTGGGGCAGCTTGTAAGTCCGACTTTTTCATCATCATCGCCAACGAAAATAACATAAAAAAAATACTAAAAAAGAAATTGATAAAGACTACCATTGATCATAAGGGAGATAAATGGACATACTTCTAGACCACGTAAAATTTACACTCTCGCCTTGGTGAGCACAATTTCTAATATGCTCTGAAGATATTAAATCTTTGTTGATGTGACTTAATAAAAATATAATAAATTATTTGAATGATTGTCTCTAATTTGGCCTAATGGTGCCTCAAATTATCAGTCTCTTTTTTAATCCTCAACTCCCCTTTGTAAGCATACTGTTTACTCTAAGAAATTAAATCCTTGCTGGTGTGATTTAATAAATATATAATACATTATTTGGATGATTGAATGTCTCTAATTTGGCCTAGTGGTGCCTCAAATTATAAAATCTTGTGTTCAAGGCCTCCTAGCACAATTTAGTGTGCGTGAGTTGAGGAAAAAAACAGTATAAAACAAATCACATTAGCAAGGATTTAAATTCAAAAAACAGAAGTGGCTCAATCCTAAGTACATTAGCTTTAATGGATCACAACTAGCAAACCTCAATGGCTCAAGTAAAAAATAACACTAAAAAAACATTGAACTATTTATAACACACACATGCAATTTCACACACACTAGTGCTCAAAGGAGAAATGTAAGAGTGGTTGAGGGTAGCTCACCCTCGACCCACTTAAATTTAGGATAAACCCTCTAAAAATTATATGTAATATAAAATCTCAGCTCATAAAGCTTCTTATAGTTATGTAAAATATAAAAACACATTTAAAAACAATAATATGAAATAAGTTCCAAGTAACTCAAATGCTTATGTCAGATAGATGTTTACTAGGTGATGGAACCATAATCATGGTCTCAGATGTTACCTTCTGCACTTTCAATCTCTACCACTAATTCTTCTTTAAGCGTGCACCAATTCAAACAAAAAATCCTACAAATCATTTCACAATGTGACAACATTATCCTTCAAAAGCTCTCAAGGTAAAAATAAAAAAGAAGATACATAATATTTATTTAAGAGTCAAGAACATATGATTAGAAATATAAATAACCTAGCTGGCTCAGCAAGTACCTTGCACACTGCACATCATACTGCCGCCAACCAGAACAAAGCTCTAGGGCAGCTTGTAAGTCCGGCCTTTTCATCATCATCGCCAGCTAAAATAAACATAAGAGAAATGCTAAAAATGAGACTTATAAGGGCAAACATTGATCATAAAGGAGATAATGGGATATAGCTCTAGGAGATGTAAAGTTTACGCTCCCAACTTTGTGAGCACAATTTTCTCGTTTGCTCTTAAGAAATTAAATCCTTCTGTTGAAATTTAATAAACATATAATACATTATTTGAATGATTGGTGCCTCTAATTTGGCCTAATGGTTGAGCAGTTGGTTTCAAACTATAAAATCTCGTGTTCAGGGCCTCCTACACATTTTACTGTGTGACTTGGGAAAAAAAAAACAGTATATAACAAAGCACATCAGCAATGATTTAATTTCAAAAAATAGGAGTAGCTCACACATAAGTACATTAGGTTTAATGGATCACAAGTAACAAACCTAAATGGCTCAAGTAAAAAATAACATTAAAAAGCATTGAACTATTTATAACACGCATATGAAGTTTCACACACACTAGTACTCAAAGAACAAATTAAAGAGTGGTTGAGGGTGACTCACCCTCGCCCCACTTAAATTTAGGATAAACCCTCTAAAAATTATATGTAATATAAAAACTCAGCTCATAAAGCTTCTTGTAATTATGCAAATATTAAAACACATTTAAAAACAATAATATCAAATTTTAAAATTAGAAATTACTTCCAGGTAACTAAAACGCTTATGTGAGATGGATGTTATACTAGTTGATGGAACCATAATCATGGTCCCAGATGTTACTTTCTGCACTTTCAATCTCTACCACTAATTCTTCTTTAAGGGTGCACCAATTCAAACAAGAAATCCTGCAAATCATTTCACAATGTAACGTCATTATCATTCAAAAGCTCTCAGGCTAAAAAAAAAAGATAAATAATAATTATTTAAAAGTCAAGAACAAATGATAAGAAATATAAATAAACCAGCTGGCTCAGCAAGCACCTTACACATTTCACATCATACTGCCGCCAACCAGAAGAAAGCTCTGGTGCAGCTTGTAAGTCCGGCCTTTTCATCATCATCGCCAGCGAAAATAAACATAAGATAGATACTAAAAAAGAGACCGATAAGGGTTGCCATTGATCATAAGGGGGATAAATGGATATAGTTCTAGGAGATGTAAAATTTACCCTCTCGCCTTCATGAGCACAATTTCTAGTTTGCTCTTAAGAAATTAAATCCTTGCTCATGTGATTTAATAAATATATAATAAATTGTTTGAATGATCGAGTGGTCTAATTTGGACTAATGGTTGAGCAGTTGGTCTCAAAGAATAAGATTTTGTGTTCAAGGCCTACTAGCACATTTTAGTGTGCGTGAGTTAAAAAAAAAATAGTATATGATAAATCACAACAGCAAGAATTTAATTTCAAAAAGTAGTAGTTCACACCTAAGTACATTAAATTAAGGGATCACAACTAGCAAATCTCAATGGCTCAAGTAAAACATANGCAAGAATTTAATTTCAAAAAGCAGTTCACACCTAAGTACATTAAATTAAGGGATCACAACTAGCAAATCTAAATGGCTCAAGTAAAAAATAACACTGAAAAAGCATTGACTATTTATAACACGCATATGCAGTTTCACAAACACTAATACTCAAAGGAGANCATAACACTGAAAAAGCATTGACTATTTATAACACGCATATGCAGTTTCACAAACACTAATACTCAAAGGAGAAATGAAAGAGTGGTTGAGGGTGGCCCACCCTCGCCCCACTTAAATTTAGGATAACTCCTCTAAAAATTATAGGTAATATAAAAGCACAGCTCATAAAGCTTTTTGTAGCTATGTAAAATGAAAAAACACATTTAAAAACAATATTATCAAATTTTAAAATTAGAAATAAGTTCCAAGATGTTATACTAGGTGATAGAACCATAATCATAGTCTCAGATGTTACCTTCTACATTTCAATCTTTACCACTAATTCTTCTTTAAGAGTGCACCATTTCAAACAAGAAAACCTACAAATCATTTCAAAATGTGACATCATTATCCTTCAAAAGCTCTCAAGCTAAAAAAAAAGTAAAATAATATTTGTTTAAGAGTAGAGAACAAATGATTAGAAATATAAATAACCCAGCTGGCTCAGCAAGCACCTTACACACTTCACATCATATTTCCGCCAACCAGAACAAAGCTCTGGGGCAGCTTGTAAGTCCGGCCTTTTCATCATCATCGCCAACGAAAATAAACATAAAATAAATACTAAAAAAGAGACTGATAAAGGCCGCCATTGATCATAAGGGAGATAAATAGAAATAATTCTAGGAGATGCAAAATGTACCATCTCGCCTCTGTGAGCAAAATTTCTAGTTTTCTCTTGAGAAAAAAAATCCTGAAAAACTGCATGTATACGTAAAAACAATTCTATATTCAAGGAATTAGAAATATATATCACTTGAGGTAGCAGTTCACAAGTTTTAATATCTTAAACATCGTATAACCGTTCAAACACTATCTATATTTTTCCTACTCAAACAATATTTTCTAAACTGACAAATACATATTCACCATGTAAAGCTATAAACTTAACACAAGCAAAAGTTTCAAAAGAATTGTAAAAATCATAAATTCAAGCAGGAGTTCTTAGTATCCATTATTTACCCAGCTAGAAATTTTGTAGCACACTAAAACCAAAATTTGCTAGGGTGAGTTCGAATATCCAGTAATTCCCTTACTAGAGTAGTTGGTGATATCCTAACCCACATTCTCTCTTACATTCTTCTTAGCAGCCTCTCTAGATCCCAAACTCTATAATTGTGAAAGTGTGGTGTTGATGGAGGGTAGTTGGTGGTGGGTTAGTGGTCTGTACAACAAAAGAAGATGTTAGAATGAATAGATATGATCAAATAATAGTCATTATATGTTTACTGGCCATCTAGTTTCTAGCTCGACCTTTGTTTGATCGGTAACCCTCCAGCAATGCAATCGGTCAAACTCAGCCACACAATTTTATACACCAAAAAGTGTCATCAAAACATAATTGTCAAGGACCCGTGGAATCATATTGCACAAAGAATTGTAGAAAATAGGCTATTTTAAAATAGCTTGAAAAATAAGAAAGATAATAAAAATTTTATAAAAAAATCGACAATATGTTTGAAAAATTTACTACTGCACATACAAAAAAAAAAAAAAAAATCTTTCAATGTCATAAAAATAAAACATAATCATAGTTTAAGATATTAAACTTGTGAGCCATAGGCCGTGCAAATTACTTTTATCATATAAATTTCATAATAGCGACGTAGGAGTTTGTAACATCAGAAAATTTAGGCAAAGGGCAATTAGCTATAGGCATAAATATGTGAAACGAAAAAAGCATAAAGTTTCAATTTAACTTTAATAGACATGAGCAAGTACCAATTCTTGAGTTTAATAAATTAGTTGAAGCTATGGAAATCTTGTATAATTTTATTCACGACCTGAGCTTCAGAAGTCATCCTTTGTCCAACATCTTAGTTCAAAGATTTAAGAGTTAAACTTTAATAACAAATGACAAGCAAACAATCAAATCATAAATCAGGAATAGAGTTTGAAAAAGAAAGGAAAATAGAAGGATAAAGTATAGGCCTCTTAGCAAGAATAATTAATTAAAAATAATGTATTAATCAATGAAAAAGATATCATAGTTTATCTTTCGTATATGATTATATTTTACATTCAAAGGCTTTTCCTTATGTACTCACGTTCAAGAGCTTCATAGTAAAAAAAGAATAAAATAAGAACAGCCAAGAATACACATTGTTTACTTTACTCAAAAATAAAATCTAGGGAGATTAATAAATTATTTGATAAGTTGGAAAATGAAATAAAAAAATAAAGGGAAGATGACACTTTCATAAGGAAAATAGCATATGAAAAATCAAGAAGGGCGTTTATCTTTTTCTTGAAAAAAAAAAAGAAGAGAAAAACATACAAATAAGTTCAACTCCAGATGAGAAATCCTTAATCAATGCAACAACTATGAATAATTATACAAGCATTCTGTAAACATTGCTTGAAGATTCTCATTCTACACTTCACAATGTAAGCTACACCTAAAGGTAAAAGAAGATTAAAGACTTTTTACTTCCTAAAAATCTTTATGTTGACGCATCCCTAAAAGAACATCAGGGGTAAGGCATCCCTAAAAGAACATCAAAATGGAAGGGAAAGCATGCAGACATATTTTTGACAAATAAAAACACAGAGTTTAGGATGAATAAGCCATAAAATGTAACAATTGGATCCATTCAAATTGCGATAATTGCAAACAAGAATATATAACATATAGCCCATAACTCTATGGCAAATGCTCCCATTTATCTACTCTGATAATAAAGAAAATATCAAAGAATAGTATATTTTGCAAGATAAAAAATAGTACCGCAAAGAAATGTTAATTCAAGAAATATATAATAAATTGTTTGAATGATTGAATGTCTCTAATTTGGCCTAATGGTGTCTCAAACTATAATTTTTTTTGTTCAAAACCTCCTAGCATATTTTAGTGCGCATGAGTTGAGAAAGAAAAAAAAAAGTAAATAACAAATCACATCAACAAGGATTTAATTTCAAAAAATAGGAGTAGCTCAAACCTAAGTACATTAGGTTTAATGGATCACAACTAGTAAACCTCAAAGGCTCAAGAAAAAAATAACCCTAAAAAAGCATTGAACCATTTATAACATGCAAATGTAGTTTCACACACACAAGTACTCAAAGGAGAAATGAAAGGGTGGTTGAGGGTGGCCCACCCTCGCCCCATTTATATTTAGGATAAACCCTCTAAAAACTATATGCAATATAAAAGCCCAACTCATAAAGCTTCTTGTAGTTATGTAAAATATAAAAATACATTTAAATAAATAATATCAATTTTTAAAATTAGAAATAAGTTCCAAGTAACTCAAATGCTTATGTCAGATAAATATTATGCTAGGTGATGGAACCATAATCATGGTCTCATATGTTACTTCCGCACTTTCAATCTCTACCACTAATTCTTCTTTAAGGGTGCACCAATTCAATCAAGAAATCCTACAAATAATTTCACAATGTGACAACATTATCCTTCAAAATCTCTCAATCTAAAAGAAAAAGATAAATAATAGTTATTTATGAGTCAAGAACAAATGATTAGAAAGATAAATCACCCAGCTAGCTCAGCAAGCACCTTACACATTTCACATCATACTGCCGCCAACCAGAACAATGCTCTGGGGCAGCTTGTAAGTTCGGCCTTTTAAAGAATAGTCATTATCTGTTTACTGGCCGTCTACTTTCTAGCTCGACCTTTCTTTGATAAGTAACCCTCCAACAATGCATTCGGTAAAACTCAACCACACAATTTTATACACCAAAAAGTGTGTTATCAAAACATATTGTCAAGAACCCGTGGAGTCATACTACATAAAGCATTGTACAAAATAGGTTATTTTACAATTAGTCTAAACTATTGCAATCTTATATCAAATATTTTTTATTCACGACCTAAGCTTCAAAACTCATCCTTTGTCCAACATCTTAGTACATAGATTTAAGGGTTAAATTTTAACAGCAAATGATAGACAAACAATGAAACGATAAATCATAAATAAAGTTTGAAAGAGAAATGCAATAGATGGATAAATTTTAGGCCTTTCATCAACAATAATTAATTAAAAAAATGTGTTAATCTATGAAAATTATCTATCGTATATGATTATATTTACACTTCAAAGGTTTTTCCTAAGTACTCATGTCCACAAATTTGAAAGTAAATAAGAACAGGTAAGAATAGACATAGTACTCAAGTCAACGGAAAAAATCTAGGGAATTTAATGAATTTTTGGATTACTCGTAAAAAGAACTAAAAAGATACTAGGAAAATGACACTAACATTATATGAAAAATCTAAAAGGGCGTTTTTCTTTTACTTTACAAACAAAAAAAATAAATAAATAAATAAAAGACCAAAGCATGCAAATAAGCTCATTTTAAGATGAGGCATCCTTAA
>JXCR01117484.1:5683-24385 GCA_002079205.1 Phalaenopsis hybrid cultivar
CCCTGTGGATATTATCAGTGAATATATTCATCTTATTAAGGTTAGGGGCTCTACCCCCAATTTTTTCAGCAGTAGAGGCAATGCAGTTAAAATCTCCCCCCACAATCCAGGGGGAATCCATCAGCTGACTGATATCTGACAGGCAACTCCACAGCTCCTTTCTAGCTTCCTTGCTACAACCTGCATAAATGAAGGTAGCAAATCCCACATGGCCACCAAAGTTAAACTTAAAATGTACAAATTATTGATGATTGACAATGATATTTCATCTGATTTATTTTCTACAAAAAATCCATATTTATTATTGATATTAGCAAAGTTACTGAATCTAGAGAATTTCTTGGTAAACTTTTGATGGTTTTTGTGAACCATAGGCTCAAGGATCACAATGCACCAAGGTTTATATTTATGGGTTAATTGTAGGACTCTTTTAAGGGAGAGGGGATTGGCAATTTAGCCCCTCCCCATTTAGATATCTGATTATGTGGTCTTCTCATCCCTCTTACAATCCTTTCATTGCCAATCTTTGAAATGGGATTACACATGCTGATCCTATTATCAAACTCAGCCTATTACAGATCAAAACTGCTAAAGCACTGAGGAGTTGGAGTTGGGGGACTTTTGGGAATGTCCTTACAAATGTGCAGGAATTGGAGAAGGAAGCCCAAAGATTAGAGAAACTTGAACAGGATGGATTAGCTGAGGAAAAAGATCTACTAACTGCCCAAAATAAGCTTCTTACTGCTATTGAGTACTAAGATCAATATCTAAAGCAAAAAGCTGCCATGAACATCTTCAAGGAGGGGGACAGGAATACCAAATTCTACCATGCTTACATAAAGTATAAAAGGAAATGTAATACTATACATGCTATTGAGACTGTAGAGGGGAAGTGGCTGCATGAAAATGAGGCAATTGCTAATGATGCTGTAAACTACTTCAAAAAACTGTTGACTCAAGAGAATAATCATAGATGCCCCATTGATCCAGAATTTTTCAGTGATGAGAAGGATTACACTGCCAATCTAAAACTAGCTGATATTCCTGATGAAGGGGAGATTTGGAAGGCTATTAACTCTATTGATAGTAGCAAAGCAGCTGGTCCTGATGGTTTCACAGCTGAGTTTTACAAGAAATCATGGAACATTATTAAGCCTGAAGTGATTGATGTTGTAGCCAGTTTCTTTCAAGGAAATAATCTCCCAAAGTATTTCAGTGCTTCTACCTTTGTGCTGATCCCCAAATCAGAGATACAAACCACATGGAATCACTTCAGACCCATTTGTCTAACCACTGTACTCAGCAAAGTGATCAGCAAAATCATTGTCAATAGACTCCAACCTCATCTTGAACATATTATAAAACCCAACCAGACTGCATTTGTGAAGGGGAGATCCATTATTGACAACACTCTCTTGGCACAGGAACTTCTGAATGACCTGAATAAGACCTGCAGAGGTGGCAATCTGATATACAAATTGGATTTGAAAAAGGCTTATGATACCATCAGCTGGGGATTCATCTTGAATGTTCTTGTTGCTAGAGGATTTCACTCTGACTTCTGCCAGCTGATACATAGATGGCTTCACAACAATGATAATTCTATTCTCATAAATGGCAAAGGCTGGGGTTCTTTTACTGCATCCAGAGGTCTGAAGCAAGGGGACCCCCTATCCCCCACTATGTTCATTATTGCAATGGATTATTTGTCTAGAATGCTTGATGACTCCCTCCTAAGCCAAAACTATACTATTTATCATCATAGATCCAACATTGCCATCACTCACTTGATCTATGCTGATGATATCATGGTTTTCTCTAGAGCTCACAAAAATGCTGTTAGGAAAGTGTATCAGACTCTTCAAAGATTTCAAACACACTCTGGTATGTGTTTTAGCTCTGAAAAGTGCCTGTTGATCTTTAATAAACATGCTAAGCATAACTGCAAACAGTGGGTTTCTAGCTATACTGGCTTCTCTAACTCTCAGCTTCCTATCAAATATTTGGGAACCATGCTGCTTACTGGTAGGACCAGGCAAATTCAATTTGAAGATGTCATAGATAAGATCACTACCTACCTCAATGGGTGGACTCACTCCTTCCTCTCAAATGGGGGCAGAATCACTATACTGAAAAGCATACTAACTACTTTCCCCTCTTATATCCTACAGGTGACTAACATCAAGAAAAGTACTCAGATACAGATTGAAAGAGCTTTTAACAGATTCCTATGGTCTGGACAGAGGCAACAGATGCATTGGGCTTCATGGCAAAAAGTAGCTAAACCTCAACTGGCTGGGGGAATTGGGTTTAAGGGAATCAATCAGCTATTCCAAATAAACCTATGTAAGCTTTGGATTAAATTTAGAGCTCAGACTTCCCTGTGGGCTCTATTCATGAAGGGAAAGTACTGTAAAAATCAGCACCCCACCCTTGTTGAAAGGAAGTTAGGGGATTCTAAAATTTGGGGCAAAATGCTTCATATAAGACACATTGCTGAAAACTTATTCATTTGGGATCTGGGGAAAGGAGAGTTAAATTTCTTGATGGATAACTGGTGCCCTAAAGATTGGCTGTCCCCTATTAGTAACAACCCAAACCCTGATCTCAAGGTGGTTGACTGTTGGGTGGATGAAGATTGGTCACTACTTAAACTTTCAGAAATTCTACATGCCAACTCCATAGAAAAAATTGCCAGCATCAACATCAATAGAAGTAAACCAGATAAAATTGTCTGGCAGTCCTTCTCAAATCAAAGCCTTACTAAAGCCATTTATTCCAAAATCTTCCAATGGGAACATCTATCCTAGAGCAAAATTATTTGGAGTAACTATTTATCCCCCTCCATGTCCTTTTTCTGTTGGAGGGTCTTTAACAATCTCATCCCTACTGATGATATCCTTAAACTAAAGGGGCTGAGATGACCTTCTGTATGCAGGTTCTGTAATCAGGAGGAGGAATCATTGCTACATCTTTTCTTTGAATGTAATTTTGTGCAAGATGTATGAGATCAACTGCTAGCCCAATTGAACATTGACAAAAATCTCTTTACCTGCGATAACATCACCACTTGCTGGCAGTCTTGGAACAAATGGAACTATGCTCCAATACCTCTTATTGTTGCATGGTTCACTTGGATGGAAAGAAACAAGGTTAAGTTTCAAGAAGGTAGACCAAAAATTGAGAGGATAGTCAGAAACAGCATTTCTTATCTTAATAAGATGATTGGATATAGAAGATTTTCCAACATCTCCAAGTCATACTCTTTGGGACAACCTGACAAGAAATATGTTCATAGGTTTTTTTGGAACCCTCTTGATCATCAAACAGTAAAGGTAAATACTGATGGCAGCTTCAATAAGGCAGGTGCAGGTGTTGGGGGTGTCTACAGAAATCACCTTGGGCAATGTCTATTATACTTCCACATCCCTATTGAGGCTACTAATGCTGTTGAAACTGAACTAATGATTGCCTATTGGGCTTTGAAAATTGCCAAAATGGCTAGCTGGACAAACTTATGGGTTGAAGTAGATTCTACTGCCGTTATCAAGATATTGAGGGAGAGGATCTTATACCCTGGCACCTTATCTATTGGACCAAAAAGATTAGAGAAATTTCATCATTGATAAAAGTACAGTACACTTTTATCTTTAGAGAGGGCAACCAGCCAGCCAACTGGCTTGCCAGACAAGGGTACAATTTACAAGAGCTATCTGTTGCTGTCTCCCCTCCCCATACCCTTCAGTTTCTACTGCAGGGTGACAGGATAAAGGTCCCATATTTCAGAATTGCTAACCAAGAGCTAATATGATTGTTTACTGCCTGCTATGATCTCCCTCTCCCCTAATCTATCCTAAGGTTTTCTGTATTACATGCTAGCTGGGATCTATGTCTTCCCCTGGGAAAATTTTGTTGTTAGCATAGATTGTTTTGATTTTTTGGGAGAACTTATGATTCCTGTATTGAATCATTAAGNTTCATTTCATTAGTGTATTCAAACTAATTAGGTTTCAAAACTGGTAGATTGAATTATTATGAAAGTTTGCCTTCACGTTAGAATTAACAAATTAAGATGGTATTTAACATTTGCTCAAGGCATCTGATGAAATATTGGATATTATTTGCTTTTCTAGAACTAAAAGATGTTGGATATGCATCAATAAGAGACTATCTAAATNGTGTAAGTTTGCCTTCACGTTAGAATTAACAAATTAAGATGGTATTTAACATTTGTTCAAGGCATATGATAAAATATTGGATATTATTTGCTTTTCTAGAACTAAAAGATGTTGGATATGCATCAATAAGAGACTATCTAAATCAAAGTAGTTAGAGTTATCACCAATAACTGTGGCCCTCGGGCCATCAAAAAGGTTCTACTTGTTATCCGTTAAAGCAAATTCTAATTAGCATTAGATAACTTTATAAAAGCTAGTACAATCAATTATCTTTTATGCCATATTTAATCAAGCTGAATGGGATCTTTTCTTTTATTGTTTTCAAGTATAACATCTTTCTATTCAAATTTAATATTCTACTGGTTGATTATATGAAATATTTAAAAGCTTATTATAATGATCTATATATATGGTATAGAAAATTTTTTTGTACTAGCAAGCATATTATGTAAATATCATCTATACATGAGCAAGCAGTAGGGTTCTAAAGTTTGGCTATTCTAAGGATCAATTATGGTGTGAGAGTGAATTAAGCAATCAAACTTACACACCCTTCAAATCAATAAATAATATGATCACATTGAGTTGTAATTAATTATAGTCTAGCAAAGAAGAAATACATGTACAATATAGTTGATGTTATATTCTCTTAAATTTTTTAGGCAACATAAGTGATGTAGTAATCAGGTTCATAAGAATGTAAAATAGAGTCTAAAATATAAAAGGATTATCCATATTGATTATTTGGAGAGATCTGTTGACCTCACTTTTAGTTGAGGTTTAGTTTTTCCTCTTTAGTTGCCTAGGGTCTAGCCATAGGACTTTCCTGTTGACTATTCTTAGAAAACTAAAAAAGGAACCCTCACCATTAGAAATTCTACACTCCTCCTTGCTCTACTTGAAGTTCCACATATTGGTCCTAACCTCTAGCAGTTAGTAGGTGGGGTCAATATAGGGAAGCTCAAGGTGGGTTCCCATAGGATTGCTTGCCCTTATGGTTGCCCCTAGGTACTAGAGCTAAGGCACTCACTCTCGCTCACAATCCCTCACAACCTTAAACCCAATATTTGTTGACTTTGATCCCTCGATCTTTTGGGAGACTCATGTAGATGATCGCCTAAACCCACTAGCCCTAGGCTAGAGTTTAGCTAAGACCAGTACATAGAGGACCCAAATGGGGATTCCATTGGTCCATAACTCATGTAGGGTTGTTGATACCCCAACCCTACCAAAATATCCAATTTGACCTTTCACCCCCCCAAAGCTACCCAAATTACCTAAACATCCCCAAATCCAAAATTTGGTCAAAATTCTCAAATTCACCCAAAATATCCAAAATTGTTCAAAAATTATTTCTAACCTTTTGAAAATACCCAAATTGCCCAAAACCACCCAAAATTCCAAATGTATCAAAATACCCCCAAAATTGTCAAAATTACAAAAATACCTTTAGCACCTCAAACTTTCACAAAACAACCAAAATCACTCCAAATGTCTCCGAAACCAATTTGGACCCTTCCATTGAACCTAATTTGGCCAATTTGACCATGTTGGCTGAAACCCCAAATTACATTTAAAGGCCAAATTTCCCCAAATTCACCTCAAATGTCCATCAATTTGGGCCCAATTTTATTCAGTATCAATCCTAAAATTAAATTCACCTTTCATATGACCAATTTAAACTAAATTCAAGCTTAATTTGCCCATGCTTTGCGCCTAATTTTGATCTAAGTCAAATCCCCAACTTTGGCTACATGACTTAATCCCATAAAATTGAACCCCAAAACTTACTCAATTTGCCACAATTTATGTTGAAAACTCTTCATAATATTCCTACACATCAAAATTGACCTTCAATTAGCCTTGATGAAGCCTCAATTTCATTTAATTTTGACCCAAGTCCAAGAATCCCCAAATTTCTCCCAAATTGGCTATGTCTCCAAATTTCATCGAATTGAATGCCTTGGCCTCAAAATTGGCACCCAATTTATATTGAAAACTCTTCATGACATTCATATTGACCATTTTCAATAATTAATTTGGAATTAGCCCAAGCTTATCCCAATCTAGACTCATGTCTAGCCCAACATGCCCAAAGTGAAAAAAATTTCAAAATCCTTCAAATTGACCCCCAATTAAACTCAAAATTAATTCAATCCTTCACATAAAATCTTCATTACAATCATATACATAATTTTGAACAATTAATTGGGCTCAAAATCATGGTTAGCCTAACCCAAACCCAACCTTTAGCCATTTTGACCCACATAGACCCCTTCACTAAATATTGACCTAATCAAGCCAAATTGGCCAACCAAAGACCACCACAGCCCACCAAAGAAAGCTTTTGGACCAGGCTAAACCATACAAAACCCACCAAAGAAAGCTATGGACCAATGGGTCCCTAAATTAAGGGATTCATACCATTTTTGGGACTCAAACCAAATATCTCTTAAATCATGATTAACCCTTGGGGGTAAAACATAATTAAGCCTCCCCCTGTCTAACCTGACCTCTTGACCACCTCTCCTAGCCCTACAGGATGGGCTAGTCACCAGAAAACCTCAAAATCGAGAGTCACCACCTTTAAATCAAACACATCCTTAGCCCTAGGAGCCATCTCATCCCAATTAAACTTTAGAGCCACTTTGACTACCACCTAAGAAAGCTTTTGCACCATGAGTAGATCCTGACCTCTCCTCTCCGGCCATGGCTATAAAATGGACCCTTCATGACCAAGAGAGAGGTGCTAAAATTTTCTCAAGGAGACCCCTCTAAATTGCTCCCATAGCCTCTTAAAGACCTCCTTAGTGCAACCCAACCACTTCCTTGCCCTAATTACCCTTGCCAGAGTTCAATTTTTGAACTCAAATCCTTACCAGAAATGGGACATAACTCTACACACCTCCACAGTGCACAAAAATCAAATTACACTCACCCACACCTTCACCACAGTGAAAGAAGATAAAACCCCATCAAACTCCCTCACAGAGAGCCTCTACACAAGAATTTGATCAACACCCAAATTCGGCTTTGATCGAATTTGGATTTAGAACTTTCACCACGACCACAAGCTCAATCCTTAGCCTCCTTGGACCTCTATAAATGTGTTGAACACCTCTAATTAAAGCTTCCCTTATCAGAGCAAAGGTATTGAACTTCCCCTCTTATCGAGCTTATTTTGATTCTTCATGTGATTAGGGTTAGTTTAATGTCATACTTACCATATGGATATGTTCGTCACACTTACACTAGTCCATAGGATCAAACTCGAGGTCATTTGGTTGAGAAATGACGAAGATCTTAAGTTTTAAGGGTTAACGGTTATGGGCTCACATTATTTGGAGATGATGAACCACAGCCATTGAATCGCATGTGTATCAAATGGAGGGCTCTGATTGCGTCGGATGGGAGTGTGGTTCATAAAGTGCAGGCTGACTCAGATGGCAGTTCGAACCGAAAGACGCCATGTGGAGCTTTGAAGATGCTGAGGATGATGTGGCACCGCACTGGATAAGTAGAAAAATAGTGCTTTATTTTACTTATTTAATGGTCAAAACTTAAAAAATCTATATCCTGGTGTAGAAAAATCATAAAAAAAAAAAAAATACCATAGTACTCAGCGAACAGAGGAGAATAGTGTGGAAATGGTTTGAAGTTCATTTGATGCATATTTTATTTTTAATTAAATAAATATGGTTTTGAGTCTTTTAACTCTCCATACATGTAGAAATTTCACCATAACTTGATATTTTGGCATGTTGTTGCCTCCGTCATGGGGATATTCTTTAAATTTTCCAAGGTTAGAGAAAACCTCTACACAGAGATCCATAATTTTCAAGTGTATCTCTATTATTTGCATAAATTAATCATAATAATTAGAAAGTTGCTGAGAAAAATCCAAAGAAATTTTAGAAGGTTTATTGTGACTAGGGAACCCTTTGGAAAATTTTTCATGGTCCAAATCATTAAGAACACACTTAACTCTCACAAAACTCTAAAACCCAAAAAAAATTAATGTGGGAAAAATAATCATCTAAATGAATTGATTTTGATTCTCCCCCATCATTTAAAGTTCAAAGAACTCCCCATAAAAATTTCAAAACATTTGAAGTTCATTTGATAACTTAATTTGATTTTCTAATTTAAATGCCATTTTTTACACTAAAATAATTTTTAATAATTAATATATAACTAAAATAATTATAAAAATTGATTTTGGGAGCTCTTTGTGATCAGGAAAAATTTTTAAAAATAAAATTGTAATTAAAAAAAAACTTCACTTTTTAAGCCTATTTTAATATTTGAATAATTAAAAATTAATAAAAATTACAAAATTGATAAAATTCATGAAAATATTCTCAATTATTTTCTAAGCACTTAGAAGCAATTGGAATATTTTTTCTAATTTTTTTAAGTGAAGATATTGAATTTTAAAGCTAAAAATAATTTTTAACCCTCTCAAAACCCTAAAAGACAAAGAAAATTAATTTGAGAAAAATAATCATCTAAATGACTTGATTTTGATTCTCAACAGTGACTTAAAGTTCAGAGAACTCCCCATAAAAATTTCAAAGCTTTTAAAGTTCATTTGATAACTTAACTTGATTTTCTAAGTTAAATGACATTTTTGACAACAAAATGATTTTTAATAATTAAAATATAACTCTAAAAGTTATAAAAACTATTTTTAGAAGCTCTCTGAGATCAGGAGAATTTTCTAAAAATAAAATTGTAATTAAAATAAAAAACTTCATTTTTTAAGCCTATTTTAATATTTAAGTAATTTAAAATTAATAAAAATTACAAAATTGATAAAATTCATGGAAATGTTCTCAAATTTTTCCTAAGCACTTAGGAGCAATTAGAGTATTTTTCCTATTTTTTTAAAGTGAAGATATTGAATTTTAAAGCTAAAAAATAATTTTTAAAGGCTAAAAAATGATTTTTCTTAACCTTTCACTTAAATAATTCTAATAATAAAAGTCAGGAAAATGTGAAATTTATTTTTCTATGTTCTTTGACATCGGAGAGACTTAATAAAAATGCAGAACTTAATTTTTCAAATTTAAAATATTTTAAAATTAATTAACACTCCAGAACTTAAATCAATTATAATAATTCAAATATAACTAAGAAAATCATGAACCTTGGTCCCAATGTTTTTCTAGTCTAAGTCTACCTCCAGTAAATATTTTAAGGGATTAGACTCTGCCTTAGTCAAGATGTTGAATTTTCTTTAAAAAACTCTATTTTTGCATATCAATAATTATATAAATTAAATTAAAATTTAAAAAATCACAATTTTCTCCTCTGATGTCTGAATTGACACATGAGTAAGGTAAGATGAAAATTCTAAAGTCATTTGAATTAAATTTGATAAATTATGAGGTGATAGAGCCTCAGGGGCAAGAGTATAACTTTGAGAATTTGACCTTAATTAACATTTAGGCTTAATTCAAGAAAGGAAAATGGGTAACCTTTTTCATCCTAATTAACATATTTGGATGACTGAAACATAAGAGATTAATTAGTAGAAAACAATCTCATATTTGTTTTCTAATTAAAGGATAAATTTGTAATTTCCTAAATTATTAAAATTTGGAAGTCTAGTAAATTAAATGATCCTAGACTTAGGGGCATGATTTTGGGTGTTAATAATTCTTTAATTAAATTCCCCTATTTGATGTTCAAGTGTCATTCAAATGTTTTGATGATGAATTATTATCACGCAAAATTTAATCTTTTTTAAAATGACTAAGACATGCGCCAAGGATTTAAGAGCTTAGCAGTGCTTAAGCTAAATCAAATTTGGTTAAATAAGGATTAGAAAAGTGAATGTAACTTGAAATTGAACACTACAAGCTTGAGTTAAAGCTAAAATTGGCGAAGTGTCTTAATAGCATTAACTTACCCCCTTTAAGGGTCTTCACCCACATAATTCTCAGATTAAATGACAAATGATGATTACCCTAGTTCTTAGGGATAATTAAAACATCGATGTTCACTGAACACTAGAGATATTTACAGGATGAAATATTAAGCAAAATAATAAGTTTAAATGAGCTCGAGACTTTTCACCAGGCGGTGAAGGGGAAGCATCGACCTGCTTTTTCTCTTGACCTGTTGGATGCCTCGGTGGACTACTAAACTCACTATGTCTCGCTTAATAAGATCATCCTTAGTTGAAATAATAGGGTTTCACCAAGATATGATTTAGGATTTGATAAATCATCAGAACCATATTTTTTCACTTTACATAAAATGCCCTTACATGCATTTTGAGTTTCAGGTGGTGGAACGAGATGACTCGTTAGGTATGCTTTTACAGTTTACAGTACCGTATTTTTTCTATATTTTCCACACTATATTTTATGCTTACGAAGCTTGCATGTTAAACAACGATGTCACCCTTCATGAAAACCAAAACTGCTAGGATAGTGTAAAACCAAAACTAATACTAAAATCAACCAAGATAAAATTCACCGCCACCACATTCAAAATATAGGACAACTCAAAATTTAATCACAAACATCACAAAAACTAAATTAAGACGTCTCTATCAAATGATCGGGAATCCCTCAGAGGAGGTAACCTACGGTCGCTAACGAGGTTTCCCATAGTCTAAATGAAAGTATACAACTCATTAAGTTAACTTTAGTAAATTCATTTGGACCAAATGAATTTGATAGAAAAGAGTGGTACCTGATTGGGGGAACCGTAGGATTGTAACTGGTGTCGCTCTAATCCACATTAATATGCCACTTAACATTTAAAAAACTACAGCCATAGGGCCATCTGATTTGACATCATAACTTGATAAACTAGAAAACTTAAACACGCCACGACGAGGAGCTTAGAGCTAGCTTGGTAGGTAGCACGACCATCTTCAATAGTAAAACCTGTCTTCCCCAGCTAAATCATTCATTCTTTAGAATTAAACAATCAAAGCCATAGGAATTCGAGGTTGTTTGCTTATGCAACATAATCTTTCATTTAAATTTAGGGTATATAGGGACAATTTAAATTGCAACGGAATCCAATGAGGGTTTGAGGTGTAGAGCTCTTTCATTTAAATTTATAAAAATATGGGGTCAGTTTGATTTCATAAATTTCTAAACCATATACATATTTAAATTAAATGCCTTTTCGAAGTGGGTGATGGGATTTTGATTACAGTGGTCGACAACTTCCAATGGGCAACTCCACACCAAAAATAGTGCTGACAGATTTGATCCTTAAATTTTGTTTCTTTTTTTGGAATCAGTCCCTAACTTCTGATTCCCTTGCTTTGAGGTCAGTCCTAACTTCTGAACCTCTTTTTGAGATTTGATCCATAAATTTCAATTTTTATTTTTGGAATCAATCCCTAACTTTTGATTCCCTCGCTTTGAGGTCAGTCTCTAACTTCCTATCCTCTTTTTGAGGTTTGATCCTTAAATTTCAATTCTCATTTTGGAATCAGTCCCTAACTTCTGATTTGAGGTTGGTCCCTAACTTCTGATCCTCTTTTTGAGATTTGATCCTTAAATTTCAATTCTCATTTTAGAATCAATCCCTATCTTCTGATTCCATCGCTTTGAGATCAGTCCCTAACTTCTGATCCTCTTTTTGAGATTTGGTCCTTAAATTTCGATTCTCATTTTGGAATCAGTCCCTAACTTTTGATTCCCTTGCTTTGAGGTATGTCCCCAACTTCCAATCCTCTTTTGGAGATTTGATTCTGAAATCTCAATTCTCCTTTCGGAATCAGTCCCTAACTTCTGATTCCCTCGCTTTGAGGTAGGTCTCTAACTTTCGATTCTTTTTTTGAGATTGATACATAAATTACAATTCTCATTTCGGGATCAGTACCTAAATTCTGATTCCTATCTTTCGAGGTTGGTACCTAAATTCTGACTCTCTTTCTGAGATTGATACCTAAATTTCAATTCTCATTTCATGATCATTACCTAAATTCTGATTATATCTTTCGAGGTCGGTACCTAAATTTCTACTCTCTCCCTGAGATTGATACCTAAATTTTAGTTCTCTTTTTGGGAACAGTACATAAAATCTGATTCCTATCTCTTGAGGTCGGTACCTAAATTTTGATTCTATCCTTCTAAGATTGATACCTAAATTTCAATTCTCATTTTGGGATCACTACCTAAATTCTGATTCCTATCTTTCAAAGTCGGTACCTAAGGTTCGACTCTCTTATTGGAATCGATACCTAAATTTCAATTCCCATCCTAGGGTCAACACTTACATGCTGATTCCCATTCTCTATAAATACCTGAAACTTGAGTGAGAGTTCCTACTTCTTGACTTAGATCAAATATTCACTTGCTAATTCCCTAGTGAAAACAAATAACACACACAATTTGACACCTCCTTCTAAGTCTGTTGACTTAGGAGTTTGCGTTGGATTTATTGATCTTGTTGGTCAACTCCTATACGCGCGGTGTACTTGCTTATTGGGGGTCCATTTGTTGACCTCATGTTTGGTTGAGCTTTAGTTTTTCCTCTTTAGTTGCCCAGTGTCTAGCCATAGGACTTTCTTGTAGACTATTCTTAGAAAACTAAAAAATGAACCCTCATCATTAGAAATTTTACACTCTTTCTTGCTCAAATTGAAGTTTCACATATTGGTTCTAACCTCTAGCGCTTAGTAGGTGAGGTCAATATGTAGGAGCTCAAGGTGAGTTCTCATAGGACTGCTTGCCCTTAGGGTTGACCCTGCATTTTGGAGCTAAGGCGCTCACTTTCACTCACTCTCACTCACATTCCCTCACAACCTTAAACCCAATATTTGTTGACTTTGATCCCTTGATCCTTTGGGAGAATCATGTAGATGGTCCCCTAAACCCACTAGCCCTAGGCTAGGGTTTAGCTAAGACCAGTACATGAAGGACCCAAATGGGGATTCCATTGGTCCATAGCTCATGTAGGGTGGTTGATACCCCAACCCTAACAAAATACCTAATTTGACCTTTCACCCCCAAACTTACCCAAATGACCTAAACACCCCCAAATCCCAAATTCGGTCAAAATCCTTAAATTCACCCAAAAGATCCAAACTTGTTCAAAAATTAGTTCAAACCTTTTGAAAATTCTTGAGTTATCCAAAACTACCAAAAAATTCCAAATGTACAAAAATACCCGAAAAATTGCCAAAATTACAAAAAGACCATTGGCACCCCAAGTTTTCCCAAAACATCCAAAACCACTTCAAATGCCTCCAAAACCCCTAAATTACCTTTAAAGGCCCAATTTCCCCATTTTGACGAAAACCCCTAAATTACCTTTAAAGGCCCAATTTCCCCAAATTCAACTCAAATGTCCATTAATTTGGGCCCATTTTTCTTCAATATCAATCCTAAACTTAAATTAACCTTTTGATATGAATAATTTAAACCAAATCCAAGCTTAATTAGCCTACGCTTTGAGCCTAATTTTGATCGAAGTCAACCCCCCAATTTTGGCTACATGACTTAATCCCACCAAATTGAACCCCATAACCTACTCAATTTGCCACAATTTATATTGAAAAATCCTCATAATATCCCTTCACATCAAACTTGACCTTCAATTGGCCTTGATGAACCCTCAATTTTATTTAATTTTGACCCAAGTCCAAGAATCCCTAAATTTACCCCAAATTGGCTATGCCTCTAAATTTCACCAAATTGAATGCCTTGGCCCAAAAGTTGGCACCCAAATAATGTTGAAAACTCTTCATGACATTCTTATTAACCATTTTCAACAATTAATTTGGACTTAGCCCAAGCTTAGCACAATCTAGACTCAAATCTAGCCCAACATGCCCAAAGTGACCAAATTTTCAAAATCCTTCAAATTGAACCTCGAATTGAACTCCAAATCTTTTCAATCCTTTACCTAGAATCTTCATTACAATCATCTACACAATTTTGTTCAATTAATTGGGTTTAAAATCATGGCTAGCCTAACCCAAACCAACCTTTAGCCATTTTGACCCACATGGACCCCTTCACAAAAAATTGACCTAATCAAGCCTAATTGTCCAACCAAAGACCACCACAACCACTAAGCCATTCTTTTGGACTAGGCTAAATCATACAAAACCACCAAAGCAAGTTATGGACCAATCAGCCCCTAAATTAATGGATTCATGCCCATTTTTTGGTCGTAAACCAAATATCTCTTCCATCATGATTAACCCTTTGGGGTAAACCATAATTAAGCCTGCCACACCTGACCATTTGGCCACCTCCATAGTGCACCTAGTCACAAGATAACCTCAAAACTGAGAGCCACCACCCTTAAATCAAACCCATCCTTAGCCCTAGGAGCCAACTCACCCTAATTAAACTTTAGAGACTCTTAGCCTACCACATAATGGCAAGCTTTTTCACCCATGACTAGGCCCTGACCTCTCCTCTCCGACCATGTTTATAAAATGGCCCCTTCAGGGACAAGAGAGAGGTGCTAAAGTTTTCTCAAGAAGACCCCTCTAAATTGCTCCCATAGCCTCTTTAAGACCTCCTCAGTGCAACCCAATCACTTCCTTTCCCTAATTCCCCTTGCTGGAGTTCAATTTTTTAGCTCAAATCCTTATCGGTTATGGCCTCACACTATTTGGAGATGATGATCCACATGCATTGGATCGTGCGTGTATCAAATGGAGGGCTCTGATGAGCCGGATGGGAGCGTGGTTCATAAAGCGTGGGCTTACTCAAATAGTGGTGCTGAACCGAAAGACATTGTGTGGAGCTTCGGAGACGCCAAGGATGATGTGGCGTTGTACTGAGAAATAGGTCACAACTTCAAAAATCCATATCTTGGTGTAGAAAAATCACAAAAATAAAAGAAAAATACCTTAGTGCTCAGTGAACAGAAGAAAACAGTTTGGAAATAGTTTGAAGTTTATTTGATGCATATTTTATTTTTAATTAATTAAATATAGTTTTGAATCTTTTAACTCTCCATGCATATAGACATTTCACCATAGCTTGATATTTTGACATGTTGTTACCTTTGCCTTGAGGGATATTTTTTTATTTTTTTAAGGTCAAAGAAGACGTCTAGACAGAGATCCATACTTTTCAAGTTTATGTCTATTATTTGGATAAATTAATCATAATAATTAGCATGTTGCTTAAAAAAATCTAAAGAAATTTTGGAAGGTTTATTGTGACTAGATAATCCTTTAGAAAAATTTTCATGGGCCAAGTCATTAAGAACACAATTAACTCTCACAAAACCCTAAACACAAAGAAAATTAATTTGAGAAAAGTAATCATCTAAATGGCTTGATTTTGATTCTCTACTATGATTTAAAGTTTAAAGAACTCCATATAAATATTTCAAAACATTTGAAGTTCATTTGATAACTTAACTTGATTTTCTACGTTAAATGACATTTACACAATAAAATGATTTTTAATAATTAAAATATAACTCAAAAAATTATAAAAATTGGTTTTGGGAGCTCTCTGTGATTAGGAGAATTTCTAAAAATAAAATTGTAATTAAAATAAAAACTCCATTTTTTAAGCCTATTTTAATATTTAAATAATTAAAAATTAATAAAAATCATAAAATTGATAAAATTCATGGAAATGTTCTCAAGTATTTCTAAAGCACTTAGGAGCAATTGTAATATTTTTCGTGATTTTTTTAGGTTAAGATATTGAATTTTAAAGCTAAAAATAATTTTTAAATGCTAAAAAACGATTTTTCTTAACCTTTCACTTAAATAATTCTAATAATTCAAAGAAAAGTTAGAAAAATGTGAAATTTGTCTCTTTGGGTTTTTTGACCTTAGAGAGATTTACTAAAAATGCAAAACTTATTTTTTCACATTTAAAATATTTAATGATTAATTAACACTACAGAACTTAAAATAATTCTGATAATTCAAATATAACTAAAAAAATCATGAAATTTGGTTCTAATGGTTTTCTAGTCTAATTCTACTTCTAGTAAAAATTTCAAGGGATTAGTCTCTGTCTTGGTCAAGATATGGAATTTTCTTTAAAAAACCCTATTTTTTGCATATCAATAATTAAATTAAATTTTGAAAAATCACATTTTCTCCTCTGATGTCTTAATTGACCCATGATTAAGGTAAGATACAAATTCTAAAGTCGTTTTAACTAAATTTGATAAATTATGAAGTGATAGATCCTTAGGTGCAAAAGTATAACTTTGAGAATTTGGCCTTAAATAACATTTAGGCTTAATTCAAGAAGGTGAAATGGACAACCTTTTTTATCCTAAATAACATATTTGGCTGACTGAAACACAAGGGATTAATTGGTAGAAACCAATCATATTTTTTTTTTCCAAATTAAAGGATAAATTTGTGATTTCCTAAATTATTAAAGTTTGGAAGTCTAGTAAATTAAATGATCCTAGACTTAGGGGTCCAATTTTGGGTGTTAATAACTCTTTAATTTAATACCCTTTTTTGATGTTCAAGTGACATTCAAATGTTTTGATGATGAATTACTATCACTTAAAATTTAATCTCTTTCAAAATGACTAAGACAACCACAAGGTCTTAAGGGCTTAGTAGTGCCGCAAGCAAATCAAATTTGGTTAAATGAGGATTAGAAAAGTGAATGTAACTAGAAATTGAGCACTACAAGCCCAAATTAAAGCTAAAATTGGCCAAGTGTCTTAATAGCATTAACTTACTCCTTTTAAGGGTCTTCACCCAAAAGATTCTCAAATTAAATGACTAATGATGGTTACCCTACTATTAGTGATAACTAAAACCTCGATGTTCACTCAACACTAGAGATATTTACAGGATGAATTATTAAGCAATATAATAACTTTGAATGAGCTAGAGACTTTTCACCGGGCAGTGAGGGGGAAGCATGGACCTGCTTTTTCTCCTGACCTGTTGGATACCTTGGAGGTCTACTAAACTCATTATATCTTTCTTAATAAGATCAACCTTAATTGAATTAATAGGGGCTCACCAAGATATGATTTAGGATTTAGTATATGATCAGAACCCTATTTTTTCATTTTACATAAAATGCCCTTACATGCATTTTGAGTTTCAGATGGTGGAATGGGAAGACTCGTAAAGTACGCTTTTACAGTTTATAGTATCGTCTTTTTTCTATACTTTCCACATTGTATTTTATGTTTACAAAGCTTACATGTTAAACAATGATGTCACCCTGCATAAAAACCAAAACTGCTAGGATAGTCGTAAAACAAAAACCAAAACTAAAATCAATCAAGATAAAATTCACCGCCACAATATTCAAAATATAAGACAACTCAAAATTTAATCACAAACCCACAAAAAACCACAATTACAACTAAATTAAGACGTCTCTATCAGATGATCGGGGATCCCTCGGAGGAGGTAACCTACGGTTGCTAACGAGGCTTCCCATAATCTACATGAAAGTATGGAACTCATTAAGTTGAGTTTAGTAAATTCGTTTGGACTAAGTGAATTCAATATAAAATAGTGATACCATAATGAGGGAACCACATGATCCTTACCGGTGTCGCTCTAATCAACTTTAATATGCCCCATAACATGTAAAAAACTACAACCATAGAGCCATTTGATTTGACATCATAACTTGACACATTAGAAAACTTAAACTAGCCACGACTAGGAGCTTGGAGCTATCATGGTGGGAAACACGACCATCTCCAACAGTAAAACCAGTCTTCCCCAGCTAAACCATTCCTTCCTTATAATTAAACAACCAAAGCCATAGGACTTCGAGGTTGTCTGCCTATTGCAACATAAATCCTCAACTCATCTGTAGGCATTTGTATAGCTTTGGTGTACAATCTAAGCTCTAACTCGTCTAAGGATTT
The DNA here is from genome assembly GCA_002079205.1 of Phalaenopsis hybrid cultivar. Taxonomy (NCBI): domain Eukaryota; kingdom Viridiplantae; phylum Streptophyta; class Magnoliopsida; order Asparagales; family Orchidaceae; genus Phalaenopsis; species Phalaenopsis hybrid cultivar. Next base: position 23,686 of record JXCR01117484.1, read on the forward strand.
CGAGGTTGTCGTTCATCACGACCTAAATCCTCACATCTTCCATGCTATTTGTGTGATTCTTCCACATGAATGTAAGTCGTAAATTAGTAAAATTCGCAAGATGAAATATTCAAATAATTTTTCCTCAAAACTGAAGTAAAACGATAGGATTGATTGGGAATTCACTAAGGTTCTCCTCCGGATCCATGACATCCCCTAGTTCTTCCTCCTTTGGATTCCAAAAACATAAATGTTCCAAATTTGAGTCATTCTCCTTCCACACCACTTTGTCCAATTTCTTTGAAAAGTCCTGTCCTTTTGAACTCCTTGAAGATAATATTTTGTGATTTTTATTGAGAGTTTTCTTAAGTGACTTTGGTTATCTATGATGTAATAACTATAGTGGTTTTCCTTATAGGATGCTTGTTCGAACCCAATTTAAAATGAAACTTATTTAATTCTTCATATTAAATAAGGGAAATTATTAGTAAATAAAACGGTTTCATAAACCAAACAAATTTCATACATTTCTTAGTTCATTTGATCGAGCCTCACCCTCAAGTCTTGTGTTTATCTCTCAAGATAGATACAGGGTTTGAGGTATAGTGCTCTTTCATTTAAACTATGAAAAAATATGGGGTCAGTTTGATTTCATATTATTCTAAAACTTATATATATATATATATATATATATATATATATATATATATATATATATATA
>JXCR01117484.1:24493-71797 GCA_002079205.1 Phalaenopsis hybrid cultivar
TATATATATATAATTAAACTCCTTCCGAAGTGGGCGATGGGATTTTGATTTTGGTGATCGACAGCTTCCAACGGGCAACTCCTTCACCAAAAATAGTGCCAACAAGATCATAAAGGGGTATTTGAAAATAAAAAAAAAAATTTACGATATATTGTAATGTGAAAAATAATAAGGGCAAGCTTTTAGCATTTAGGTTGCATTAACAAAACAATCTAGTAGAATGCAAGAAAGAACATTATTAGATATGATTAGAATAGAGCTAAACAAATTTAAATTATTGTAATACTTTTGGCTTGAGGTACAAAATATACATGTTCACTCATAATGTGTCAGCTTGATTCTCAAAAGAATCCTACGGACCTAAAAACTATAATGCTATTAGAGATGCCTCATAAAAAGTCACGGACCGCATCAATACAAATCCATGAAATCTTGTACCTAACTATGAGTACACCAAGAAGCATTGACCCGACCCACAATTACACAGTTATTTAGTTTCATGGCCAAAGACTTGACCCAGTTTCCTTAGCCGGCTAGTGTGCAAAATGGATATGTTTTAAAGTTTAAAAATTTCATTTATATTTCACACGTTCTATGCAATTGCACATATTGTTTCAAGTAATTTAGGGGTTTCTTTAGAACCCAAATTATTTATCCTGATTCTCTTTATAGATGTCAAATGTGATGTATGCAATTATATGCTTGATTTCCTTAATAATGATTCTTACTTTGCAATGACACTAAAAAATTGATCCTAAGCAAAAGCTAGGTAACATCTTGACTTTGAAGCAAATAAGAATACAATTGTAATATTTAAATATGGGATGCTATGCAAGTATATATTTCATTATCAAGTAATGTAGGTCTTTTTTATTAAGCCCTAAATATTAAACCCACAAGGAAAATACAATATGCACTTTAGCAAAATATTCTTACTTAATTTTTTTTATAATTGAAAAAAAATTAAGCAATTAACTAACTTAACTAGATATTTGCTAGATGAAGGCAATATAAATAAAATATATTTTTCCTTATCACGAATTAGTAACAAGTATAGGAATTCTATTGTTGAAGCACTCTCATGTGTTGTGCCAAACAAGAACAATAATATTCTTTACACTTATGAGAGATGCTATAAGGAACATTGACTAATCTATAGTTTGAATAATCTTGAAGACGGGTTAGATATGGAAGATACTAGCTCTCACTCTAGAGCTCACTCTTCTCCCTCCACATGGGGCTAACATCTCACATAAAAACCTAAAACTATAAATCAAATTGGGGGGCTTTAGCCAGCACTCTAAAGTCCTCAAATTATGCACCCTTCAAAATTTATTTCTCTATTTATTTGCACTCAATCCCATGAACTAAATTCTCATCCATGGAATCAAATATGATTCTTACCATTTGTTGACTGAGACAATATTATCTCGGATCTTACTTGTTCTCAGAACAGGTATTAACATCTTAATTGGCCAAATCAAAATGTAAATGAAGTATGAGGTTTAAAATCATCACAACTTCAACTTCCTTTCATTACTTAATCACTTATCATTTTAAAGAAAAAGATAAAGAAAACTATTCAGAATTTATGGAGAAAACACAACCATACTTTAGTTTGAATGTAGAAATCATGCACACAAACAAGAAGTTTAAATTAAAACCAAATGTAGTTAAAAAGATAAGAACTTATCTCAAATCTACTCCACAAAATGTCTTGAAGTCCCTTTGAATCTCTTCCTACACTCACAATACAAACTAAAACTCAAAAAAAATGAAAGAAAAGGAAGGTGGTAGCGGCGGCGTATGGTGGTTACTCTGGATGGATGGATGATGATTGGCTAGGAGGAGGCTTCTATGGATGATCTATGTTTTGTTTTATGATTTTCCAAAAGATGTCTTGGTGTCTCTTCAAATTGTGTCCCCATTCAATGAATCTTCTAGAAGTTGCCTCCTTTCAAAAGCTAATTGAATGAATTTTCAAGTCCATTATCTATTTCCCATATTTTCACCAAGAGTTGTTTCAAACACCTCTTAAAAAATTCATCCAAATTCAATGAATCATTAAATAAATATTGTTTACCTCACTCCTTGTGAAGGTCCTAACATGAAACTTATAGACCAAAAATAGCTTGAGTAATCCTACGACTCAAGATCCTCATCACCTTCAAAAGACTTGAAAATGATCATTATGATCATTAAGGCAAAAGGTCTACCAACATTGACCTCTTTGGATATATCTAAGGTCACTACAACCCTAAAAATTGAATTAATTCTCAAAATACTCTATTTGGATCTCAATAATGACAACATTTTGAAATTATCAGATTAGTGGTGACAAACCCTAATCTGGTCAAATCTTGACCTAATGGTCATTACATTGACCATAAAGTCAATCTTGACACTTAGTTGATCCAATTGGTCAACTTTGAGCCAGATGGCCAATTTTGGTCAAACCGCTCAACATTGGTCAGCTTGGACCAATGGATTAGTCTAAACCCAAAATTTGTCAAACTGGATCATTTGATCATTTTAAAACACCAAAATGGTCAAATTTAACCATTTGGTCAACTGTAGACACCCTTGACCAACTATTGGTCAAAATGACTATATTGAACCCCATGGTGACCACATTGACCATTTGATCTTTCATATACCCAAATGACCACCATACAGTCAAGGCAACATCATATGGTAAATTTGACCATTCTGGTCAACTTTGGTCAACCTAGGTCAACCTTGGTTAAACCCAAGTCATAAAACCAACCCAAGACCCTCATGACTAAACTAACCATGACATGGTTATGTGTGTCACATTGGTCAACCCTAGACCAGAATTGGTCAACCTTGGTCTAATTTAGTCAACATTGGTCAACTTTGGTCAGAATACTTAATTTTGAACCAAATTGATAAAATTGTTCAGATGGTCAACACCCAAAACCATTTTTGACCAATTTATTTGTTAATATTATAATTTCCTATATTTTAATTAAATTCAAAACGGAATTATAAGCAAATAACCATAAATTAAAATTAAAAACATGACCTCACATATGACATCAAAAACCCATAATTGGTTTTTAAAATTAAATCTAATTTATGGGGAGTCACCAATGGGTCACCCATGACCCATTAGACTCATCATGACATAATTAATACCTTGACCAATCCATAAACCATGACTTTTGACCAAGGTTAAACACCATCATAAAAAGCTTATGGATGATATGGTTGAGTCATCATACACCATCCTCATCATCCAATTGGAAAGAACTCATCCAAATTATGCTCCCCTGATGATTAGTCTCATTAATGCATTCTCATGGAAGTGAGGATAAGAAGAGCATATGTGGCACTCCATTATAAATCCATTACATGACTTGTAAAATTTTTGTAGGGGAGGTTAATTTGGCAAGCCTTAACCAATCTTATCCACCTCATAAATGGCCAAATGGAGGCAAGCCAAGATTTGAATCAAACTTTCACCATTGCTGAACCTAACAAGGGTTAAACTTGGAAGATTCAAGAATGCTTATCTCTGAGTCAAAATTTGATCCTTAAGACATCATTGACCCAAATGACATAGGGTCTTATCATTTCCTCATGACTATTGAGTCTAACCCCATAGACTTAATAGTCTAACCCCATAGACTCAATATGACAAAACATTAAACCTAGACTTAATTTGACATTAAGATTTCATTTAGGTGAACCTAATAGGTCATTTGACCTAATTAAACCTTAGTTAAACCTTAATTTTAGTAGGTTTAACTTAACAAATCCTAAATTAGACCTAAACCACTTTTAGACCAAATTAAACCTTAGTTAAACCATAACTAAATTAGGTTTAATTTAATAAACCCTAAACTAGGCCTAAATCACATTTAGATCTAATCAAACCCTAGTTAATCCTTAACTACTTTAGGATTAACTTAAAAAACTCTGATTAATCCTAAACCACATTTAGACCTAATTCAACCCTATTTGAACCTTAACTACATTAGGTTTAATTTAACAAACCCTAATTAGGTCTAAATCACATTTAGACTTAATAAAACCCTAATTAAACCTTAACTACATTAGGTTTAACTTAATAAATCCTAATTAAATTTAAACTACATTTAGACCTAATTAAACCTTGTTAAGCTTTAAACACATTAGGTTTAACAGCGTAAACCCTAATTAGGTCTAACCTCTAATTAGACCTAATTAATCAAGTAAACCTTACTTACATTAGGTTTAATTAACCCTTGAACCATGATTAGACTTAGCACTAATTAAGTTTAATTAATCAATTAAACCTTACTTACACTGGGTTTAATTAACCCTTAAACCATAATTAGACTTTGCCCAAATTAAGTCTAATTAATCAATTAAACATTACTTACAGTTACGTTTAGGTTTAATTAACCCTTAAACCATAAATAGAATTAGCCATAATTAAGTCTGATTAATCAATAAAACCTTACTCACATTAGGTTTAATTAACCATTAACCATGATTAGGTATAACTCCTAATTAGACATAATTAATCTAATTAAACCTTACTTACATTATGTTTATTTAACCATAAACCATAATTAGGTCTAACACCTAATTAGACTTAATTAACTTAATTAAACCTTACTTACATTAGGTTTAATACACCCTAAACCATAATTAGGTGTAAACCCTAATTAGACCTAATTAATCTAATAAAACCTTACTTACATTAGGTTTAATTAACGTTAAACCATAATTAGACCAAATTAATTTAATAAACCTTACTTATATTAGGTTTAATTAACCATAAGCCATAATTAGATCTAATTAATCTTATTAAACCTTACTTACATTAGGTTTAATTAACCATAATTAGGTCTAAACATTAATTTGACAAAATTAACTTCATTAAACCTTACTTACATTAGGTTTAATTAACCTTAAACCATAATGAGGTCTAACCCTTAATTATATCTAATTAATTATTTAAACTTTACTTACATTAAGCTTAATTAACCCTAAACTATAATTAGGTCTAACCCATATTAGTCCTAGTTAATCAACTTAAACCTTAATTACATTAGACTTTAGATTCAACCCAAATTGAACTCAAGTTAACCTAAACCTAAGGTTTAAACCAACTTGAACCTATCTCAACCCTTAAGTCTTAACTACATTAGACTTAAGTCAATTCAAACTCTTAAGTTCAACCCAAGTTGGACTTAAATCAACATAAACACTTAGGTTTAACTCAAGTTAACTTAAATCTTGAACTTTAAGTTCAACCTTGTTGACCTCACTTTTGGTTGAGGTTCAGTTTTTCCTCTTTAGTAGCCTAAGGTCTAGCCATAAGACTTTCCTATTGACTATTCTGAGAAAACTAGATAAGGAGCCCTCACCATTAGAATATTTAAACTCTTCTCTACTCAACTTGAAGTTCCACATATTGGACCTAACCTCTAGTACTTAGTAGGTGGGGTCACTATGGGGAAAACTCAAGATGAGCCACCCTTAGGACTGCTGGACCTTAGGGTTGACCCTGTGTGTTGGTCTAGGGCTAAGGCACTTGTTTGCACTCACAATCACTCATTACCCTAAAGCCAGAACTTCTAGGCTTTGGTCCCTTGATAATTTTGGGAAACTCATGTAGGTGGTCCCCTAAACCCATTAGCCCTAGGCTAGGGTTTGGCTAAGAGCACTATATAGAGGACCCAAAATGGGGTTTCTATTGGTCCATGGCTTATTAATGGTGGTTCGTACTCTAACTCTATTAAGATACCCAACCTAGCTTTTTGTCCCCAAATTCCCCAAACTACCCAGAAACCCTTGGGACTCCAAATTTGGCCAAAATCTCCAAATCTAGCAAAAATACCCAAAATTGTTGAAAAATCATTTCAAACACCTTGAAAATACCCAAATTACCCAAAATCCCCAAATTTGCCAAATTACCAAAATACCCCTCTTGGGCCTAAAATTCCAAAAGTTCCCAAAAATTCCCAAAACCTCCCAAATATTCCCAATTTAATTTTCCTTAACCCAATTTGGCCAATTTGACCATCTTTGATCAAAACCCCCAAATTGCCCTTTAAAGGCCCAAATTTCCCCAATTCAACTCAAATGTCTAGCAATGTGATCTCAATTTACCCTAATTTGAATCCTAAACTCAAATTCAATTTTGATATGACAAAACTAGAAAAAATACAAGCTTAATTGGCCTATGATTTGAGCCCAATTTTGGTATAGGTCAAACCCCCAATTTTTGTCACATGACCTAATCTCACCAAATTGAACCCATAGCCTAGTCAGTTGGCCCCAATTAATGTTGCAAAATCTTTCTAACATTCCTACACATCAAAATAAACCAAAAATTGGCCTTGGTGAAGCCTCAAATCCATTTTATTTTGGCCAAAATTAAAATTCCCATATCTAGCCTAAATTGGCTAAGTCCCCAAATTTCACCCAATTGATTGCCTTAACTTCCAAATTAGCATCATGTTGAGAACTCTTCAGGGGGTCCCTATTGACCATTTACAACATTAAATTTGAAATTAGCTCAAGGCTAGCCCAAGCTAGACCCAAGCCTAGCCCAACATAACCAAATTGATTAAAATTCAAAATTCCTTTAAATTGACCCTTCAATTGAGCTCAAAACCAGTTCCATCCTTCACCAAAGTTGTTCATTATGATCATCTACACCAAATGAAAATTTTTTTGGGCCAATTGACATGGGCAGCCTAAACCAAACCTAAAATTTGGTCGTTTGCACCCACCTAGACCCATGCACTAAATGTGACCTAACCACCCTAAAACAACCAAATTAACTCCACCTTAGCAATTAGTTGACCGCTAAGGCTAAGCCAAAACACATCTAACCCGAGATAGATGAGCCATGTACCAAAAGTCCCCCAAATTAAGGGACCTTTTTCCCAAAAATACACATGTTTATGATATCTTTGCCAAATCAAAACACATTTGCATTAAATTGTTGTGATAGATTCCTCTGGATGCCCTGAGCACCTGACCACCTCCCCCTGGCCGGCTGGCTAGCCTAGTGGCCGAAAAATGGCCAAACCGATAGCCACCCCCATGGAGCTTCACCCAAATCAAACCTAGAGGCCAGCTTAGCCAAATTGAATTGTAGAGCTCCTCTGCCCTCCACCTAAGCACCACATTACACATCCTAATTGGCCATGCCAACCACCATAATCTCATTTTTATAAAAGACCACCTCCATGGTTGTTAAAACTAAGTGCTAAAAATTTCTTAGAGAGAGCCTCCCAAACTTCACACAGAGCCTCCCTAAGATCCTCGCAGTGCAATCCAACCCTCTTCCCCCACTGAATTCCACTGTGGAAGCTTATTTGTGAGCTCAAACCTATGCCCAAAATTAGGACAGAACTCATTACACCTCCACTGTCCACCAAATTTAAATTAACTCTACTTACACCTTCATAACAGTGAAAGAAGCAAAAGCCCCATCAAATTACCCTCTCACAGAGCCTCTACCATAGATCTAGACCAACACCTGAAATCGAGTTTGGTCAAAATCATATCTAGGTCTTACACCAAGATAAGAGTCTCAATCCCTAGCCTCCTTGGACATCAAAAAATGTGCCAAGACCCTCTATTAAAAGCTTCACTTCTCAGAACAAAGGTATAAAACTTCTCCCCCTCCCGAGCCTATTTTGATTCTCCATTTGATTAGGCCTAAATTAATTGCATGATTACCGTATGGATGTGTTTGCCTCAGTTAGACAAGTCCATAAGATAAAACCCAAAGTGATTTGGTTGAGTCTAGGCTGAGATCTTAGGGTTTTAGTGTGGACGATCATGGGATCACTCTATCGGGGATGATGACGGGGGGCCGTTTGATCAAGCGTGTATCGTTTGGACGACCAAGATGAACCTAGACAGTGCTTCTTTACACAAACAGTAGGACGCGTGGCTGCTGGCTTGGACGGCTGCGTCAAATGGGAGCGCGCCGCATGGAGCTTCGGAGCCGCCGTAGGTTGACGAGGTGCCACATGGATAAGTAGAAAAATAGGGATTTTTTCAATTTATTTAAACTCCCTTAACTTCAAAAATCCATAACTTTGTGTAGGAAAATCGCAAAAATATAATAAAAATACCCACTTGCTAAGTGAACAAAGAAAATAATGTGGAAATAATTTTAAGTCCATGCGATGCATATTTTATTTTTAAGTAATGAAATACTTATTTGAATGTTTTGATTCTCCATGAACTCCACCAAATCCAAATTAACTCTACCCACACCTTCACAACAGTGAAAGAAGCAAAAGCCCCATCAAATCAGGCTTTCACAGAGCCTCTACCATAGCTCTAGACCAACACCTGAAATTGAGCTTGGTCAAAATCATATCTAGGCCTTACACCAAGACAAGAGGCTCAATCTCTAGCCTCCTTGGACCCCAACGAACGTGCCAAGACATTCTGATTGAAGCTTCACTTCTGAGAGCAAAGGTATAAAACTTCTCTCCCTCCCGAGCCTCTTTTGATTCTCCATTTGATTAGGCTTAATTTAAGTGCATGATTATCATATGGATGTGTTCGCCTCACTTAGACGAGTACATAGGATCAAACGCAAAGTGATTTGGTTGAGTCTAGGTTGAGATCTTAAAGTTTTAGTGTGGCCGGTCATGGGATCACTTTATCTGGGACGATGACGGGGAGCCATTTGATCAAGAGTGTATCAAATGGATGGCCAAGATGAAGCCGGACAATGCTTCTTTACACAAACAACGGGATGTGTGGCTGCTAGAGTGGACGGTGGCTTCAAATGGGAGCACGCCACGTGTAGCTTTGGAGCCGCCGTAGGTTAACGAGGCGCCACGTGGATTAGTAGAAAAATAGGGCTTTTTTCTATTATTTAAACTCCCTTAACTTAAAAAATCCATATCTTTGTGTAGAAAAATCACAAAAATAAAATAAAAATACTTTCTTCCTCAGTGAACAGGGGAGAATAATGTGGAAATAATTTTAAGTCCATGTGATGCATATTTTATTTTTAATTAATTAAATAAGGATTTGAATGTTTTTATTCTCCATGCATATTGGCAGTTCATCATGACTTAAAATTTTAACATTTTATATCATCTGTGAAGGGAAACATTCCTTGATTTTTCCAAAGTCAGAGGAGGTCCCTAGACAGAGGATCACATTTTTAAAGTTTATGTGCATTATTTCCTTAAAATAATCATGGAAATTAGCATGTTGATTAGAAAATTCCAAGAAAATTTTGGAAGGTCCACCGTGACCAGAGGAGCTTTTAGAAATAATTTCATGGGTCAAGTCGTTTAAAATGTACTCAATTTTCATAAACACTAAATTATTAAGGAAATTAATTTTGAAAGATATAAACATTTAAAAGACTTGAGTTTTGATCTCCATTATTATTTATGATTCATAGAACTCACCATAAAAATTTTAAAATATTTTGAGTTCATTTGATAACTTAAGTTAATTTAAAAAAAAACATCATTTTTGGCATTTAAATGATTTTTAAAAATCAAAATATAACTAAAAAATTATAAAAACTTGTTTTTTGAGTTATCTATGATCAAGGGTATTTTCTTAAAATAAAATGGTATTTAAAATTAGAACATCATTTTTAGCATATTTTTTAATATTTAAAATAATTAAAAATCCATAAAAATCTCAAAAATAATAAAACTCATGGAAATGTTCTAAATTGATTCCCAATGACTTAGGAACAATTAGAATATTCTTCCTGGTTTTCTAAACAAAGATATTGAATTTTAAAGCATAAAAAATGATTTTTAAAGCCTAAAAATAAATTTTCACTAAAATAATTCCAATAAATCAAATAAAATTCAGAAAAATAAAAAATCTTCTTCTCTGAGTTCTCTGACCTCAGGGAGACTTTTCAAAAATACAAAACTTAGTTTTCCCCACTTAAAATATTTTATATTTAATTAATACCCCATAACTTAAAATAATTCTTAAAATTCAAATGAAATTAAAAAAATCATGAAATTTGGTCCAAAGGCTTCTCTGGTCTAGGTCTACCTCCAGAGATTAGGAGTCACCTTGGTCAAGTTAAGAATTTTCTTTGAAAAAATTCTATTTTTGCATTAAATAATTATATAAATAAAATAAATTTTGAAAAATCACATTTTCTCTAATGATGTCTTAACTGGCCCATGAATGAGGTATGATAAAAATTTCAAAGTCATTTGAATTGAATTTGACAAATTATGAAGTGTTAGAGCCTTAGAGGCAAATGTGTAATTTGGAAAATTAGCTTTAATTAACATTTAGACTTAATTTAAGGAGGAAAATAGGTAACCTCTGATCTTAATTTGGTTGTTTGAAACACAAAGGGTTAATTGGTAGAAACCAACCTCACTTTCTTAATTAAAACGATAAGTTAATAGATTTCTAAATTATTAAAATTTGGAAGTTTATTAAAATAAAATGAACCCAGGACTTAGGGGTATGAATTTTGAAGTCAATAAATAATCAATTTAATACCCCTATTTTGATTTTCAAATAAAATTCAAATAATGAATCATGACCACCAAAAGCCTAACCTTTTCAAAACTAATTAAGAAACTCACCTAGGTCTTAAGGGCTTAGTAGTGACTTAGGCTAAATCAAGTTTCATTTAAATGAGGATTAGAAAAGTAAATATCATTGAAAATTAGAATACCTTTCAAACACTACAAGCCCAATTAGGGTTAAAATTTGGCTAAGTGTCCCAACAACACTAACTTGCCTTTTTAAGGGTCTTCACCCACATAATTCTTAAATTGAATCACAAGTGATAAGTACCCTTTTCTTAAGGATAATTAAGACATCAGTGTTCACTGGGCATTAAGGGTATTTATAGGATGACTTATTAAGCAACATGGATTTTCCACCATGCAGCGAGAGAGTAGCTCGGACCTGCTTCTTTCTCCAAATCTGTTGGATATCTTGAAGATCTCCTATACTTAATATGTTTTACTTGACAAAATTAACCTTAACTAAACTCCTAAGGTCCCATCAAGATATGACATAGGGTTAGGAAGACTTCCAAAACCTTACTTTTTAGCTCTATATAAATTGCCCTGACATGCATTTTAAGTTTCAGGTGGTGGAATGAGAGGAATCGCCAGGTACATTTTTACAGTTTTCAGCGTTGTCTTCCTTATACTTTTATGTTATATTTTTGTGCTTATACAAATTTGCATGAAAAACTAAAACTATCAGGATAGCCACAAAAACAAAACCAAAACCAAAACCAAAACTAAAGCTAAAATCAACTAAGATAAAATTCACCCCCGCAACATTCAAAATATAAAACAACTCAAAATTTAATGTCAAACATCATACATAACTACAAATTGTAACTAAATTAAGATGTCTTTATCGGATGATTCGGAATCCCTCGGAGGAGGTAACCTACGGTTGCTAACGAGGCTTCCCACGGTCTAAATGANATCCTAATTGGCCATGCCAACCACCATAATCTCATTTTTATAAAAGACCACCTCCATGGTTGTTAAAACTAAGTGCTAAAAATTTCTTAGAGAGAGCCTCCCAAACTTCACACAGAGCCTCCCTAAGATCCTCGCAGTGCAATCCAACCCTCTTCCCCCACTGAATTCCACTGTGGAAGCTTATTTGTGAGCTCAAACCTATGCCCAAAATTAGGACAGAACTCATTACACCTCCACTGTCCACCAAATTTAAATTAACTCTACTTACACCTTCATAACAGTGAAAGAAGCAAAAGCCCCATCAAATTACCCTCTCACAGAGCCTCTACCATAGATCTAGACCAACACCTGAAATCGAGTTTGGTCAAAATCATATCTAGGTCTTACACCAAGATAAGAGTCTCAATCCCTAGCCTCCTTGGACATCAAAAAATGTGCCAAGACCCTCTATTAAAAGCTTCACTTCTCAGAACAAAGGTATAAAACTTCTCCCCCTCCCGAGCCTATTTTGATTCTCCATTTGATTAGGCCTAAATTAATTGCATGATTACCGTATGGATGTGTTTGCCTCAGTTAGACAAGTCCATAAGATAAAACCCAAAGTGATTTGGTTGAGTCTAGGCTGAGATCTTAGGGTTTTAGTGTGGACGATCATGGGATCACTCTATCGGGGATGATGACGGGGGGCCGTTTGATCAAGCGTGTATCGTTTGGACGACCAAGATGAACCTAGACAGTGCTTCTTTACACAAACAGTAGGACGCGTGGCTGCTGGCTTGGACGGCTGCGTCAAATGGGAGCGCGCCGCATGGAGCTTCGGAGCCGCCGTAGGTTGACGAGGTGCCACATGGATAAGTAGAAAAATAGGGATTTTTTCAATTTATTTAAACTCCCTTAACTTCAAAAATCCATAACTTTGTGTAGGAAAATCGCAAAAATATAATAAAAATACCCACTTGCTAAGTGAACAAAGAAAATAATGTGGAAATAATTTTAAGTCCATGCGATGCATATTTTATTTTTAAGTAATGAAATACTTATTTGAATGTTTTGATTCTCCATGAACTCCACCAAATCCAAATTAACTCTACCCACACCTTCACAACAGTGAAAGAAGCAAAAGCCCCATCAAATCAGGCTTTCACAGAGCCTCTACCATAGCTCTAGACCAACACCTGAAATTGAGCTTGGTCAAAATCATATCTAGGCCTTACACCAAGACAAGAGGCTCAATCTCTAGCCTCCTTGGACCCCAACGAACGTGCCAAGACATTCTGATTGAAGCTTCACTTCTGAGAGCAAAGGTATAAAACTTCTCTCCCTCCCGAGCCTCTTTTGATTCTCCATTTGATTAGGCTTAATTTAAGTGCATGATTATCATATGGATGTGTTCGCCTCACTTAGACGAGTACATAGGATCAAACGCAAAGTGATTTGGTTGAGTCTAGGTTGAGATCTTAAAGTTTTAGTGTGGCCGGTCATGGGATCACTTTATCTGGGACGATGACGGGGAGCCATTTGATCAAGAGTGTATCAAATGGATGGCCAAGATGAAGCCGGACAATGCTTCTTTACACAAACAACGGGATGTGTGGCTGCTAGAGTGGACGGTGGCTTCAAATGGGAGCACGCCACGTGTAGCTTTGGAGCCGCCGTAGGTTAACGAGGCGCCACGTGGATTAGTAGAAAAATAGGGCTTTTTTCTATTATTTAAACTCCCTTAACTTAAAAAATCCATATCTTTGTGTAGAAAAATCACAAAAATAAAATAAAAATACTTTCTTCCTCAGTGAACAGGGGAGAATAATGTGGAAATAATTTTAAGTCCATGTGATGCATATTTTATTTTTAATTAATTAAACAAGGATTTGAATGTTTTTATTCTCCATGCATATTGGCAGTTCATCATGACTTAAAATTTTAACATTTTATATCATCTGTGAAGGGAAACATTCCTTGATTTTTCCAAAGTCAGAGGAGGTCCCTAGACAGAGGATCACATTTTTAAAGTTTATGTGCATTATTTCCTTAAAATAATCATGGAAATTAGCATGTTGATTAGAAAATTCCAAGAAAATTTTGGAAGGTCCACCGTGACCAGAGGAGCTTTTAGAAATAATTTCATGGGTCAAGTCGTTTAAAATGTACTCAATTTTCATAAACACTAAATTATTAAGGAAATTAATTTTGAAAGATATAAACATTTAAAAGACTTGAGTTTTGATCTCCATTATTATTTATGATTCATAGAACTCACCATAAAAATTTTAAAATATTTTGAGTTCATTTGATAACTTAAGTTAATTTAAAAAAAAACATCATTTTTGGCATTTAAATGATTTTTAAAAATCAAAATATAACTAAAAAATTATAAAAACTTGTTTTTTGAGTTATCTATGATCAAGGGTATTTTCTTAAAATAAAATGGTATTTAAAATTAGAACATCATTTTTAGCATATTTTTTAATATTTAAAATAATTAAAAATCCATAAAAATCTCAAAAATAATAAAACTCATGGAAATGTTCTAAATTGATTCCCAATGACTTAGGAACAATTAGAATATTCTTCCTGGTTTTCTAAACAAAGATATTGAATTTTAAAGCATAAAAAATGATTTTTAAAGCCTAAAAATAAATTTTCACTAAAATAATTCCAATAAATCAAATAAAATTCAGAAAAATAAAAAATCTTCTTCTCTGAGTTCTCTGACCTCAGGGAGACTTTTCAAAAATACAAAACTTAGTTTTCCCCACTTAAAATATTTTATATTTAATTAATACCCCATAACTTAAAATAATTCTTAAAATTCAAATGAAATTAAAAAAATCATGAAATTTGGTCCAAAGGCTTCTCTGGTCTAGGTCTACCTCCAGAGATTAGGAGTCACCTTGGTCAAGTTAAGAATTTTCTTTGAAAAAATTCTATTTTTGCATTAAATAATTATATAAATAAAATAAATTTTGAAAAATCACATTTTCTCTAATGATGTCTTAACTGGCCCATGAATGAGGTATGATAAAAATTTCAAAGTCATTTGAATTGAATTTGACAAATTATGAAGTGTTAGNGTCTATAAGGGCGAATATTCTCTTATTTTTCCAAAGTGAGAGGAGGTTCCAATATAAAGATCCATATTTTTCAAGATTTTCCATATTATTTCCTTAAAATAATAATAGAAATTAGCATATTGGTTTGAAGATCCTCAGAAAATTTTAGAAGGTCCACCATAACTAAAGAAGCTTTTGGAAATAATTTCATGATCAAGTCATTCAAAATGCCCTTAAATTTTACAAACACTAAATCACTAAGATAATTAATTTTGGAAAATATAAACATTTATTAAAATGCACTTAAATTTTACAAACACTAAATCACTAAGATAATTAATTTTGGAAAATATAAACATTTAAATGACGTAATTTTTGACCTCCACTGTGAGTTATGATCAAGAGAACTCATCATAAAAATTTCAAAATATTTTGAGTTCATTTGACAACTTAAATTGATTTTCAGAGAACTCATCATAAAAATTTCAAATTATTTTGAGTTCATTTGACAACTTAACTTGATTTTTAAAGATAGTCATCAAAGTTTCAAAATATTTTGAGTTCATTTAATAACTTAAATTGATTTTTAAAGATAAACACCCTTGACACTTAAATGATTTTTAAAAATCAAAATATAACTAAAAAAATTATGAAACTTAGTTTTTTGAGTTCACACTTGAATGATTTTTAAAAATCAAACTATAACTCAAAAAATTATGAAACTTAGTTTTTTGAGTTCTCTGTGAATAAATTTTTAAAAATCAAAATATAGCTAAAAAATTTATGAAACTTATTTTTTTGAGTTCTCTGTGATCAGGGGCATTTTCTAAAAATAAAATAATATTTAAAATAAAAAATTTGATTTTTAGCCTAATCTAAATATTTAAATATTTAAAAATTCATAAAAATCTTAAAAATATTAAAACTCATGGAAATGTTCTAAATTATTTTCTAATCACTTAGGAACAATTAGAATATTTTTTCCTGATTTTCTAAATAAAGATATTGAATTTCAAAGCTTAAAAAATAAGTTTTAAAAGGCTAAAAATTAGTTTTCACTAAAACAATTCCAATAAATCAAGGAAAAATAAAAAAAATATAAAATTTACTCCTCTAAGTTCTTTGATCTTAGAGAGATTTTTTAAAAATAGAAAATTTAATCTTCACCTCCCAAAATATTTTATTTTTATTAAATAACCCAAAATTTAAAATAATTATAGTAAATCACACAGAATTCAAAAAATTATGAAATTTGATCCAAAGGTTTCCCTAGTCTAGGTCTATCTCCAGTAAAAATTTCAAGGGATTATAATTTGCCTCAGTCAAGTTAGGAATTTTCTTTGAAAAATCCTATCTTTGCATGAAAATAATTATATAAATTAAATTAAATTTTGAAAAATCACTTTTTCTCCTTTGATGTCTCAATCGACCCATGATTGAGGTAGGATAAAAATTTCAAAGTCATTTGAATTGAATTTGACAAATTATGAAATGTTAGANGGAAAATTAGCTTTAATTAACATTTAGACTTAATTTAAGGAGGAAAATAGGTAACCTCTGATCTTAATTTGGTTGTTTGAAACACAAAGGGTTAATTGGTAGAAACCAACCTCACTTTCTTAATTAAAACGATAAGTTAATAGATTTCTAAATTATTAAAATTTGGAAGTTTATTAAAATAAAATGAACCCAGGACTTAGGGNCATTTAGGCTTAATTCAAAGAGGGAAAATGTGTAACCTTTGATCTTAATCAACACAAGGGTTTAATTGGTAGAAACCAATCTTACTTTCTTAATTAAGATTAATAAACTTCTAAATTATTAAGTTTTGGAAGTTTATTAAAATTAAATGATCCTGAACTTAGGGGTATAACTATTGAAGTCAATAATTAATCAAATTAATACCCCTATTTTTATTTTCAAATAAAATCCAAATTATGAATCAAGACCACCTAAAGTTTAACCCTTTTCAAAACTAATTAAGACANTCTTACCTTCTTAATTAAGTTAATAAATTTCTAAATTACTAAAATTTGGAAGTTTATTAGAATTAAATGATCCTGAACTTAGGGGTATGACTTTTGAAGTAAAAAATTAATCAATTTAATACCCCTATTTTAATTTTCAAATAAAATCCAAATCATGAATCACGACCACTTAAAATTTAACCTTTTCAAAACTAATTAAGACACTCATCTAGATCTTAAGGGCTTAGTGGTGACTTAGGCCAAATCAANTTTTAGGCTTAAATCAAGGAGGGAAATGGGCAACCTCGATTCTAAATTTGATGTTTGAAACACAAGGGGTTAATTGGTAGAAACCAACCTCACTTTCTTGATTGAAAAAAAAAAGTTAATAGATTTCTAAGTTATTAAAATAAAGTGAACACAGGACTTAAGGGTATGACTTTTGAAGTCAATAAATAATCAATTTGATACCCCTATCTTGATTTTAAAATAAAATTCAAATCATGATTTATGACCACCTAAAGCTTAAACTTTTAAAAACTAAGACACTCACCTTGGTCTTAAGGGCTTAGTAGTGACTTAGGTTAAATCAAGTTTCACTTAAACGAGGATTAGAAAAGTAAACTAGAACATCTTTCAAACACTACAAGCCTCATTAGGACAAAAATTTGGCTAAGTGTTCCAACAACACTTACTTTCCTCTTTAAGGGTCTTCACCCACATAATCTTCAAAATTAAATTACAGATGATAATTACCTTATCTTAGAAATAATTGAGACATCAATGTTCATTGAGCATTAGGGTTTTTATAGGATGAATTATTAAGCTACATAATAAGTTTAAAAGAACTTGGGATTTTCCACCAGGCAGCGAGAGAGTATGGCAGACCTGCCTCTTTCTCTAGATTTGTTGGATAACGCAAAAATCTACTAAACTTAATATATTTTGCTCGGCAACATCATCCTTAATTAAACTTCTAACAACCCACCAAGATATGACCTAGGGTTAGATAAATCATCAAAATTTTACTTCCATGTTTCATATAAACTGCCTTTACATGGCTTTTGAGTTTCAGGTAGTAGAACAAGAAGATTCGTTAGGCACACTTTTACAGTTTTCAGCGTCATCTTTATTGTACTTTCAAACTGTACTTTTATACTTGCAAATTTGCATGCTAAACAACGATGCCACCCTGCATGAAAACTAAAACTATTAGGATAGCCTCAAAACCAAAACTAAAACTAAAATCAACCAAGATAAAACTCACCCCCACAACATTCAAAATATAAAACAACTCAAAATTTAATCACAAACATCACACAAAACTACAACTCCAACTAAATTAAGATGTATCTATTGGATGATCGGGAATTCCTCGGAGGAGGTAACCTACGGTTGTTAACGAGGCCTCCTACGGTCTAAATGAAACTATGAAACTCATTAAGTTTAGTTTAGTAAATTCATTTGGACTAAGTGAATCCAATAGAAAATAGTGGTGCTGGAACGAGGGTGCGTTTGATAAGTTCATTTGGACTAAGTGAATCCAATAGAAAATAGTGATGCCGGAACGAGGGATGTACGATCCTAACTGGTGTCACTCTAATCAACTTTAACATGCCCCCATAAAATTTAAAGAACTTCAACCATAGGGCCACTGTTGCTCTAATCAACTTTAATATGCCCTCTATAAAATTTAAAGAACTTCAACCATAGGGCCACCTCATTTGACATCATAATTTGTCACATTAGAAAACTTAAACTCTTCGCGGCAAGGAGCTAAGAGCTAGCATGGCGGGCAACACAACCATCTTCAACAGCAGAACCTGTCTTCCCCAGCTAAACCAATCTTCCATCCTTAGATATAAACAACAAAGTCATATGACCTCGAGGTTGCTTTCTTATGTAACATTGATTCTCATCTTATCTTTAGGCCTTTGTACATCCTTGCGATACAATATAAGCCCTAACTCGTCTTAAGATTTTGAGGTCCTCGTTTGTCACGACTTAAATCCTCTTATCTTTCAGGCTATTTGTGTGATAGTTTCACATGAATGTAAGCCCTAACTAATAAAATTGACGGGATGAAACACTTAAAAAATTCTCTTTAAAATTGAAGCCAAACATTAGGATAGCTTGGGAAGTCAACGAGGTTCTCCTCTAGATCTATGACATCCCCTAGTTCTTCCTTTTTTAGACTCTGCAACAAAATATTTCAAATTTGAACCAATCCCCTTTCACACCTCTACATCCGATCTCATTGAAAAATCCTACCCTTTGAAACTCCTTGAAGATAATATTTCTTGATTTTTATCGAGAGTCTTCTTAGGGCCTACCCTTTGAAATTCCTTGAAGATAATATTTCCTGATTTTTATCGAGAGTCTTCTTAGGTAACTTTGGTCATTTAAGATGTAATTAACTATAGGGGCTTGCCCTTATAGGAAGCTTTTCTCGAACGCAGCTTAATATAAACCCTATTTAATTCTTTATATTAAATAGGGGAACTTGTCGGCAAATACACGCAGACCAAACAGACGTCATACTTTTCTTAGTTTATTTGATCGAGCCTCATCCTCAAGTCTTGAAGACCAAATGGATGTCACATATTCTTTAGTTTATTTGATCAAGCCTCATCCTCAAGTCGTGTGTTTATCCTTCGGGATAGATACAGGATTTGAGGTACAACTCTCTTTCATTTAAATTATGAAAAATATGGGGTCAGTTTGATTTCATATTTTTTCTAAAACTAAATATATGTAAAATAAAATGTCCTTCCGAAGCGGGCAACTAGATTTTATTTTCGGAGACCGACATCTTCTTTCGGACAACTCATCAACCAAAATAGTGTCGACAACTTCTGGAGACTCCGCTGGGGAGTTACTATTCTCTCCATACAAAGCAAGAAATATTATCTTCACACCATCAGTAATATGTTCGTGTCCCTCTAGGACCAAATTACCCTTCTTCCGTTGACATAATTTACCCATTTCTGTCTTGGGAAAGTACGACCAACTCCTTGGACTTCAGGACTAGCTGTTCAACTATCTTTGAACGGAGGGGTTCAGAAGGCCATTAGGACTCTTTAAAGTTTCATGTGGGGTCGGACCCCCAATAGGTGTGTCAGTGGACTAGTTCCCCTGGGCATTGTTTGCTACTAAATGGGTCCTGCACTGGGTCCTAAAATACTTTACATCTCCCTTCCAGATTTGATTTGCTACTTTGTAAATCGTGTTGTGCTGCACGCACTTTGAAATGTTCTTACATTAATTAAATTTTACACCTC
The DNA here is from genome assembly GCA_002079205.1 of Phalaenopsis hybrid cultivar. Lineage (NCBI taxonomy): Eukaryota > Viridiplantae > Streptophyta > Magnoliopsida > Asparagales > Orchidaceae > Phalaenopsis > Phalaenopsis hybrid cultivar. The sequence goes on from JXCR01117484.1 coordinate 44,236, forward strand.
TTGATTTTTCTTATACAAAATTTTAAAAATTTCCATAAATTAAGACCCGTCATGTCTACGAATCAACCTCTACTTTCAGTGCTTGCACTAAAAATTTTGAGGTTTTTGGCCATATAGCTAACCCCAAATTTTTCTATTTTCAAGCCTGCTGCAATGACCTACCCAGTGCCGACCTTTTCCTGCAACTTGTCAACGAGCCACAAAGCCCATAACATCACTCCTACCATCAAATTTGGAGCCGAATTTGAAGATCTCGAGGTCATCCTTGGGAAAGCCCCGTTTATAGTGATGAAGATCGCCGCACCAGAACTACAGGAACCATCTGCATAATTCAATCTGAACTGCCTTCAAGACTTCCCTGCCTACATGAAGTCTAAAACTACTGTCGTCATGGCACTCACCAAACCCGCTATCCCCGCTGCTGCTAAGGGGAAAGAAGTGATGTTTATTGAGGATCCGATTGAGGGATTAACTATCCCACCACCCGTTTTTGAAATCAGATTAAGTTTAAAGACTGTACCACTGACCCGAACCCAAAAAAGGAACCGTAATAGAAGGGTTTGGAGGACCCTCAAAGCCCAGTCTCCCAAGGAGACAGCCGTTGAGGAGGAGCCTCATCAAGATGAAGAAGTGTTACCGAAAATTTTATCCACTCATATGAGGGAGTAGATTCCATCCTCTGACGGATACATATGGATACGAAAATTTATCCACTCCTATGAGGGAGTAGATTCCATCCTGCAACTTGTCAATGCTGTCGCATTACCACCACTTCATGGACATGATGAGGAGAGAAAGAAGTTCACTCCTATCACCCGAGTTAGTGCAGTTTTCAAAAGGCTAGCTACCAAAGAAGGATGTTTAGTTAGCAAGTTACTTAAACTAGTGGGAGATGCAATTTCCCCTCACATGAAAAAGGTAATTTTGAGGGATGTCAAGTCTGTCAGACAGTCTCACAAGATAATTGGGATGCCTACTCGCATCCCCGTTTGGTTTCGTTTAGGGAATAGAGTTGATACCGCAGTGATTACTACTGATTATGCTGCTACTAGGACCGCAGGCCGTCGACCGGTTAAGTCAACACCGGGTCCAAAAATCTTACCCTTCACCCATTATGGAGATACTTTTACAATCCCAAATGAAAGAAAATACGATTACCTAACATTGTAGTTGGTCTTCACCACGGGGAGCATACTTTCCCTCGACATACTGATGTTTCTACTAAGATAGTCCATCCTGATGCTTCATCATCAAAAAAGAAAAAGGTATGGGTACCCAAAATTGCTGCACCAATACGGTCTAGTGAGCCCGCGGGTCAAGAAATGAAACCAGGGTATGAAATATCAACATTGTGTTAACAATAGCCAGCGAGTTGGAGGAACAAGTAGAGGATGTCCATCAGGGTCCTTTAGATCTTAAAGTGATCAAGGAATTAATAATTGAAGAGAAAGTTGAGAAACTCAGGATCGAGATTTCCGAGTTGGATCGAGAACATGGACTTTTCATCGATAGAGATGATGAAAATTTTGATTATAATGATTAATTGGAGGAAGATTTCATGGATGTCCATGTAATTGAAACAAGAGCCATCACATCTGCGCGTGAGGCTCAACCTCACACCAAAGAGAACGCCGTAGATGAACTGCATAGGGTTATCCTTCTAGGGATGAGCAAGTTATTCTACTGGAGAAAAGAATAGAAGAAATGATCGAAGCCATGACCGCTATGGCCACCATTCAGGGGCAATCGCAAGCGCAACAATTGGCTTCTCCATAGATCAATCAGCCGGAGATCATACACATCAAAGATGAAAGGAGAGAGGTTGCTTCAACAAACAGAGATGAGCAACATAGAAAAGATTCTCCATCAGGTGCTATACCAAAAAAAGAACTCAAGCAAATGGTTGAATAAGTGCGGGATGCCTTAACCCAATCAAATGGTGGTGCATTGGTTATAAAGGGTAGACTTTACCTGGAGGAATTCTATAACGTGCCTTTCCCTAAGGGTTTTGTGGCCCTAAACTTCAAGATATTTGATGGGACTAGAAATCCCAGATAATATATAGCACATTTCCTAGCCAGCTGTGGCAATACGAGAAATAATGAAGCTTTACTCTTCCGACAGTTTGTTAGCAGCTAGTCAGGAATTACTTTTGACTGGTACGTTGAGTTGCCTAATAGGTCTGTTAAAACATTTTCCAAGTTGGACCAGCTGTTTGTGAAAAGATTTGTCAGAGCACAACATCATGTGTTTATTGGAGAGCTCATGATGGAAAAACAAAAGCCAAAAGAAACTTTGGTGGACTATATTTTGAGGTGGAGAAACCTTAGCATGAAATGTGAATCCCAGCTACAGGAACATCATGCAATTAAAATTCTTCTTCTCAAGAGCATTCATGGGTCAGTAGCTTTCATGCTCAAGGGACTCACCATCAAATCCTTCGAGAATCAACTGAGTAAAGCCAGTAGTCTTCAATAAGAAATTAAGCACATTGAGCCACACAAAAAAGGCTAAGGTGACCAGAGTGTTCGAAAAGAAATCAAGAGTAGTAGTGACCATCGACAAAAGAAAGCAGTCGATGAAGATATACGCATAAGAGCCTTGCCATTCTTTGTCACAGTTTGCTCAGAAACAGAGTAGTCAATCCAACCAGCAACCGCCTCAAGAAGGATCACCACGAATAAGGGATAAGAAAATGTCCCTGTCAGAGCGACGTAAATTGATGTATTCTTTTAAAGATGAAGCTATACATAAAATATTCAGAAGTTTGATAAAGAAGTCGGAGTTTAAACTACCAGATCTGAAGATGCACGAAGAGGTGGATAGGAAGAATGAACTAAATTATTGCCCATACAACTGGTTACTTGGGCAAACTACAGAAAAATGGTTCGTTTTTAAAAACTAGCTCGAGTGGAACCTTAAAGAAGAGAACATAAAAATCTCGAAAGAATATTTAAAAAAACCTGAAAGAGGTTCCATAAATATGATTTCAGGCGAGCCAATCTCCCTAATTGTTCCGGATACTGGAACAGATGGATGGAGTACAACTTGGGAGGAGCTTAAGAGGGTCCTTGATCAAATACAAGATCCATCAAAACTATCTTCTGCGTATACTGGAGATGAAGAATGGAATGAGGTATGGAGTAGATCATCCAAGAAAATACTGAACAAAATCTAGTCTGCATCAAAAGAAGCCTCCATTCAGAGTCCACAACATACCAAGCCTGAGATGAAGGTTTTGTCAAGAGAGTGGTCATCATCAAGGACAAAAAAGAAGATGAAAATCATCACTACAAAGATTGATGGCACGGGAGGTAGGACCGTGGATGCCACAACTAGATTTGTTGTCTCGGATTCAGGGAAGAAAATCCTCGAACCCCTAACTTTGTATGATTATCTTTTTATCCCTTCAGGGTCGTATAAATATAATGATTGTGATTTAGGCTACGTTTTAAATGTTTTTAGTGATTACTTAACTGATTATGACCAATCTAGCTTCACTCTTGATCCCCAAAATGATCCTCAAATCGTAATCAAGTGTGATGAACTCGTTGTCAACTCTAAAGAAGACATCTATGATATCATTTACAATAACACCAATAATGAGGAGCCAATTCTCAAGCATCATGACACACCACTTACCATCAACTTAGATTCTTCCGACGAAGAGGAAGAGACAATGAAAGATTCAACAATGATATCTGAAGAAGAAGAAATCACAGGAGTTAACTTAAGGAGCGGAAAAGTATTACCACCAAGAACAGCTCTAACAGATAAAGGAAAACAGATAATGACCCAAGAAGAGATGCCTCCACATCCACCAGTGAAAGAACCACATGATCAATACAAAATCAAAGGATCATACAAAGTATACTACAACGTGCTAGCTCTTCTTGGGAAGTTGAAGGCCCAATTAAGCATCAATGACGCTCTGATCCTGTCAAAGGAGATAAGAGAGTCTCTGCTTACAGCTTTTCTTGACCCAAAAATTAGCTTAGCTCAGTTGGCCAGCACATCCTCAAATGAAGTTTATTCGTTGAAAGAACAACCTAGGGTAACCTACACAGACGAAGACTTGTTGCTCGGTACCGCCGACCACAATCATCCACTCTACATCTTCATCAACATCGACAGATTTGTGTTGTCTATAGTGTTAGTAGATCCTGGAGCATCTCTTAACATGATGAGTCTACAAACATTGGCTTACTTGGATTTTGAAGCTCAAGAACTTATGCCCGATAAAATGATGTTAAGATGATTCAACCAAAAGGGAGAAAGAGCCCTTGGATCAATTACATTACTTATGAACGTTGAAGAACTCACGACAACCGCTAAATTTCATATCATCGACGCCGAGACCTCTGTTAACGCTTTACTGGGTCGACCATGGATTCATGAAGACAAAATGGTTTCATCATCTCCACACCAATGCATCAAATACTGCAAAGATGGTCAAGAAAATTCCATCAAAGGAGACCTACAACCATTTTCAATACATGAAGTTGGTATCCACGAAGATGCTGGCTACTACGCGCCTCCAAAGAGGATTGTCTTCTCTCATGAAGTTATCACAAATAAAGGTGAAGATTTAGAAGAATTACAAAGAGGAGGCCATTCAACTCCGCTTCAATGATCTTCCACCGCTCCCTTACAACGTTGGTGAAAGTTCTTTTAGTTCGTGCACTAGAGTTCGAGGCTGGGGACGTAGAAGAGGAAGGATCAATTTAATTTTTGAATGGAGTAGGCCAACCATCAATGTTGATGATGAAGACAGTTCTAAAGATGAGATAATGATGACAAGATGGAAGAGACCTTAGTACCAAATATCCCTAGAAGATACAGAAAAGAATGTATATGAAACAATGTATGATTGGATAAACCACTATGTGAATGCTATGGCCCTTACTCCGATTCTCCTTCAAAAGGTCGTGAGTTTAGAGGTTAAGGAAGTCCGTAGTGTTGGTTCAAAGCCGATCAAATTTTACCGTGCTTCTACCTCTACTAAGCTTGAAAAACATGTAAATTTGGATGATGATCCTAATGAATTAATGAAATTGTCTTATGGTTACTTCTCGCCTTGTGTTCAAACGTTAATTCAACTGGGAGAATTACCAAAACAAATGCCAAAAGATAAATTTTAACTTTTTGAAAAATTATGGAATGGTAAAAGCTGAACTCCAAATTCAAATGAGGGTCTCGGAGTTGGTACAATCGGACCAGTCGATGATTCTGAATTTTATATGGTTGTTACTGGTGAGTCAGAAGAGGATTGCCTCAATATAGAGGATGACTCTAATGAGCAACCATTAGAAGATGCTCCGCCAAAATTTGAGGAGAAAATTAAATCTACCATTGATGAATTGAAAGAGATTAACCTCGGGACTGAAGAACAACCCCGAATATAAGTTCTCTACTCAATGACGGAGAATCTGCAGAATTGATCAAACTATTAAAATAATTCAAAGATTGCTTTGCATGGGGCTATGATGAAATGCCAAGACTATCAGTAGAGGTTGCAATCCATAAACTCGGGGTGGACAATAATATAACCCCAGTAAAACAAGTTCCTAGGAGAATGCACCTTAAAATAGAGCAACAAGTCATCGCTGAGGTGACGAAATTAATAGACGCCAACTTTGTGAAGAGCAATACCCCACGTGGTTAGCCAACATTGTACATGTTCAGAAGAAAAATGGACTGATCCTTGTTTGAGTCTACTTCAGAGATTTGAGCAAGGCATGTCCAAAAGACAAATTTCCACTACCCATACAAGAAATGATTGTGGATATCGCTTCAACACATGAAATTTTCTCCTTCATGGATGGATCATTGGGATACAACCAAATCAAGATGGCTCTCGAGGATGCAGTACTTACAACCTTCAGAACACCGATTAAAATTTTCTGCTACACAGTAATGTCGTTCGGCCTAAAGAGCGTCGAAGCAACATATCAGCGCGCAATGACGAATATTTTTTATGACCTCATTCACAACGAAGTAGAATGCTAAGTGGATGATTCGGTCATGAAAAGTAAACAAAAAATAGACCATTTGTATGATTTGAGGATTGAGTTTGAACGGTTACGATGATATGACTTTAAAATGAATCCCTTAAAGTGTGCCTTCAGCGTTATTTCTGAGAAATTTCTGTGATTCATTGTCTTTCATCAGAGAATCAAGATCGACCTAGATAAAATTAAAGCTATCTTGGAAATGCTTCTCCCTAAAACCTTGAGAAAACTACGTTCCTTCTAGGGGAAGTTGGCATATCTGAGACACTTTATTTATAATCTCTCAGGTATGTGTCAGTTATTCTCGGCATTAATTAAAAAGGATATCAAATTTATTTGGGAAGAAAAATGTCAGTGGGCTTTTAAAGATGTTAAACAATACTTAATGACACCTCCTGTCTTGGCAGCCCCTATCCCTACGAAAACGTTGATACTTTATACCGTAGCCTTAGATGACTCTCTTGGAGCCCTCTTAGCCCAAGTCAATGATGAGGGTAAGGAAAATGCACTCTACTACTTGAGTCGTCACCTAATACCGACGTAGATAAGGTATCCACCTATTGAGAAACATTGTCTAGCATTAATTTTTGCTGCTCAAAAGCTTAGACATTACATGTTTTCTCATAAGATGACCCTAATCTCAGAAGTTAATCCGTTGCAATATCTGATGACCCGACCAACAGTCTCCAGATGTCTAGAAAGATGGTCAGTGATCTTATTGCAATTTGATATAACTTTTTTTCCCCTTCGTGCTATCAAGGGACTGATACTAGCAGACTTTCTCGTCGCACACCCACTGCCAGCTGGGTCCTCTCTCAATGAAGAGTTACTAGATGAAAAAATATTACAAATGTAATTCTCTGCTGCACAACGCTAAGAGATGTACTTTGATGGCGCTTCGTCAGCTAAAAAAGACAAAGGATTAGGCACAGTTACACCTGACAAAGCAGGGATTGGTTCGATCTTTATCACGCCATATAAGGGTATGTTGAGATTCTCATAAGACCTGATAGAGCCGTGCACCAAAAATGAAGCAGAATATGAAGCTTTAATCATCGAATTGGGGATGACAATCTCAATGGATATAACAAACATTGCCATCTATGACGACTCCCAACTCATCATTCAGCAAGTCACCGGACAATGCAGAATTTTGAAACCAAGATTAGCAGAATAACATCAGTACATGATGAAGCTAATGGAGCAGATTCCTGATGTAACTTTATACCAGATTCCTGGGGAGATAATGCCCATGCCGACGCTCTAGAAAAACTTGCTAAGGAAATGACATGTGCCTCAGAGGATTCCATTGAAATCACGGTGCAAGGAAGACAATTTTTGTCTTGAATTGACCTCAAAACTGTACAAAAGTTTGTAAGAGAAGTAATACATATAGTTGCAGACATAAATAAGGATTGACACAAGCCATTAATAGAATATTTGCATACTGGAAAGCTGCCAGAAGACAAGTCTGAAACACACCATATCACAAGAAGGTCCTTGTCTTACGCTCTGGTGTGAAACAATCTCTATAGAAGATCATTCAATCAAATGTGGCTACGGTGTTTGAGCAGAGCTGAAGCACAAAATATTGTCAAAGAAGTACATGCCGGATTATGTGGCGCTCACCAGTCAGGGCCAAAAATGAAGATGAAGATCAAAAGACTCGGGTATAATTGGCCAGCAATGATGTCCGACTGTATGGATCGGCCAGAAAATGTCACCAATGCCAACTACTGACACCAGCCTTCGAATATGCTACACCTAACTGTTGCCTCGTGTCCATTCGAGTGTTAGGGCACGAACATAATAGGTTTGATAGACACTATACTTGCTGCTACATATTACTTCTCTAAATGGGCAGAGACAGTACCGTTGAGTGAGGTTACGACACAACATGTCCTTCAATTTTTCAAAAGCTAAATTGTCTACCATTTTAGAGTACCATGAAGAATAATTTCTTGACAATGGGACAACTTTCAGAAGCACCAAGATCAACATTATCGTCGAAATACATGGGATATTTTGGAGATAGTCTATGATTTACTATCCTAAAGCAAATGGTCTGGATGAAGCTTTCAACAAAATATTAGTACAAATTTTAAAGAAAACACTCGACGAAAATAAAAGGGATTGGCATAACAAACTATTAGAAGTCTTGTGGGCTTACTGGACAACTTTCAGGACTCCCACTCAGTGTACACCCTATATGCTTATGTATGGGTCCAAGGTCGTGCTACCGTTAGAAATCCAGACATCGTCTATTAGAGTTGTTGTTGTTAACCAACTCACAACAGAAGAAAGCACAAAACTCAGATTTATAGAACTGGAGAGTCTCGAGGGAAAATGACTAGAAGCATAACAACATTTGGAGCTTTACCAGGTGAAGATGGTACAAGCCCATGATAAATTGGTCCGCCCAAGGACATTCAAAGTTGGTGACCTCATACTTGTGCTCAAAAGGCCTATTCTTGTGCGCCGCAAAGTAGGTGAAAGTTTTGAGCCAACATAGGAGGGACCATTTTTCGTTGAAAAGGTCTACACAAGAGGAGCCTACCAATTAATTGACTTTCAGGGTGAAAGACCCATGTTACCAACAAATGGAAGATATCTGAAAACCTATTACGCAACCTGATGCCGCTTGCCTCTGCTTGCTTTAAAATGTTGAAACGTTGATTGTTTTGGTTTTATCTATGTGGCCAAATGTCTATGATCGGGTCCAAATTTTGTAATTAACCTTAATATAATGATAATTTTGATAAAAAAAATTTAAACAATAAATTTTTTTCCTTTCCACTTTTGAGTATAATGCTCCAAAAAAATTTAAACAAAATTCATATATAAGTAAACAATTTGTTTCACTAAAATAAACTAAAATTCACTTCAATAAATACTTTGTTTTGTTCTTGTTCATGCCATGTTTAGGCCTACTGACGTTTTTCCTGTCGTCTGCAAAAAAATGTCGGGACAGGCTGATCTTTGCTTTCAAGGATGGTTGGAGCCTCGCACTAAATGAGGAGATGGTGCTGTAAGGCGGTACCATAGATTTCAACATGGAATTTAACCAGGTCTACATGCACTACGAAGGTCCTCTCATGAATGTAGTCAGCTCTAGAGAGAAAGAGGTATTGCATTCACTGTTGAGGGTGACCTCCAAAGATAATGCATCACACAAAGGCAAGAACATGATAATAGAGCAAGATACGATGGAAGGGCCCAACCGTCTGCCCTCCAGGGTAGCCACACCAGCCGCGGGCCAAGTAGCCGCCAATAATGAACGACTGTCAGGTGCATCTCTTTGCAAGACGCAACGCAGAAACGCTAGCCGCAAGAAGCAGAAGGCTTCTCTACGACAAGAATGCATACGTCAGAGAGAGATAAACAACTTACTCACCCCTATTCCTGAGATGCATATTAATGATCTAGACATGAAAGAAACTTATGTATGCCTACCCAGCACAGATGAAGAACCAGGGTTCATCACAGAGCCAAATACACCTTCAATTTCAGATGTTTATGCAAGGGTTGCCCTACGTGCAACGTTGAAAGATCTGCAGGGACATCAGCCATAAGAGCGTTTGTAGAATTCCTAGATTGCAATGTTCTGCAATTACAATGCTTTAGTACATTGGAAGAGTATACCTCCATCACCGATGGGTCTTCAACTCCAAATATTATGCTGGATAAGCCATACGTCCCACAGGGGACAGATCAGTATATACCATTGAGCCCAGGGTCGTATATCCCGCTAGACATCGAGTCTCGTGTTCCAGATCAGCCAGTGACAGTTTGGGTTTCAACCAATGTTCAAAGGGAGGAACGCCCGTGACAACTACTGACTTCTAGTACGATGGGGTACTACAAAATAAGCAAGTAAATAAAAGAGAATTTAAATTTTACGAAGAAGTCCAAGGAAGAATTATTAAGATACTGGAAGGTCTGGAGTTGTATACTAGGGTTTTCTCTGAGAGTGATGAAAGAAGCATTGTCGACTGCATCTTCGATTTGAAGGATAGAGGCCGAGTAGGCTTCCTCATGGAAAGAAAATACTCTGAGTCAAAACAATGGATGAGAAGAAATGGAAGAATCACCATTCAGTGTGGCTGAAGTTATAATTTCACAAATGACAGACAGGGAAATCCATCAGGGATCCTTAGACATGACCACGTAGATCCACTACCTCCTATAATAAAGTGGATGATTAAGAGAATGGTAAGATGGAGCATACTGCCAGCCACCTGCATCCCAAACAGCTGCATCATCAATAAATATGATGAGGGAGACTGCATACCTCCTCACATTGATCATCATGATTTTGTAAGACCCTTCAGTACGGTCTCATTTTTAGCAAGATCAATATATTATTTGGGAAAGAGATTGACATTATCAGCCCTGGCGAGTTAGGAGAACTGTAGAGATTCTGCTGCCAGTTGGTTCAGTTTTGGTTTTGAAAGGAAATGGGGCAGATGTCGCCAAACATTGCATTCCAGGAGTACAACACCGTAGGGTGTCCGTGACCTTCCGTAGGATGGACGACAGCAAAATACCATATGGATTTCAGCCAGACCCGGAACTGGAAGAGCTACTGCTGTACAAAATTCAATGAGAGGTTTGCACCTCTTAGTACATGCGAAGGAAAATCTTATCCTCAAGCATGGCTTAGAAGGTCTGATCGATCAAGAGCTTGTCGCACCTGATACAAAGGGTCAGAGGATTCACTTTCCTTTTTTTTATAGCAGCATGTTTTGTATCTGATATACTCAGCATACAATGTATTCATGGCATGGGATATTCTAGATGTACTTCAACATAGACTATATATTGTATCTTTTTAGGTGTTAGCCTATGCTTGATCTCTAACATTTTGATTAGAGCAGATTAAATGAAATTTCTCTTAGAAAAATGCCTTTTTGTCAATTGCCTTTCTGTGCGATGGATAGAAGCCATGAACCATACCTTGATTCAGAATTTCAATGAACAAAGAACGAAACAACAAATCTTTAACAATAAATAAAATTTGAACAAAAATAATCACAAATGAATAAACAACAAAGTAAATTTCTTTTGAAAATCAACAACCTAAAATTAAAATTTTAAAGACATATTTTGAAAAATTAAATGTATAAAAATGATAAGAAAGGAAAATGAATCAGTTGAGTGGATTCTCTCGGTTTCAGAGTTTCATACTCTTTAAGCGCACAACACAACCATCATTATCTGCATTAACTTTCTTCACATCCCCGCAAAATTTCACATTCTGCACAAAACCCCACAAAACTCTACAATACTTATTAGACAAAATCAACCTTTTCACATGACACATTTCTGGAAATTCAACATTACAAACTCTCTACACTGTTTTCATATGAATCTCAGAGTCAGTACCCAAATTTTGACTCCCCATATTCTAAATCGGTATAAGACCCCCTTTAATGGAACATGGCATCCTATCTTTAATCTTCAAGGTTTGTCCCTGACTTCTGACTCTCTTTTCAAAAATGATAACTAAAGTTAATTTCTCATTTCCAGAGCAGTACATAAATTCCAATTCCTTCACATATTTCTATATTCTATTCACATATTCCCCACAAATTCACATGTGTGAATCTACATATTTTCTGCAATGTAACACATATATTCTCTTATCACCGCTTGGGTTGGATGTTAGTCCTAGCGCTTTCCTTCCTAACGTGAAGTTATATTTTCTTGTTACCTCTTGAGTTGGATGTGAGTCCTAGTGCTTTCCTTCTCAACGTGACGCATATACTTTTTGTTACCTCTTGACTTGGATATGAGTCATAGTGCTTTCCTTATCAATGTAACACATATATTCTCTTATCACCGCTTAGGTTGGATGTGAGTTCTAGCACTTTCCTTCCTCACGTGACGTATATATTTTATTGTTACCTCTTAAGTTGGATGTGAGTCCTAGTGCTTTCCTTCTCAATGTGACACATATTCTTTTTGTTACCTCTTAAGTTAGATATGAGTCCTAGTGCTTTCCTTCTCAATGTAACACATATATTCTCTCACCATAGCTTGGGTTGGATGTGAGTCCTAGCGCTTTCCTTCCTAACGTGACGCACACATATTTTCTTGGCACCTCTTGAGGTGGATGTGATTTCTAGTGCTTTCCTTCTCAATGTAACAAATATATTCTCTCGTCACCGATTGGGTTGGATGTGAGTCCTAGCGCTTTCCTTCCTAACGTGACGCACACATATTTTCTTGTTACCTCTTGAGTTGGATATGAGTCTTAATGCTTTCCTTCTCAATGTAACACATATATTCTCTCGTCACTGCTTGGGTTGGACGTGAGTCCTAGCGCTTTCCTTCCTAACGTGATGCCCACATATTTTCTTGTTACCGCTTGGGTTGGATGTGAGTCCTAGTGCTTTCCTTCTCAATGTAGCACATTTATTCCCTTGTCACCACTTGGGTTGGATGTGAGTCCTAGAACTTTCCTTTCTAACATGACACACACGTATTTTCTTATTACCCACTGACTTGGATATGAGTCCTAGTGCTTTCCTTCTCGATGTAGTAGATATTTTCTTCGTCATCTCTTTGGTTAGAGGTGAGTCCTAGCGCTTTCCTTCTTAACATGACATATATATTGTCCCTGTCATATGTTAGTTTCAATATAACTCCCCAGTGGTAACTCATACTGGTACAATCCTTTCTTTCTGGAGACATGTCCTTAACGGTCGTCGTCTTCTGCATTGTTGTTACCCTTCGGAGTCGGATGTGAGCCTCTGTGTTTTCATCTTGATTTGGTCCTCCCACACAATCCTATTCTCATCTTTTGAAATCAGTTGTGAGACAACCTGAAATTAATTATGGCATCTGATTCTTATTTCAGGATTGATACCCAAATTTTAAATCACACCTCGGGGTCAACACTTATATACTGACTCCCATCCTTTATAAATACCTGAAATTTCATAACTCAAAATTCACTCTCTGATCCCTAGCGAGAGTCTTCTCCTTCATTTGAATCAAACAATCATTTGCTAATTTCTCAGAGGGAACAAATCACACACACAACTTTACACATACTTCCGGGTGTGTTGACTGAGGAGTTTGTATTGGTTTTTGTTGATCTCGTCGGTCAATGCCAATACGCGCGGTGTGCTTGCCCAACACACCACACCTATTGGGGGTCCATTTGTTGACCTCACTTTTGGTTGAAGTTTAGTTTTTCCTCTTTATTAGCCTAAGGTCTAGCCATAGGACTTTCTTATTGACTATTCTTAGAAAACTAGACATGGAACCCTCACCATTATAAATTCTACCTCTTCTTTACTCAAATTGAAGTTCCACATATTAGTCCTGACCTCTAACACTTTGTAGTTGTGTTCATTATATGGGAACTAAAGATGAGTTACCCTTGGGACTACTGGACCTTAGGGTTGACCCTGGGTGTTAGTTTAGGGCTAAGGCACTTACTTACAATCACTTGCACTTACAATCACTCGCTACCCTAAACTAAAGCTTCTAGGCTTTGGTCCCTTTATACATTTGGGAGACTCATGTAGGTGGTCCCCTAAACCCACAAGCCCTAGGCTAGGGTTTGGCTAAGACCACTACATAGAGGACCCAAAATGGGGTTCCCATTGGTCCATGACTTATTGATGGTGGTTGGCACTCCAACTCTACCAAAACACCCAAACTACCCAAAATCACCAAAATTGGCCAAATTACCAAAACACTCTTCCTTACCACGAAATTCTAAATATTCCAAAAAATTTGAAAAATTTTCAAAACCGCCAAAAAATTCCCAATTTCAATTTTATCAACTATCACATGACCCATTTTGGCCAATTTGACCATCTTTGATCAAAACCCCCAAATTGCTTTTTATATTTTCCCTAAATTACCTCAAACCTTTATCCAATTGGTTTCAATTTACCACAATTTCAATTCTAAACTCAAACCCACTCTTGATGTGTCCAATCTAGAGCAAATTCAAGCTTAATTGGTCTATGATTTTATCCCAATTTTGAGCAAATCCAAAAACCCAATTTTGGGCTATGACTTGGTTCCACCAAATTGAACCCATGAACTACTCCATTTGCCACAATTTGTGTTAAAAAAACCTTCATAATATCCATATACATCAAACTTGACCTTCAATTGGCCTTAGTGAGGCCTTAATTTCATTTGATTTGAACCTAAGTCTAAAAAGCCCCAAATTTACCCCAAATTGACCATGTCTCAAAATCTGACCAAATTGAGGGACTTAACCCAAAAATTTCTACTCTATCCCTTCATAAAAAATATTCACAACATCTCCCTTGATCATGTAGACCATTCAATTTGAACATAGACCAAGGCTAGCTCAACCTAGACCCATGTCTAATCCAACTTGCCAAAATTGGCCAAATTTCAAAAATACCTCAAATTGACCTACAAATTGAACTCAAAATCACTTCAACCCTTCACAAAAAATCTTCATAAAAATTATTTACACAATGTTGATCAATCAATTGGGTGAATTTACATGGTTATCCTTGCCCAAACCCAAATTTTGATCACTTGGACCCACATTAAACCCATGCATAACAGATGGCCTAACTACCCCAAAGTCATCAAATTAACTCCTCCTCAGCCAGTGGTAAGACCCTAAAACTGAGCCAAAACCCACCTATCCCAAGATAGATGAGCCATGGACCAAAATTCTCTCAAATTAAGGGATCTTATTTCCAGAAAGACACATGCTTAAGATACTCTTACCAAAACCCATTGCATTAAATTGCTTTGACGGATTCCCCTGGATGCCCTGAGCACCTAGCCACCTCCCCATGTCATGGCCGACCAACGTAGTCACCGAAGATGCTAAAAATTGAGAGCCACCCCCATGGAACTTCACCAAAATCAAACCTTGAGGCTAGCTCAACCAAATTAAATTGTAGATCTCACTGCCCTCCACCTAAGCAACCTAGTGCACCCATTAATTGGCCATGAAAGCCACCCCTTAGCCATTTCTATAAAAATCACCTCCCACGGCCATGCGAGGGCGTGATGAAAATTTCTTAGAGAGACCTCTCCAAACTGACCACAGAGCTTCCCTAAGATCCCCTCAGTGCATTTCAACTGTTTTCCCTCACTAATTTCTTCTGTCGGAGTTCAATTTTTAGCATAAAATCTTGTCAAAAACTAGGATAGAGCCCAATACACCTCCATAATCCACCAAAATTAAATTAACTTCACCCACACCTTCACAACAGTGAAAGAAGCTTAAGCTAAATCAAACTCCCCTCTCACAAAGCCTCTATAATAGCTCTAGACCAACACCCAATTTTGGCCCCGATCGAAATCATACTTAGGCCTTACACCAAGACCAGAGACTCAATACCTAGCTTCTTTGGATCACAACAAACGTACCAAGACTCTCTGCTCGAAGCTTCACTTCTCAGACCAAAGGTATAAAACTTTGCTTCCTCCCATGCCTATTGGAACTCTCCATTTATTTTGAGTTAATTTCATGGCATCATAACTTTATTGATATGTTCCTCTAATTTAGAAGAGCATTTTAAAAAAAAATTCATCCAATTTGGTTAAGAAATGAGAGAGATCTTAAGGCTAGAAGATGGACGGTTCTCGAGTTAGGCTATCGGGGACGATGACAGAGCGCTGTTCGATCAAGCGTGTTTTATATGGACGGTCATAATGAAGCCGTACAGTGCTTTGGAACATAAGCTGCGGCCCGAGTCAGTGCTGAGGTGGACAAAGGTGTCAAATAGGAGCGCACCACGTGGAGTTTTGGAGTCGTCGTAGGTTGATGTCGTGCCGCGCGTTTAAATAGACAAATAGGGATTTAAAAAATAAAAAAATTATCCCTAGCTTTAAAAATCCATATCTTGGTGTAGGAATATAAAAAAAATAAAATAAAAATGTTGTCTTGCTTAGTGAACAGTGAAAACAATGTGGAAATGATTTGGAGTCCATTTGATGCAAATTTTATTTTTAAATAATTAAATACTGACTTGGATGTTTTGATTCTCCATGCCTGTAGTAATCACACTATGGCTTGAAATTTTAGCATGATGTTGCCTCTATCTTAGGGAACATTCCCTAATTTTTCAAAGTCAGAGGAGGTTCCTAGACAAAGAATCATATTTTTCAAGTTTGTGTGCATTATTTGCTTAAAATAATAATGGAAATTAGTATGTTATCTAGATAAATTCAAGAAAATTTTGGAAGGTTTATGATGACTAGAGAGCCTTTAGGAAAATTTCTCATGAGTCAAGTCATTCAAATGACACCTAATCTTTACAAAGCCTAAATCATTAAGATAATTAATTTTTAAAAATAAAAATAACAAAATGACTTGATTGTTGATCTCAACTATTGCTTAGGCTCTAGAGAACTCACCATAAAAATTCTAAAGTATTCTAAGTTCATTTGGTAACTTAAGTTGATTTTAAAAATAAATAACTTTTTTAGCACTAAAATAATTTTTAATAATTAAAATATAACTTGAAAAATCATAAAACTTATTTTTTTTAGTTCTCTATGATCAGAGGGTATTTTCTAAAAATAAAATGGTATTCAACATAATAACTTCATTTTTAGCCTATTATAAATACTTAAACAATTAAAAATCCATAAAAATAATAAAAATAATTAAATTCATGGAAATGTTCCAAATTACTTCCAAAGCACTTAGGAAAAATTATAATATTTTTCCAAATTTTCTAAATAAAGGTACTAAATTTCAAAGCATAAGAATAATTTTTAAATGCTAAAATGGGTTTTCACTAAAAATAATTCCAATAAATCAAATAAAACTCAAAAAAATATAATTTTTTTTCCTCTGAGTTCTTTGACCTTTGAAAGATTTTTCGAAAACATACAACTTAATTTTCCCCATTTAAAATATATTATATTTAATAAATACCCTAGAACTTAAATAATTCTAATAATTCAAATAAAATTCAAAAAATCATGATATTTGGTCCAAAGTCTTCTCTAGTCTAGTTCTAGCTCTAGGAAAAATTATTGTTAATTAGGACTTACCTTAGACAAATTAGAAATTTTCTTTGAAAAATCGTATTTTTGCATAAATATAATTATATAAATTAAATTAAATTTTCAAAAAAATCACATTTTTCCCTTTGATGTCTTAATTGACCAATTAATGATGTAGCATAAAAATTCAAAGTCATTTGAATTGAATTTGACAAATTATGAAGTGTTAGAGCCTTAGGGGCAGAAAATTTTTAAAGTCATTTGAATTGAATTTGACAAATTATGAAGTGTTAGAGCCTTAGGGGCAAATGATCAAAGTCATTTGAATTGAATTTGACAAATTATGAAGTGTTAGAGCCTTAGGGGCAAATGTGAGGATAAAAATTTTAAAGTCATTTAAATTGAATTTGACAAATTATGAAGTGTTAGAGCCTTAGGGGCAAATGTGTAATTTTGCATTGGAATTGAATTTGACAAATTATGAAGTGTTAGAGCCTTAGGGGCAAATGTGTAATTTTAGAAATTTAGCCAAAGTCATTTGGATTAAATTTGATAAATTATGAAGTGTTAGAGCCTTAAGGGAAATTGTGTAATTTTGGAAATTTTATCTTAATTAACATTTAGGCTTAATTCAAGGAGGAAAATGGGCAACCTCTGATCTTAATCAGTTTATTTGGATTTTTGAAACACAAGGGGTTAATTGTAATTATGAAGTGTTAGAGCCTTAGGGGCAAATGTGTAATTTTGGAAACCTTGCCTTAATTAAACATGTTAGGCTTAATTCACAAGGAGGGAAAATGGGTAACCTCTAATCTTAATCAATTTATTTGATGTTTGAAACCCAAAGGGGTTGGAGGAAATGGGTAACCTATGATCTTAATTTGATGTTTGAAACATAAGGGGTTAATTGGTAGAAATCAACCTCACTTTCTTAATTGAAAAGATAAGTTAATTGGTTTCTAAGTTATTAAAATTTGGAAGTTTATTAAAATAAAATGAACCCAGGCTTAGGGGTATGACTTTTGAAGTCAATAATTAATCAATTTGATACCCCTATTTTGATTTTCAAATAAAATTCAAATCATTATTTATGACTCCCTAAAGCTCCACCATTTTAAAACTTAGACACTCACCTAGGTCTTAAGGGCTTAATAGTGACTTAGGTTAAATCAATTTTCACTTAAATGAGGATTAGAAAAGTAAACTAGAACATCTTTCAAACACTACAAGCCAATTAGGACCAAAATTTTGTTAAGTGTTGCAATAACACTAACTTTTCTTTTTAAGGGTCTTCACCCACATAATCTTTGAAATTAAATTACAGATGATAATTAATTTACTCTTAGGGATAATTCAGACATCAATGTTCATTGAGCATTAGGGTGTTTATAGGATGAATTATTAAGCAACTTCATAAGTTTAGATAAACTTAGGATATTCCACTAGGCAGTGAGAGAGTAGCACAGACCTACTTCTTTCTCTAGATCTGTTGGATACCTCAAAGATCTACTAAACTTAATATATTTTGCTTGACAACATCATCCTTAATTAAACTCCTAAGGACCACCAAGATATGACCTAGGGTTAGATAGGTCCTCTTTACTTCCCTGTTTCATATAAACTACCTTAACATGTCTTTTGAGTTTTAGGTAATAGAATGAGAAAACTTGCCATGTACGCTTTTACAGTTTTCATTGTCGTCTTTATTGTACTTTCGTATTGTACTTTTATACCTGCAAATTTGCATGAAAACTAAAATTATTAGGATAGCCACAAAACCAAAATTAAAACTAAAATCAACCAAGATAAAATTCACCCCACAACATTCAAAATATAAAACAACTCAAAATTTAATCGCAAATATCACACAAAACTACAACAACTAAATTAAGATGTCTCTAAATAAGTAGGCTTTAAATATGTATGGGGTATATTCATTTTATGTTCATGAGAATTATCAACAAATGGAATTAAAAGTTTATTATTTTCGTTAAAGTCCATCATTTCACACGTCTCCTGAACATACATAAAATCTTCATTAAATAACATTTTAGACTCATCATGAAATTCTATTTCGATCTCATCTGTTAACTTACTCTCAAAACTTTTTTGGAAATGGTATTTATTTAGATAATCAATTTCATCCATCCAAAAATAATCATTATTTTTTCTCTCAGTTGGATACTTCATAGCCTTTAAAATATCAAAAGTGATTTCATGGTCATTAATATTCATAGTCAACTTTCATTTTTTCACATCTATCATAGCTTGTCTAGTAACAAGAAAAGATCTCCCCAAGATAATGAGATATTCTTTATCTTCCTCAATATCTAATACAACAATGTCCATAGGAAAGATAACTTTATCCACTTTAGCAAGCACGTCTTCTATAACCCCTTTTGGATAAATGATAGATGGATCAGCTAACTAAAGGGTGTTATAGTAGTGGGAGAAATATAGGCTGAACATAACATTCTAAATATAGATAGAGGCATCACATTAACGATCGCTCTTAAATCACATAAAGCTTTTCCACCTAATCATTCTCCAATTGCATAAGGAATTGTACAACTATAAGGATCTTTAAGTTTCTAAGGAAGCTTTTTCTGAAATGTAGTGTTGCACTTCTCACTTAGTGCAATTTTCTCGTAATCCTCAAATTTTCCTTTTCTTTTTTAATATCTCCTTCATAAATTTTGCATAACTTGACATGTGTTCCAAAGCTTCAATGAAAGGAATATTTATCGTTAACTTCTTATGTACGTCCATGAACTTTGAAAATTTTTTATCCACTCATGTTGTCTAAGTCTTTGAGAAAATGGAGATGGTGGTCTTTTTAAATTGATTTTAGTTAGAGATGTTAATTTTTTTAGATCGTTAGAAACATGTTCTTCGGGTCTTTATTTTTCTCGGTTTCTCTGACAACTCCTTTCCCTTTTCTGACCACATCCTCTATCTCTCTTCCACTTCTTAATTGGATAGCTTCTATTTGTTCATTATTATTCTCTTTAGGGTTGATCTCAGTATTGCTACGAAGTGTTCCATGGGGTATATTGTTAAGTGAATTAGCAATTTGTCCCAGTTGATTCTCTATATTTCTAATTGTAGCATTTTGACTTTGCAACTGGTTTCCCATTTGCAATACCACATCTTGTATAGAATCTTCTTATCCTCAAATTGTCAATCATTGTTAGGTTCAATGAATTTGAAGGTCTATAATTTGTGTTCCGCTATCTATTCCAACTTTCATTAGGATTTGTATGATTATTTTCCCATTGTTGGTTTCCACCCAAAGTAGTGTGATTCCAGTTAAAATTAGGATGGTTCTTCCAACCTGGGTTGTAAAAGTTATAATACGAGTTTCTTATGGTATTTAAAGTTTCCTACGATAAGTTAGTATACTTGAGTGAATTTCATCTGTCCATATCATCCCTCAGTTAAAATTAGGACGATTTGTATGATTATCATCCCTCAATGATTTATTGTTTCACTGTCTATATCCAACTCAGCTTCTACAATAGGGGTCTGTATACTTGAGTGAATTTCATCTATCATAGGATTTATATAATCCCTCAATAATTTATGATTTTTCAAGTTATTATTTTGCATGTTTTCCATTATCATTTCTGGCTCTTCAAGTCCTTTCTGTTTTTTGATTTTTTTCTTTTTTCTTACTCGAGATCATAAGACACAAGGCCTACAGATCCTTCATTTCACATACACCACACAACAAAGAAAACATTAATAATTAAATAAATAAATTAAAAGATATATTAAATACAATAAAACATTTTTACAAACACCTTGTTTTTGACACAAACAGTTTTTTCACAACACCTTTTCATTCAAAAAAACACTTTTCACACAAAAACAATTTTTATGATACTACATTGTTTCCAAGTCTAAGCCTAATTACTCAACTAAAATTCTCCTAAAGTTCTTACCGAAGCTTCTACGGCAATCGTGCAAAAATCGTGATGCACCCCTAGCGTGTGTTGTTTTTGTAAGTGTTTTATGTCAATTCAATTCCCTTGAGACGGTACCAAAAATTTGACCCGACCTGTAATTATGCAGTAATTTAACTTTCAAAAGACAGCCAAAAAGCATGACCTAATTTATATTTAGTGGCTAATATGCAAAATTAAAATGTTATAAAATATAGAAAATAGTTAACACATTATGGCTTCTACGCAAGTGCACGTATCACTTCAAGTAATATAGGACTTTCTGATTAAGCCCCGAATGTCGATCCCACAGGGAAGCAAGGTAAGAGCTCTTTAGTAAAGTTCTAGTCTACTACTATCAGGCCTTAGATTGGAATATCGATTAAAATGGTGTTTTGTCTAGCAATTACTTGTAAATGCAAATGTTAAATGTAACTAAAATAACCATTCCTTAATGAAAATTTTAATTTTAAAGATAACCCATTTATGGATGAATTGGTTTGGAGAATATAGAGTTGTTAGAAACTATTAGTCTTATGTAGTAAATTGGATAATGTAAAGTAATTAGATACATTAAATACTGTATGTGCCAAATAGGAGCAAATTTAATTCTCTACCATGATTTAGTGTTATAGAAAATCATTGGCTAATCTTAATTTTAGTCCCTAAATCCGTGGTTAGACTGAGAGGATAAGAGCTCTCACTCTAGAGCTCCCACTTCCCTTCCCTTGAAGGCTAACTCTTGCTTCAATTTTTAAACAGTAGGACTAAATTGGGGATTTCAGTCTATCACCTTAAAATCTCCAATTCTACGGCCAAAAATGTATATTTTCTTATTTATTTGCACTTAATTCCATGAATGATTTACACCTTCATCAAATCAAATGTGATTCCACTTTGTTGAGAATTACATCGCCCTCTCAGGTCTTAATGCAATTACAACGAATTTTAATACTACAACAGTCCCTTATTGTAATGTAAATGAAGTGCAAGTAAAAACCATCACATTTATAATTAAAACTTCTTCTAGAAAGCATCCTAATATCCTAAACATGATTCCTACTCATTGAAATGTAAAAGTAAAAGGAAAACAATAACATAAGTATCTCATGCCACTATTTCCTAATAAGAAGAAAGAGTAAGAAACACACATCACAAAGCACGAAGAAAACACAATGGAAAATTTCACTTCATCAAAGCAAATCCACTAGATAAGTGTTTACAAAATCATAAGATAATGAAAAATACAATACTTAGCTTTTTCCCCATGAAATAAAGATGAAAATATTTCCCACAAAGTCTCTCGTTGATCCATGGAATTCTAGAACATTCCCTTACATATTTTCTCAAAATCCACTCACCAATCACTCCAAAAAGGTAAAAATCTACATTTCTACTCCTATTCTAAGATATCTAAACATTCTCCTATTTTTTCCACTCACACACACCACCTTTTCTGACATAAAAGCACTCTATTATAGTGTGGGGATGAATTTCCCAAGTGATGCATCAAGAAACCCTCTAAAAGAGTCAAAATACATTGAATTTTCTAGAAATTCACCCAACATCGCGTCCAAACATTCTCGGGCGCTGTCGGTGCCATTTTGGGAGCCGTCAATGTTATTTTGACGTCATTTTCAGCTCTCTGGCCCTGCCGGTGCCTGCTTTGGCTCTATTGGCGCCCACCTTGTGCAGCTCCACCCTTTTACTTCGTTTGGCTCCGTTTTTGCTCTGTTTTGCCCCGTTTCAGTTACGTTGTGTTCCTAACATATAGACCTACAAAATAATTATAAAAATAACCTTTATTTAAAGTGTAATTTTATTCAAAAATTTTTTATAAGTGTAAATTATATTAATCATAGAAAGACATATCAAAATGTGTCAGGAAAAAAATTTTCTTTCTTGCTCGTTTCTGCTCTAAATTGCACTATTTTTTATTCTTTTTTTTCTAAAACTCCAATTCTAGTCTCTCGAATAAAAAATATGCAAAATAACTTCATTTGAAGTCTACTATAATTGAAAATCACAAAATATAGGCATTAAAAGCATATGAATAATTAAACCTTTTTTAGACGTGTCAAGAGACCCATCTTAATCTGGCCAACAGGAGAGTGGGTGACTCCAAGATAGATTTGTAAGTTGAAAGTCAAAAGTATGGCTGAAGATTTGTTTTTATGGATCTCGGCAAAGGAAAGATACATTTTTGGTTGGATCAGTGGTGTCAAAAAAGATGCTGCAAGCTAATACTACAAAATCTAACTCCAATCTTAGGGTGGTTGATTGCTGGAAAGGGCATTATTGGTCAATGCATACACTAAATTCTCTACTGGAGGAATCGTCACAACTATGAATTTTGACAGTACAAAAAAGGATAGAATTGTGTGGCAATCCAATTCCAATCAGAGCATCACCAAGTACATTTATTCCAACCTAAATAGCTGGCATGCAGTGCCTTTCGGGGAGGCCATATGGAGCAATTTTTTATCCTCATGCATGTCTTTCTATTGGTGGAGGATCTTGCACAATCTGATACCAACTGATGATATTATTAAGCTGAAGGGCCTGAGAGGTCCATCAAGATGCTGGCTATGTCTGACTACTGAAGAATCCATCACCAATTAGAATTACTCACACTCACAATCACTCACTACCCTAAACTTAAGCTTCTAGGCTTTGGTCCCTTGATACTTTTGGGAGACTCATGTAGGTGGTCCCCTAAACCCACTAGCCCTTGAATAGAGTTTGGCTAAGACCACTACATAGAGGTCCCAAAATGGGGTCCATATTGGTCCATGGCTTATTAATGGCGGTTGGCACTCCAAATCTACCAAAACACCAAAACTACCCAAAATCATCAAAGTTGGCCAAATTACCAAAAAACCCCTCCTTACCCCAAAATTCCAAAAATTCCAAAAATTCCAAAAAATCCCAAAAATTCCCAAAACCCCTCAAATATTCCAAATTTCATTTTTCTCAACTATCACATGACCCAATTTGGCCAATCCATCTTTGATCAAAAGCCCCAAATTGCCTTTTAAAGGCCCGTATTTTCCCAAAATTGCCTTAAATGTCTATCCAATTGGTCTCATTTTACAGCAATTTTAATTCTAAACTCAAAACCACTCTTAAAGTGACCAATATAAATTCAATTAAAGCTCAATTGGTCCATGATTTAAACCCAATTTTGAGCTAAACTAAAAACCCAATTTTGGCCCTTGACTTGGTTCCACCAAATTGAACCCATGGCCTACTCCATTTGCCATAATTCATGTTAAAAAACCTTCATAACATCCCCATACATCAAAATTGACCTTCAATTGGCCTTGGTGAGGACTTAACTTCATTTGGTTTCAAATTAAGTCTAAAGAGACCCAAATTTATCCCAAATAGACAATGTCTCAAAATCTCACCAAATTGAGGGCCTTAACCCAAACTTTCTACACTATCCCTTCATAAAAAATCTTCACAACATCTCCCTTGATTAATTGGACCATTAAATTTGGACTTAGCCCAAGGCTAGCTCAACCTAGACGCATGTCTAACCCAACATGCACAAATTTGGCCAAATTTCAAAAATCTCTCAAATTGACCTACCAATTAAACTCAAAATCACTTCAACCCTTCACCAAAAGTCTTCATAACAATCATCTAGACAATGTTAATCAATCAATTGGGTCAATTAACATGACTATCGTAGCCCAAACCCAAGCTTTGATCACTTGGGTTCAGATTGAACCCATGCATTAAAGATGGCCTAACACCCCAAAGTCATCAAATTAACTCCACCTCAGCCAATGGACCAAAAGTCTCCCACTAAGACTGAGCTAAAACCCACCTAAAACCCACCTAACCCATGCTAGAAGAGCCATGGACCAAAATTCTCCCAAATTAAGGTATCTTATTTCCAAAAAACACATGCTTAAGATAACCTTACCAAAACTAAACCCCATTGCATTAAATTGCTTTAACATATTTCCCTGGATGCCCTGAGCACCAAGCCACCTCCCCCTGCCATGGCCAGCCGACTTAGTCACCAAAGAAGCTCAAAACCAAGAGCCACCCCCTTGGAATTTTACCCAAATGAAACCTATAGGCCAGCTCAACAAAATTAAATTGTAGAGCTCCTCTACCCTCCACCTAAGCAGCACAATGCACCCTCTAATTTGCCATTACAA
The DNA here is from genome assembly GCA_002079205.1 of Phalaenopsis hybrid cultivar. Lineage (NCBI taxonomy): Eukaryota > Viridiplantae > Streptophyta > Magnoliopsida > Asparagales > Orchidaceae > Phalaenopsis > Phalaenopsis hybrid cultivar. Next base: position 69,340 of record JXCR01117484.1, read on the forward strand.
CCACCCCTTAGCNGAGGCCAGCTCAACCAAATTAAATGGTAGAGCTCCTCTACCCTCCACCTAAGCAGCACAATGCACCCTCTAATTTGCCATTACAACCACCCCTTAGCTATTTTTATTAAAAGCACCTCCTACGGCCATGGGAGGGGGAGCTAAAATTTTTTTAGAGAGACCTCTCCAAACTGACCACAGAGCATCCCTAAGATCCCCTCAGTGCATTTCAACTGTTTCCCCTCACCAATTTTCGCTGTCGGAGTTCAATTTTGAGCTCAAAATCTTTCTAGTAACCAGGACAAAGCCCAATACACCTCCATAGTCCACCAAACTAAAATTAACTTCACCCACACCTTCATAATAGTGAAAGAAGCTTAAGCCCCATTAAATTCCCCTCTTATAGAGCCTCTACCATTGCTCTAGACCAACACCCAAATCTGTTCGCAATCAAAATTATACCTAGGCCTTACACTAAGACCAGAAACTCAATATATAGCCTCTTTGGATCACAATGAATGTGCCAAGACTCCCTGATCGAAGCTTCACTTCTCAAAGAAAAGGTATAAAACTTCTCTTCCTCCCAAACCTATTTGAACTCTCCATTTGTTTTGAGTTGATTTCATGGCATNATTGCAATCAAAATTATACCTAGGACTTACACTAAGACCATAAACTCAATCTATAGCCTCTTTGGATCACAATGAATGTGCCAAGACTCTCTGATCGAAGCTTCACTTCTCAAAGCAAAGGTATAAAACTTCTCTTCCTCCCAAACCTATTTGAACTCTCCATTTGTTTTGAGTTGATTACATGGCATCATAACTGTATGGATATATTCTTCTAGTCTAGAAGAGCATTTAAAAAAAATTTCATCCAATTTTGTTAAGAAATGAGAGAGATCTTAAGGCTAGAAGTTGGACGGTTCTCGGGTTAGGCTATCGAGGACAATGATGGAGCGTCGTTCGATCAAGCGCGTATCGTATGAATTGTCAAGATGAAGTATGACAGCGCTTTAGAACATAAACCACAGGCCGAGTCAGCACTGAGGTGGATGACAACGTCGAATAGCAGAGCGTCGCGTGGAGCTTCGTAGTCGTCGTAGGTTGATGTGGCGCCACATGTTTAAATAGATAAATAGGGATTTAAAAAATCAGAAAATTATCGCTAGCTTTAAAAATCCATATCTTGGTGTAGAAAAATCAAAAAAATAAAATAAAAATACCCTCTTGCTTAGTGNGACATCGAATAGCAGAGCCTCGCGTAGAGCTTCGTATTCGTCGTAGGCTGATGTGGTGCCACATGTTTAAATAGATAAATAGGGATTTAAAAAATCAGAAAATTATCCCTAGCTTTAAAAATCCATATCTTGGTGTAGAAAAATCAAAAAAATAAAATAAAAATACCCTCTTGCTCAGTGAACAGAGGAGAACAATATAGAAATAATTTAGAGTCCATTTAATTTATAATTTATTTTTAATTAATTAAATAATGATGAAAATTAGCATGTTACTGAGAAAAGTCCAAGAAAATTTTGGAAGGTTTATGATGACCAGAGAGCGTTTAGGAAAATTTCTCATGAGCCAAGTCATTCAAAATACACCTAACCTTTACAAACCCAAATCATTAAGATGGTTAATTTTAAAAAATAAAAAGAACAAAATGACATGATTTTTTATCTCAACTATTTTTTAGAATCCAGAGAACTCACCATAAAAATTCTGAAGTATTTTGAGCTCATTTGGTAACTTAAGTTGATTTTTAAAGATAAATAACATTTTAAGGACTAAATTGATTTTAATAATTAAAATATAACTTGAAAAATCATTAAACTTTTTTTTTTTTGAGTTCTTTGTGATCAGAGGTATTTTCTAAAAATAAAATGATATTTAAAATTAAAACTTCATTTTTAGCCTATTTTAAATACTTAAATAATTAAAAATCCATAAAAATCATAAAAATAATAAAATTCATGGAAATACTCTAAATTTCTTCCTAAGCACTTAGGAACATTCAGAATATTTTTCCAAATTTTCTAAATAAAGATACTAAAATTCAAAGCTTATAAATAATTTTTAAAGGCTAAAATGGGTTTTCTTTAAAAATAAATCCAATAAATCAAATAAAATTCAGAAAAATATAAAATTTTCTTCTCTGAGTTCTCTGACCACAGGAAGATTTTTCAAAGACATAAAACTTATTTTTTGCCATTTAAAATATTTTATATTTAATAAATACCCCAAAAAATAAAATAATTCTAATAATTCTAATAAAATTCAAAAAATCATGAAATTTTGTCCAAAGGCTTCCCTAGTTTCGGTCTTCCTCCAATAGAAATTTCAAGGGATTAAAATTTACCTTAGTCAAGTTAGAAATTTTCATTGAAAAATCCTATTTTTGCATAAAGATAATTATATAAATTAAATTAAATTTTAAAAAAATCACATTTTCCCCTCTCATGTCTTAA
>JXCR01117494.1:1861-29447 GCA_002079205.1 Phalaenopsis hybrid cultivar
AGTAAATATCAAACATTGAGTGTTAGATATGTAAATACATAAGAATTTTATGGTATATATATAAATTTCCAAGTAAAATATGTCCAGAGCTTAACTACAAATTTAACCCATGGATTCCACTACTACTTAGCCAAGCGGTTTCCCAATATATGTGATGTTGTGGTGATCTATGTTGTCAAGGAGGGTTTGTCACACTGAGCATCTTAGCCATATGATTGGTAACAATGGTGGTACATGTAGTTAGTTTTTCTTTTTGTAGGGCTTCAAGTGTTAGATGTAGAAGATGGGGGTGAATTTTAGAATATTATGGAAAGTGGTGTTTATAAGCATAGCAACCAAATCATTCAAGCACCATAAAAAGAAGAAAAAAAAACATTCGAGTAAGCTTATTGTAATGTCTAGTGTATTTTGACATTTGCCAATAAGGTTTTTTCATGTAAACATTATGGTGTTTTCCTTCACTATCTTTTTTTATCTATGTAAGTGTTGAATTTTTGTACAATACTAAGATGATAAATCACTGTGAGTTTTTTGCGTGCACAAGTGTCATTAGATTAATTGATGGTCCTCACTGATTAACCCAAGTCCTTGGTTATTTACTTTGCTCAATGGTGCGAGTGTTATATTTTTTAGAAGATGATTTACAAGACTCATTCTTATTTTATTTGATCTAAATTTTGAAGAGTCATTAGAACATTTAGCATTTGATTCTTTTAGCACATCAACATCTTCTAATACATGAAAGCATATATCGATGTGTTGACATTAATAATAGTGGAGTGGCATACCCAATGATCAATACAAGATGTTTATTAGGGATCTACAAAATAACACAATGCATTAGCATAATTTTCAAAGCAAGACATTCATTCTTCATGCTTTATAAAACTCATTGATTTGAGCACCACAAGATTGACCATGATTCAATTATGACATGATATAACCATCCAATTAACTAGTTTATTTTAATCTTTAGGAATGTTGATGCATTGATTAAACTTGTGAATTTGGCTTGATTCGACTAATCAATTAGATATCTCAAATTAACTTTGTTGATTGATATAATTTTAAATTTAATTTGACATGAATAGCCCATCATGTCTAAGCTTAATTTACAAAGAAAAAGAAAGAGATTCATTAATCAAGGAAAAAGTTAGATGAACTTTATTGTTTAATCAATGGTTGTGAAAGTTGTATCATATGTTGAACCAAATTAAAAAAAAAAGGAAGGTCAAGGTCCAATATTTTAATTAGAGTTGAACCTAACTATTAAAGTTATTTAACATAATTGCATTGATATAATTATGATGCAATAATGATAATCTAATATATCTATAATAATTCACAATACTTCACTCTTGAATATTTTAAGCATAATTCTAAATGAATATTTCGGAACATGATATTTTAAATATTTCTTTTCTATTTTTGACATGAATATTTTTTTCTGCCTCTCTGATCAAAATCAAAATCAAAATCAAAATCCATCACTATTAGAATTGGCTGGCTTATCAAAAATCAATGAAGTTTACTCGTTCACCAGTTAAACTGCCAGTTTGACCGATTTCGAATTCGTACTAAACACGCCAGAAGACGAATTCACAGTTGAATCAATTGGTCCCGTTAGTACGATCTGATCTATTCTTAAAACTATGATGCAATCATCAATAATTAGAGTCATCAAGAGCAATTTAGCCAATTCAGGCTAAGGGAAGTCTTCGCAGCACGATACAAATCAGTGCAGGAGAAAATATCCAATCAGAAGATCATTGTCCCGTCCATAATTGGGTTCTTCCTCTCCTTTACAGACAGTTTTTTTTTAGAAAATATAGCTTTTGAAAACCCTTGCATTCTTATATTTTAATATATAAATTTGTACATATTATATTATTTTGTTGGTCTTAAATCAAATATAATATCATTGAACCGGAGCCCATACTAGCAAATATTCGTGGAATCTACTAAAAGATAGATCTGGTGAGAGCTCTCGAAGGAAGATCTACAGTTAATTGTGGCCTAATGATGGCGATGTCGGGGCCACGTTCATGGATGGTCTAATTTCCTAGGCGCTGTCTTAGACGAAACGACAAAATAAATTAATTCTTTTATTTATTTATTTATTTATTTATTTATTCCATGTTTGTCAGATTCCGGCAAGAGAATGAAAAATTTATAATTCAATGGTTGATATAAGTAAATATTATTATTATTTTAATATAATTTAAATATAATAATAATAATATAGTATATTTTTTTATTTTTTATTCATTAAATAATATCATAGTTTAATGTACTACACTTTTGAATATTTTAATAAAATTTTAAATTAGAAGTTTGATACGTAATATTTTCTCGATTTTTAATACAAATATATTATTTTAGACATCCAATTAAAATTTAAAATTTAAAATTTGGATGATATTAAGCTGAGTCTGTTTTAAAAATCAAACAGGTTCATCGATTGATCGGTTCAACCCTTATTTCTAATTTTGTGCTAAAAACAATGTTAAGCTTAGACTAAATCAGTCAAATGACTCATTCATGATTGAACCGGCCTTTTCAATTGATATTTTAAAACCATGCCACAAACAATCCTGTCATGATAAACAAGTTTATCTTTGAAGGATAANCTCACACAAATGTAAATCCTAATAACTAAAAATTACAAGATGAAACATCTAAATGATTTCTCCTAAATTGAAGCCAAATAATAGGATAGCTTAGGAAAGGATAAAACATCTAAATGGTTTCTCCTAAATTGAAGCCAAATAATAGGATAGCTTAGGAACGGGATAAAACATCTAAATGATTTCTCCTAAATTGAAGCCAAATAATAGGATAGCTTAGGAAGTTTGCAGAATGAAACATCTAAATGATTTCTCCTAAATTAAAGCCAAATAATAGGATAGCTTAGGAAGTCAGAACATCTAAATGATTTCTCCTAAATTGAAGCCAAATAATAGGATAGCTTAGGAAGTCACCGATGTTCTCCTTCGGATCTGTGACATCCTCTAGTATTTCCTCCTTTGGACTCCAAAATAAAACGTTATTCTCCTTCGGATCTGTGACATCCTCTAGTATTTCCTCCTTTGGACTCCAAAATAAAATATTCCCCTCCTTCGAATCCTTGACATCCTCTAGTGTTTCCTCCTTTGGACTCCAAAACAAAAATGTTCCCAAATTTGAAGTTCTCCATCGGATCCGTGACATCCTCTAGTGTTTCCTCCTTTGGACTCCAAAACAAAATGTTCCAAATTAAACAAATCCCCCTTCACACTTCTTAGTCCGATATCTTTGAAATGTCCTTAAAGAAAATTTTTCTTGATTTTTATCGCGATTATTCTTAGGTAACTTCAGTTATCTAAGATGTAATTAACTATAGGGGCTTGCCCTTATAGGAAGCTTTTNCTATTTTATTGTCTCTAGATTTATACTATATTTTAAAATTAAAGCCCAATACCTTTACCAATAATCTTTGTTGTTTTGGTATTTGAATTGACAGTTCTAACTATAAATGCATTGCCCAGTAGACATTGTTATCATCTTCCAACTGCTTCTATAAGTGCATATAATTGTTCTCTAACATATGTGGAAGTTTTTTTGTATTGTAATGCTACTTTATTTCTCAAATAAGCCAATGTATGTTTTATATTAATGCAGCTTCAATGACAATCCTTGAAGCATCTGTTTCTATATTAAAATTCATAAAAAAAAAAGTTGGGAAATATAAGAAAGGTATTGTTTTCATTACTTATTTCAGGGTTGTAAATGCTTTCTGAGCTATTTAATACATTTGAACTGATCTTTAGTTATTAATGATCTTAAAGATAGAAGAATTTTAACATATGTCTAAACAAAGTTTCTATAGTATCCTGTTAACTCTAAAAAGCCTCTTAGTTCTTCTTGACATCAATTTTTTATGTGACATACACGGACATCCAGGGTGAGTGACACGACACTATAATTTGGTTTTACACCATCATCGTCGGGCTCCAAGTTGATCGTTTCCAAGCTGCCATTACTTATGATATACTCCACATTGGCGTTCATTCCTATCACACAGGGTCTTATTCTGCTGATATGGACATTCCCTTGGTGCATACCGCCAAGTAGAGTACCCCGCACTATGTTCTGACCTTAAGTCCAAGGCCTAGACAGAAGGATTTCATGTTGGAACTTCTCTGCTTAATGATACATAGATGGTTNAATAAATCATTTGCTATTTTATTGTCTTCTAGATTTATATTATATTTTAAAATTAAAGCCCAATACCTTTACCAATAATCTTTGTTGTTTTGGTATTTGAATTGACAGTTCTAACTATAAATGCATTGCCCAGTAGACATTGTTGTCATCTTCCAACTGCTTCTATAAGTGCATATAATTGTTCTCTAACATATGTAGAAGTTTTTTTGTATTGTAATGCTAATTTATTTCTCAAATAAGCCAATGTATGTTTTATATTAATGCAGCTTCAATGACAATCCTTGAAGCATCTGTTTCTATATTAAAATTCATAAAAAAAAAGTTGGGAAATATAAGAAAGGTATTGTTTTCATTACTTGTTTCAGGGTTGTAAATGCTTTCTGAGCTATTTAATCCATTTGAACTGATCTTTAGTTATTAATGATCTTAAAGATAGAAGAATTTTAACATATGTCTAAACAAAGTTTCTATAGCATCCTGTTAACTCTAAAAAGCCTCTTAGTTCTTATTGACATCAATTTTTTATGTGACATACACGGACATCCTGGGTGAGTGACACGACACTATAATTTGGTTTTACACCATCATCGTCGGGCTCCAAGTTGATTGTTTCCAAGCTGCCATTACTTATGATATACTCCACATTGGCGTTCATTCCTATCACACAGGGTCTTATTCTGCTGATATGGACATTCCCTTGGTGCATACTGCCAAGTAGAGTACCCCGCACTATGTTCCGACCTTAAGTCCAAGGCCTAGACAGAAGGATTTCATGTTGGAACTGCTCTGCTTAATGATACATAGATGGTTCGGGCTTTTGAACTCTTTTGAGATGCATTTACAGTCCCTACAGAGGTCCAAGGATCATTACCTGCTCACATTCAATCCTTTGGAGGTCCCACGAGGCCTAGAACCCCCTTGACAAGCTTCTTCAGAAGCCCAATCTTTTTCTTAATTAAGTCTTGTTGATGTTTTTGTGTGGTGTATGTGGTTTTTTAATGTCAATTGGCTAAGATCACCAAACCTATCTTCCATTAGTTTTGTTGTAGGAGTGATTGTGGTTTTAGTGCTCTTTCCTCCCTTCTTAAATTTGTGAGTAAACCATGTTCAAAACAATCTTTAAAGGAAATACTTAGGTATGTGATCCCGATTCTCTTTATATAAGTTAATGTGATGTATGTGATTATATGCTTAATTTCCGTAACAATAATTCTTACTTTACAACAGAGTCAAAAACTTAATTCCAAGCAAAAGCTAGGTAAATTCTTAACTTCGAAGCAAATATGAATACAATTATAATATTTAAATATGGGATACTACGCAAGTNTCCGATTCTCTTTATATAAGTTAATGTGATGTATGTGATTATATGCTTAATTTCCATAACAATAATTCTTACTTTACAACAGAGCCAAAAACTTAATTCCAAGCAAAAACTAGGTAAATTCTTAACTTCGAAGCAAATATGAATACAATTATAATATTTAAATATGGGATACTACGCAAGTATACATATCATTATCAAGTAATATATGAATTTTTTTATTAAGCCCCGAACATCGAACCCACAGGGAAAATTACAACATGCAACTTACAAAACAGGAGAAACTAGATAACAAAATTATACTTAGCAAAATATTCTTACTTAAACTCTAGATGCTATAATAGGAATGAAAGTTCATTTTTTTTNCTACAACATGCAACTTACAAAACAGGAGAAACTAGATAACAAAATTCTACTTAGCAAAATATTCTTACTTAAACTTTAGATGCTATAATAGGAATGAAAGTTCATTTTTTTTGTAATTTTTGATAATTTAAAATAAAATAAACAACTAACTAATTTAACTGCAAGATGAAGACAATATAAATAAAATATCTTTTTCCTTATCACGAATCAGTAATAAGTATAGAAATTCTATTGTGGAAGTATCCTAATTATGTTGTGTCAAATAGGAGCAATAATATTCTTTACAATTANGCAATATAAATAAAATATTTTTTTCCTTATCACGAATCAGTAATAATTATAGAAATTCTATTGTGGAAGTATCCTAATTATGTTGTGTCAAATAGGAGCAATAATATTCTTTACAATTANCATTTTTTTTTGTAATTTTTGATAATTTAAAATAAAATAAACAACTAACTAATTTAACTGCAAGATGAAGGCAATATAAATAAAATATTTTTTTCCTTATCACGAATCAGTAATAATTATAGAAATTCTATTGTGGAAGTATCCTAATTATGTTGTGTCAAATAGGAGCAATAATATTCTTTACAATTACTAGAGATGCTATAAAAAATATTGGCTAATATATAGTTTGAATAGTCTTGAAAACATGTTAGGTAAGGAAGATACTAACTCTCAATCTAGAGTTCCCTCTTTTCTCTCCACCTGGGGGCTAACATCTCGTATCAAAACCTAAAAATATAAATCAATTTGGGGTCTTTAGTCTTTCACTCTAAAGTCCTTTAATTCTACACCCTTCAAAGTTTATTTCCCTATTTATTTGCACTCAANGTCTTTCACTCTAAAGACCTTTAATTCTACACCCTTCAAAGTTTATTTCCCTATTTATTTGCACTCAACCCTATGAACTACATTCTCATCCATGAAATCAAATGTGATTCTTACCATTTGTTGATTAAGACAATACCATCTCGAATCTTACATGTTCTCACAACATCTATTAAAATTTTAATTGGCTAAATCAAGAAGTAATGTAGTCANTTATCTCGAATCTTACATGTTCTCACAACATCTATTAAAATTTTAATTGGCTAAATCAAGAAGTAATGTAGTCACAAAAAATAAAAACTTATCTCAAATCATCTCTACCATCTTGAAGTTTCATTGAATATCTTCCTTCACTTACAATACAAGCTAAAACTTAAAATAAAAAGAAATGTGGGCGGCGGCGGCATATGTGGTGGTTGGCACTGGATTGGTCTTATGGATGATCTCTCTCTCTTTCTCTCTCTCTATCTTTCTTTCTATGGATTATCCAAGTATTCTTTTATAATTTTCCAAAATGTGCATTGGTGTCTCTTCAAAATGTTTCCCCATTAAATGAGTCTTCTAGAAGTTACCTTTTTTCAAAAGCTAATTGAATGAATTTTCACGTTCATTAACTATTTCCCACGTTTTCACCGAGGGTTGCTTCAAACACCTCTTCAAAAGTTCATTCAAATTGAATGTATCATCAAATAACTACTTCTGGCGCTTATGCGTGGGGTACCTGACGCTTAGGCGCAGCTCACTCTGTTTAACTGGCGCGTAAGCGCCAGTCCTGGGCGCTTTGGCGCTTCAGTTCATTTTTGCATCTTCTTCATTTCTACTCCAAATTTGATCATTTTTCACTCAATTCACCATTTTTCATCCATTTGATTGTATTTCATTAAAGTGCAATATCTCAAAAATAGGTATAAAAATGTGTACATAAAGACTATATATTTTAGGTATATCAGTATGTCAGATATTTGGTTTTCTAGCTCTTCATATCTATTTTAAAATCATTGCAAAATTATTTTTTGTTTTAGTTTTGCAAGTTGTACTTGTAAATCTCAATGAGGTGATGTCCCAAAATGTTTAAGAACTTCATTTTTAAAAGTTTGTCAAGATGTGATTTGGTTATTATTATGTATCCATTAATACCAATTCAGTTCTGGTCCATCCAAATGTTTAGAATCTTTGATGAAATGTTGGTTGTATGATATGTTGTAATATGAAAAAAAAATTTCATATTTGAATAACCAACAATGTGGGTTATCCTCTCTGAATCTTGCACATCAATCTTAATGCTGTAAATATCCAGGCTATTTGAGATTGATTGCTCATGTTCTGATGATGTAGCCATGCATTATTGGTTGTTGATCAAATTTGGCTCCATTTGTGAAAAATACTGTCATGTCATTAATCACCATGTTTAATGTGATATGTGTGCCTCTAGTTTGCCAAGTCAATTGACAAATTCATCCAAAGTTTTTATAGTGTTTTTTGTGACTTCTATTATGAATAATTGTTTACTTCTTGCTCTAATTTGATTACAGGAGGTGAGGAGAAGAATCAACAAAAGCATCATTGATAGGAATTGGTCAGTTTGAATTAACTCAATTTTATCCTAACCCTGGTCCTATTAACCTTGGTTTTCTCGATCCTCACTCCTCCAAATCTTTCTGTGACAGTGATTTTTTGGATCTGGAAGGTAGGTAGGTCATCAACGACATTGTGGTCGACTAAGTGAAGATGGAGAATGACGTCCTTCATATCAAAGCTAGAGCTTGCTGGTAGCTATTCGATGAAGAGTAAAAATGGCGGCATATGTTGACAGCGAACGAGCTTCTCCGATAAGTAGCTACTAGGAAACAACTGAGGCTACAGACAACACCGCACCGAAACATGAAAGGTTTAGAGAGCCAAGGCGATGCCACTTCATCGACAGGACAAGAAAGCTTTGTCGCTTGGGATAGTGACTGCAGCCGTTTAAGGAATGGAATTTTAGTCTCGTGGTCATATTTCCCTTGCTCTTGCTCTATTTTTCGATTGTAATTGTAAATTTAGGTGATGGGTAAGATTGTGTTGATGTGCTTGAGAATATGAGTGTAAAGGAGTCGAGTCGAGCTTGAGTCGGTCTCAGCTTAAGTTTACGTATAAGAGACGGGTCATAAGCCAACATTTTTATTATAAGAGAGAAAAGATAATATTAATTTAAACTAGTGCTATAGTAAAATGATAAATATATAAAGGAGTTGGGAGATAAATAACATGATATCACTTGAAATAAAATTTATAATATCTTTTTTATTATATTTTTACCATTTTAAAGATAAAATATTGATATTTAATATATTTTGAATGTATTTTATATCAATATGTTTTTAAATGAGTTGACTCATGAGTTAACATGTTGAGTTGGGTCTCACGACTCAGCAGTTGGCTTGACTCACTTCTACCTCAACATAAGAATATGGAAATTGGTTGAATTATATAAAGGAATAACCAAAGGCTATTATACGAGCCTCCGACCACCCCTAATGTGTCTAACAATTCGAGTACCACCTTCTCAAGGCCAACTATGCCAAGAAGGGATTCGAACCCCCGACCGGAGAGGACTTATACCGTGGATGCCAGCCAAGTGATCCGCGTGCGCGGCACCACACACACACACACACACATGCACAAATAGATGCATACATATGTGAGCTTTATAGTTTTAGGTGTGTTGCGTGCTACTAAAATTTTGGCGGTAGAGTGATTTATTAACATCTTAGTATTGTACAAATAATTGACACACACATGTAAAAAAAACGACAGAAAACGACATGAGCTTTTACGTGGAAAACTCATAAACGAAAAAAATCACCGGGCCAGGTTTGTTGAAATAATTTCATTATGTTGATGTAGGTTACAAGATTTTTTCAGTCATTGAATGATCAGAAGTAATTTTACAGGAGANAGTAAAAAAAATCGACAGAAAACAACATGAGCTTTTATGTGGAAAACTCATAAACGAAAAAAATCACTGGGCCAGGTTTGTTGAAACAATTTCATTATGTTGATGTAGGTTACAAGATTTTTTCAGTCATTGAATGATCAGAAGTAATTTTACAAGAAACTTTTGTTTGGGAAGTAAAATAAAATATTGGGGAAGTGGCACCAACCCTGCTATTGTGAAGGAAAGATGACCGATGTTTTTGATAGTAGCCACAAGCTGACATCTTTTTATATGAGAGATGTTAGTCAAAATTATGCATTAAAAATGATAAATTTTAAGTTTTAGAAAACAAAAATTAAAATTTAAAGAATAAAAGAATCACCGATAAAAGTCCAATCTTGAAAGAAGACTAGGAATCTTAAAAAAATGATGAACAACTTTTAGATAAAAGATCAATAAAATAAATACTTTTGCACAAAATAATTTCAAAGACAAATTATTTTATTCATCTCCTGCACATGTCGTTAACGTAGGTACGCCTCAAAATTCTGGGGCAACTGGCACCACTTAATCCAAAGCCCCACGTAAGTCCCCCCACCAATCCATTTCNGCAAAATAATTTCAAAGACAAATTATTTTATTCATCTCCTGCACATGTCGTTAACGTAGCTAGGCCTCAAAATTCTGGGGCAACTGGCACCACTTAATCCAAAGCCCCACGTAAGTCCCCCCACCAATCCATTTCNCAGAAAACAAAAATTAAAATTTAAAGAATAAAAGAATCATCGATAAAAGTCCAATCTTGAAAGAAGACTAGGAATCTTAAAAAAATGATGAACAACTTTTAGATAAAAGATCNCCCAAAACATGAAAGATTTAGAGAGCCAAGGCGATGCCACTTCATCGACGGGACATGAAAGCTTTGTCGCTTGGGATAGTGACTGCAGCCGTTCAAGGAATGAAATTTTAGCCTCGTGGTCATATTTCCCTTGCTCTTGCTCTATTTTTCGATTGTAATTGTAAATTTAGGTGATGGGTGAGATTGTCTTGGTGTGCTTGAGAATATGAGTGTAAAGGAGTCGAGTCGAGCTTGAGTCGGTCTCAGCTTGAGACTGGGCTTGATTAATTGGTTGAGTTCGAACTTGAGCTCAAGCTTAAATTCACGTATTAGAGACGGGTCATAAGCCAACATTTTTATTGTAAGAGAGAAAAAATAATATTTATTTAAACTAGTGCTATAGTAAAATGAAAAATACATAAAGAAGTTAGGAGATAAATAACATGATATCACTTGAAATAAAATTATAATATTTTTTTTATCTATTTTTACCGTTTTAAAGATAAAATATTGAAATTTAATATATTTTGAATATATTTTATATCAATATGTTTTTAAATGAGTTGACTCATGAGTTAACATGATGGGTTGGGTCTGACGACACATCAGTTGGCTTGGCTCACTTCTACCTCAACATAAGAATATGGAAATTGGTTGAATTATATAAAGGAATGCCAAAGGATATGAGCCTCCGACCACCCCTAATGTGCCTAACAATTCGAGTACCATCTTCTCAAGGCCAACTATGTCAGAAGGGATTCGAAGCCCCGACCTGAGAGGACTTATACCGTGGATGCCAACCAAGTGATCCGCTTGCGCAACACCACACACACATGCACAAATAGATGTATACATATGTGAGCTTTATAGTTTTAGGTGTGTTGTGTGCTACTAAAATTGTGGCGGTAGAGTGATTTATTAACATCTTAGTATTATACAAATAATTGACACACACATGTAAAAAAAATCGATAGAAAATGACACGAGCTTTTACGTGAAAAACTCATAAACGAAAAAAAATTATTCATTATTTAAAATTTAAAGAATAAAAGAATCACCGATAAAAGTCCAATCTTAAAAGAAGACTAGGAATCTTAAAAAAATAATGAAGAACTTTTAGATAAAAGATCAATAAAATAAATACTTTTGCTCAAATAAATTTCAAAGACAAATTATTTTATTCATCTCCTGCACATGTCGTTAACGTAGCTACGCCTCAAAATTCTGGCGCAACTGGCACCACTTAATCCAAAGCCCCACGTAAGTCCCCCCACCAATCCATTTCATCTTCTCCGAGAACCCCCATGCCTCTCTGTTCAAAAACCTACCACAGCCCTAATGCCAGATTCCGGCGATGAACCACCGCTCCATTCCCCTTCCACTGCCAAAATTCTCTTCGAAACCTACGAACTTGGACGCCTCCTCGGCGTAGGAGCCTTCGCCAAGGTATACTACGCCCGCCATACTCGCTCCGGCCACAGCGTCGCCATTAAAATGATCAGTAAGTCCAAANCACTACCACAGCCCTAATGCCAGATTCCGGCGATGAACCGCCGCTCCATTCCCCTTCCACTGCCAAAGTTCTCTTCGAAACCTACGAACTTGGCCGCCTCCTCGGCGTAGGAGCCTTCGCCAAGGTATACTACGCCCGACATACTCGCTCCGGCCACAGCGTCGCCATTAAAATGATCAGTAAGTCCAAATCACTCCGATGCGGTCTCTCTGTTAACATCCAGCGCGAGATCGCCGCCATGCGCCGCCTTCACCATCCCCACATCATCCGTCTCCTCGAGGTCCTGGCCTCCCGCTCCACAATCTACTTCGTCATGGAGTACGCAAAAGGCGGCGAGCTATTCGCTCGGCTTTCATCCAGAGGCCGCCTCCCTGAAAACCAATCCCGCCGCCTCTTTCACCAGCTGATCTCCGCCGTCGCTTTTTGCCACTCGCGCGGCGTTTTCCACCGCGATCTCAAGCCAGAAAATCTTCTCCTTGATGAATACAATAACCTGAAACTCTCCGATTTCGGTCTCTCCGCTGTTAGATACGGTGGAGATTCACTTTTCCAGACGCTCTGTGGCACGCCGGCGTACGTTGCACCGGAGATCCTGTTGAAAAAAGGGTATGATGGTGCTCAGGTAGATATCTGGTCGTGCGGTGTTATTCTCTTTGTGATGAATGCGGGGTATCTTCCTTTTAATGATCCGAATCTGATGGCGATGTATCGGAAGATTTACCGGGGGGAATACCGATGCCCTAAATGGACCTCTGCGGAGCTGAAATGGCTGATTTCGAGGATGTTGGATACGAATCCGGCGACGCGGATTACGATTGAAGGGATTTTGGCAGATCCGTGGTTCAGGAAGGAAATGGATGAGGAGAGGATGAGGAGATTGATCAGATTTCGAGAGGATATTGAGGATAGGATCATGAAAATTGAAAGCGAGGATGATGAGAGGGATTTGAATGCGTTTGATATAATATCCATGTCGGGGGGATTTGACCTATCGGGGTTCTTCAATTCCACGGCGGCGCCGAGGGAGATGTTTGTGGTCGGGGGAAGGGTGGATGAGGTATTGGAGAGGGTGGAGGAGGTGGGGAAGGAAGAGGGTTTGCGAGTTCGCCGGCGGAGAAGGGGGGAGAAAGGGAGGGGTGGTGCTGCGGTGGATGGGAGGATGGGGAACCTTGTGGCGTGGGTGGAAGTTTCACGATTGTCGCCGGAGATGGTGATGGTAGAGGTGGAGAGAGGGATTGGGGAGGAGGCTGAGAGGTTGAGCCGTGAGTTCTGGAGGGAGAAATTAGCGACGAGAGCGAAGAGAAAGGGGGGCGAGCTGCTGCAACAGCCGGCGATGGAAGAGGTCGGCGAAGCNGCCTTGTGGCGTGGGTGGAAGTTTCACGATTGTCGCCGGAGATGGTGATGGTGGAGGTGGAGAGAGGGATTGGGGAGGAGGCTGAGAGGTTGAGCCGTGAGTTCTGGAGGGAGAGATTAGCGACGAGAGCGAAGAGAAAGGGGGGCGAGCTGCTGCAACAGCCGGCGATGGAAGAGGTCGGCGAAGCTTCAACTAGCGGCGAGTCGTCGAGCGGTTCAATTACGCCGATCGCCGGCGATGGAAGAGGTCCGACGATCACTCCGACTTCCGTGGCCTAGGTAATAGCGATGGCCGAGATGACGGTGGTGGTGCTGGGTTTGAGCGGGCGGTATCGGCACGATGGGAGGATGAACCGGTCCTTCTGTGTATAGCTCCCGAGCTCGACCGGGTTTTTTTTTCTTTTTTTATCCGACCGTCTGGCAGTGGAAATCTTTTGAATTTGGGAAATCGATGATGTAAAAAATTTTGTAGAATTGTGAGATAAAAATGGAGGATAAATTGTAATATTTATGAGTGAAAGGGCAAATGGAGAGGTTGAGATTTTTCACCAACAACTCTTCACCTTTGAGTAATATTTTTATGTTTCACGGTTTTTGTTTTAATATTTTTTATTAATTTTTTTTAATAAAGAGAAATAAATTGGGTTGAATATCTAGCTTTTTGTATTTTCATTGTAATTATCCTAAAAATCTATATTGAATATTTTTTAGGGTATAGGGTTTTCGTAGAATACGGTAAAAATTCGATAATATAGAAAAGAGATATGGATGAAATTTTCCCCGAAGAATTCAGAGTTATATGATTACGATTAATAGTCAGATGAACAAGCTCCTCTGGAATTTCTTTGGTTAAAAGCTTTTTAAGGTAAATGTTCTTCTAGAATCGAGAACAGAGGAAGGATACTTGAGAGAAGAGTATTATGCTCTTTTTATTTACATGAAGGATCAACATTATAAAATAATTGAAACGGTGTCACATGCTGACTTTTCCTGGTGTCCTGTGCTGACAATTTTATGGATGAGATTTGTAGCCATCGAGCTGTCAGATATGGTCGGTACAGCAACAGTCTCCGACGCCTTTAGAAGACTTTTGTTTTGATTGTCTTAAAACTCCTTAATGAAGGATTGATATGCATCTCTATCAGTCACACTGGTTCTTTTTTATAGTGGACTTTGTTTGACGTCTGTTATTTGACCATTTGAACAGATGGGCTCAGTTCAACAACTTCAACAGATAGGTCCAGTTTATTAACTTCGACAGGTGGGTTTAGTTCATTACGGACCAACTGTCATCATATTTCAACATCTGTGTATGCAACCTGAGAGTTCTTACATAACAACAACCCAAGAAATTGAATATAATATCTTAACTACCCAAACATTAAATGTAATATTTTGACCACTTATTTCAATAAGGTGATTAAAATAGTATATTCAAAGTTTTTGGTAGTCAAAATATTATATTTGTATGTACTTAAACTACCAGCACGAATCTCAAAGCAATCAAACGGCCAAGGATAGTGGCCAGACAATCGAAGCGTCAAGTTTAAAGAGCATACTCTAGTTAGCCATCCAATGATCGATCGCTTTAGGGAGTAGATTGACATGCGATATCAGCAGATCCAACAGATCAAGCCTATGGTCTCAGCTACCTAGACTCCTTGTAAAAATGTTTAGCATAATTAGTCGATCAACCGGTTTTTCCTCGACTGGAGTGATCACAATGTGACCGGTCGCCTTGGACGATCGAACTCGAATATGTCAAACAGCTGATAGCCATCGTATTTCATTCAAATTATAACACAAATCCAGTATTAAATCAACATATTAATTACATTATGAGTGGTTTTCATAGTTGTTCCCTCTTCTCTATAATTGTAGAAATAGGTCTCTATAAATAGAGGGCTAGAAGATGAATAAGGGGACCCTTTCCCCCGAATTCTCTACCCATTCTCTAACCACTCTACTCTCTCTTTCTTTTTCCCTTCTTTTGGCTCTAACTCTCGAGGCGTGTATTTGGGAAAAACAATTTAGGATTCAACAACATTTAAAGTTTAAATAGTTAAAATGTTATATTCAATGTTTTGGGTGATTGTTATGTTTAAAACCCAAAAACCTAATAACTTTAATTTCTAATAGATATGAATTGAGATATCCAATGCAACCAAATAAGCTTTAACCCTAACCTATGGGTCCCCTATTGTTCATTTGCTGGCGACTCCACTTCCCTGGTCTTGATTAATTCTCCACTTCCTAGGAGAGGAGATTGCCCCCTCCTCTCCAATTGATAACACGTTCAATAAAATGATTTCTTGTTTGTATAAAACTTTTTCGGTTTAAAGCATTGACAACTCATCGTTGGGCTCTTTGCTTGAGCTAACTTTTTTTCTAACACTACTTCTCTTCCTCACCCTTCCTCAATTTTCTCTTTCTCTACACTTTTTTTACCCTCCCCTTTTTCCCAACAAATCACCACTATAAATTAGAAAGGGGTCCTCAAAGCACAATAACCCTTTTTCTCTTAATTTCTAGCTCAATTTCATTTCGTGTCTTAACAATATTATTTTCTTCTCTAAAAAAGAAACATATGAGGGTTTCAATGAATAAGAGCTACCGCTAGTTGGTTATTTACTGGAAAAAATGACCTTCTATAATACCCTACAAGATGCAAGCGAAAAAGTATGGGTGTTAAAATGTAGCATTTAACTTCTTACTTTAAATGAAAGGTTTTTTCCTTTTCAAGTTCATTGCAAGAAAGATTTTTATATTGTTCAATTGGGGGAAGCAAAAAATCATTTATATTTCAAAAATAGTTTAAGGACTTAATGCTCGTTATACTGAAATTTTCTTCCATCACATTTACAATAAACTCATCGATACACTTTTAAATTGTTAAAAAAAAAGGAATTTCTAAAATCTGAACTCAATTTGGAGTTCCTCACATTATCAACACGCTTACTAATAATAAATCCTATTTCACCTTTATAAGGCTTTGTGTTTCAAAGAAAAATGCAACTACATTTTCATATGAATTTAAAATCAATCTTGATGGGAAGAACTAGCTCTGTGGATATATGATTGGAAACCCTCTCCTTGTGAAGAATGTGAATCCTTAATGCATTCTTATCATATTTGTGTTATTAATTCCTCAACTTCTTTAATTATGCCCCCTAACCCAACTTTCCTGCCATGAAGATAGGTGTGCATAAGCAAGACATTAAAGAGTGATGGGCATCAAAGTTAGTGGATAAATGTTCATTAGTGGCTGCTTCATAAACATGAGTGCAACAAGGAAAGAGAGGTAGAAAATAAGTACATAATCCCAAGTGAAAGGTGTTTGAACTTGTAAATTATTAGAGATAGTACATGTCTAGCAGGCTTCTTAGCATCATAAGTGGTCCTTCAGATCTACCTCAAAAAATGTTATAAGTATTTGTAAAAAAAATCTAAAGCTAGTTCATGGGATGACAAACCCTTCAAATGAAGGATTCAGAGATGAGCTGATAAAGAAGCTAGTTGAGAAAATGTAAAATAACGTGGGAAGTTTGATGGAGAATTAAACCTTCTATGAAAATGATACCATATAGTCCAAAATTATATATGGACATTCCTTTAAGAACAAGATGACATGCAGGCAATGGATGACTCCATGAATGAAAAATCCATAAATGTTGAAAAAAATACTATTGATGTATTGGGCACTAGATATTCTGACATGGAATGACTGCATGCGTTGACCTTATTTTTGTTCAACTCTATCTCTTAATTCATATCCAAATGCCATCTAGACCCAAGGTCATTTCCTCTTGCACTAGGTACCTGGGTTGAGCTTGAGTCAGTTGAGACTTGGGCTTGACTTCAGCTAAAAATTGAAATCAATTGAATTTAGATAAAAAATTAATTTTCAGTTGAACTAAAATTAAAACAAACTTAATTTAAACGTAAATCTTGTTCAATCAACTTATTCTAAAGCCTACAATTGAATAAAAATTTAGCTTAATTCAAATGGACTCCATAATTATCGTAACCTCTCTAAAGCATACATTAAAACCATTATAGTCATTATTATGTATGATAAGCTCTCCTCCCACTGGGCATGGATTATTACGTTACATTCCTATAACCTGTACTAATAGTTGTTTTACAGGTTTATTCTTATTTTAGATTTTACCATGTACCTTTTAGAGTCCTTAGAGTGTGTTAGAAATAAAGTATGAGCATGGGTTCTAGACCTCTATCTGGTGGAACAACATGACAGGGAACAAAATCTGCAGGCTCTTATCCCGTGCCTTAATTTTTATTTCTAATTTATTTATAAAATTAGGACCAAGCTTGTATATGTGGTTGCCTGCCCACCTTTTTATCTTTTCTTGGATATGTGGCTGACTCAGCGGCTCCTACCTTTTAGTTATTATATTTGGCGTGCTTTTAATTTCTACTGTGTGACTAACTTGGTTTCATCATTTTTTGTTTGTGGATTTTCTGGGAATCATGGGAACATAACTTCGGTTCTATAAGGACAAAGTATTTTAAATTTTCTACAAAAATACTAATAAAAGATTAAGACTAATTAAAACTTATGATTAAAATATTTAAAGTTTTTCAAAATCTGTATTTATTTTCTTGCATGGCCTTCAGACCAAATTTTAAATGAGTTGCATAGCATGGTCATAACATAAGTCATACTAATATGGCCTCCACATTTTGACTCGTGTAGATAATTACATTATATTGCATGTTGTGCTTCTTCAACCAAATTGACCCAACATAGTTTCTACTTAAATGGTTGTTTAGCATGCTTAACGTGTTAGAGGCTTCCCCAACCTAGACAGTGAGTAATTCCTTTGTGAGAACGTATCGACTTTGCAGCACTACCTCTCTTCTTTTTCCACTTCAGCGACTTCTTCGCCACTTTGGCAGGTATAAGTCCCACATTTACTCTTCCTACCTACATAGGGTCATAGGATTTAGAGTTTCGTTCTCTTGACCTTAGAGCTACTGAGGTCCCCTTGAACTATGGAATTCACAGATTGTTGATAAGGGATTTTTGTTTGTATTGGATCTACCAGGTTCACGACCAAGTAGGCTTAGGGCTTGTGATGATGGATATGTTGTATCCTGACCTAGCTATATCTACCAGATTAACATCAATTTACCTCTAATTTGCTACCGACTTTGAGCACTGTATCTCCCTTTGATGCTTCGTTGATGTCGTCTCATTGACCTCGAGGATGTCGTTTGTTTGGGATACGATGATTTACGCTCTACCTTTATGGTCCGATTAGGCTTAAAAGCATAATGTGGACCCTATAAGTTGATTCATTTATTTCATAAGCCTCAACTTCCGATGAAACACTACCCATTTAGGATGTGAGAGACTCACTCTCTACCCTGTGGCTAGGTGAGAACATTGAAAGCGTTAAGGTGCTCCTGTGAGATAACCATTCTTTGTAACACCTCTCACTAGTCGTCGCTTGAGTGTAAGCAGAATTCCATTAATTGACAGTATTCTTGGGCATCCCATAAGAAGTAATTAATCAAAAGGATACGTTCCTTTGAGAGTTACTTATGAATCCAAAACAAACAGAAAAATTTGGTTCTCGAGTTACCTCGGTAGCTTATGTAGGTATTATTTTGTGGATATTTTTTTCAATGTGTTCTGATTCGATCATATTTGGACGTACCACCATGAATTTGGGAAATTGACACTATTTTATTCTCTCTTTTACCCTCTACATTTCGGTCGCTGCACTATTGCAAGCATTGATGTTGTTGTAATTTTTTTATTTCTTCCTTGAAATTTTTTTCTTGAAGTTTGATTAATGTCACCATTTTTCTTGATAGAAATGGATATCGAGATGGTGGTCACGATTGCTATCGCTAGGAGGAACAATATTTCTTTCTCTCCTAGTATTTTTTTTGCTCTCGAGGGTACCATAATTTTTTGTTTGTTTGAGCATTAGGTCTGGATTACTCTCAGTAATCCAACACCCACTGAGGCATCAACTTTGTGCCCTCCTCTTAATAAACAAATTCATGCACATGAGGTTTCTCCTATTGCGGTGGCTCATGTGGGTACACCCCCATCTATGAAGAAGAGGTTGGAGCATGTTAGTGACACGCTGCAGTGTGTGTCTGTCTTCTCCCGATTGTTGGAGAGTCCATTCGTGTTCTCAATGATGTCTTACCCTGTGGTTGTCAATTCTTCTGACTGCTTCATAGCTGTTACTCTGGGTGTAGTTGATGTCTCATCACCCATCATTCTGGGTCCCTCTAAGGTTTCACTTGCTCTGAGAATGAGCAGGAGGGCTCGAAGGACTCAGAACAAGTTGTTGCGGTCCTAGTAGCAGGGTCCAGCTTAGGTTTCTACACCTCTTCTAATTTTGGCTAAGACAGAATCCCATATTCCCATGACTGAAAATTTTTTTTTTCTCTTCTTTCTAGTTATGAGTACCACGTCCCTGCCAGGATAGCCAGAAGGTGTCCCTCTCATCAAGACACAGGCCACTTCAAAACTGACATTCAGATAGATCGCACCACCACAAGCCTTATGATGAAGACGATCGTGGGGACTATTTCCTTTTGGATTTATGAGACATCCAAGTGAGTCATAAAGCAGCTCCTCTACGTCCTCCGCCCACGAGGTTGGCGTATTAGAAGATCGAGGTCCAACTACTGGTTTGCTGTGAGGCCCGGGTACTTACAGTCTATTGTGCAACCCATTAAGCCCACCTAGGAGCCCCAAATGGTTCTGAGCATAGCGATCAATGAGGATGTAGTAGAGCATGGTTCTATTCCTATTACTAATGCTACTATAACGACTCTATCTGCACCAACCAGTGCAACCTTATATGTTAAAAGTAATAAAAAGAAAAATATTTTGGCTTATTACTCATCTTCTTTGAGTAAAGATAAGATGCATGTTTCTTTTGATGACCGGGTGAGGTCCTGGGCACGCCTTCATGATACTCACTTGTTTCAAAACAATTATATTTGAAAGAACTATCATCCAGGCTTGCCAAAGGCATTGTGGGTCTGGAAGTCTCCCATCATTGCACTTATTGTGGTTCTAGCTCCATTTTGGGAGATTGTGGATTTGACCCTAGAAGGAATTGACCCATTAGTTGATTGCGTCTTAGAGCCACCTTGGGCTAGCTCTGAGGTAGAGCCTAAAGTTGATCATGAGGATGACTCATCTATGAACCCTCCCGATTTATTGGAAGATCTTTGTAACGAGGATGACCTACTCTTAAAGGAGTTACATGATTTCAAGATAACTACTCACCATGACATATGGTGACCACTCATGGTCAAAGATCCAACATCGACCAATCTTCTTCTGGTATCAATGAGGTCGAGCATCTTGATTCCACTGAGACTCAAGATGTCCCTACAATCGACCAGGGAAACCAGAGTAAGGATAAGGCTATCTCCCTTTTACAGGGCCAAGTAGCTCTCTCGACTGTCTATATAGCAGCTTTGCAGGACAAAGGGGCTAGGTTCAACGTAGTCTCACCTCCGATGAAGGCAGAGACACGTCTGGTAGTGCTTGTTGTACCATCTGAGACCATCTAACTCCCATTGACGGTCCTTAGTGGCTGCAAAGGTTAGGGTCGTCCTAGAGACTCAGCAAGGAGAGACTATGATGAGGTGAGGTCAACCTTACCCCAAGGTGTACGCGTACGTACTATACCCTCTAGAGTTTGTTAGCACCCACCCCCCTGCTTTAAGAGATTAAACGTTGTTGGCAACCCCTGACAACACATCGCCCATGTTCTGTAACATGGGTAATAACGCCACATTGTTGTTTTGCCTCTTTGTTACTAGTTTATCAGGAATTTCCTTTGAGTTGTATGCCAACTCACCAAACAACATATTCAAGACATTAATCAAGTAATAATTAATAATATGACATTAATAAATTAATTACTAATTACTTATTAACTATACTAATTAGAAATTATTTTGAATCGTAATAAATAATTTAAAATTTAAACTTTATTTTTATTCACTAATTAATTATTAAATAGTTACATGTAAATTTNGGGTTGAGATTTTTCACCAACAACTCTTCACCTTCGAGTAATATTTTTATGTTTCACAGCTTTTGTTTTAATATTTTTTTATTAAATTTTTTTAATAAAGAGAAATAAATTGGGTTGAATAGTATTTTCATTGTAATTATCCTAAAAATCTATATTGAATTTTTTTTAAGGGTATATGATTTTCGTAGAATCCGGTAAAAATCTGATAATATAGAAAAGAGATATGGATGAAATTTTCCCGGATGAATTCAGAGTTACAGGATTGCGATTAATAGTCAGAGGAATAAGCTCCTTTGGAATTTCTTCGGTTAAAAGCTTTTTTAGGTAAATGTTCTTCTAGAATCGAGAATAGAGGAAGGATACTTGAGAGAGAAGTATTACGCTCTTTTTATTTACATGAAGGATCAACATTATAAAATAATTGAAACGGTGTCGCATGCTGACTTTTCCTGGTGTCATGTGCTGACAATTTTATGGATGAGATTTGTAGTCATCGAGCTGTCAGATATGGTCGGTAAGGCAACAGTCTCCGACGCCTTTAGAAGACCTTTGTTTTGGTTGTCTAAAAACTCCTTAATGAAGGATTGATATGCATCTCTGTCAGTCACACTGGTTCTTTTTTATAGTGGACTTTGTTTGACGTCTGCTATTTGACCAATTGAACAGATGGGCTTAGTTCAACAACTTCAACAGATGGGTCCAGTTTATTAATTTTGGCAGGTGGATTTAGTTCATTACGGACCGACTGTCATCATATTTCAACATCTATGTATGCAACCTGAGAGTTCTTATGTAACAACAACCCAAGAAATTGAATATAATATCTTAACATTTTCAATTGGGGGGTGCAAAAAATCATTTATATTTCAAAAATAGTTTAAGGTCTTAATGCTCGTTATACTGAAATTTTCTTCCATCACATTTACAATAAACTCATTGATACACTTTTAAATTGTTGAAACAAAAAAGGAGTTCTTAAAATCTGAACTCAATTTGGAGTTCCTCACATTATCAACACGCTTACTAATAATAAATCCTATTTCACCTTTATAAGGCTTTGTGTTTCAAAGAAAAATGCAGCTACATTTTCATATGAATTTAAAATCAATCTTGATGGGAAGAACCAGCTCTGTGGATATATGGTTGGAAACCCTCTCCTTGTGAAGAATGTGAATCCTTAATGTATTCTTATCATATTTGTGCTATTAATTCCTCAACTTCTTTAATTATGCCCCCTAACCCAACTTTCCTGCCATGAAGATAAGTGTGCATAAGCAAGATATTAAAGAGTGATGGGCATCAAAGTTAGTGGATAAATGTTCATTAGTGGCTGATGCATAAACATGAGTGCAACAAGGAAAGAGAGGTAGACAATAAGTACATAATCCCAAGTGATAGGTGTTTGAACTTGTAAATTATTAGAGATAGTACATGTCTAGCAAGCTTCTTAGCATCATAAGTGGTCCTTCAGATCTACCTCAAAAAATGTTATAAGTATTTGTAAAAAAAATCTAAAGCTAGTTCATGGGATGACAAACCCTTCAAATGAAGGATTCAGAGATGAGCTGATAAAGAAGCTAGTTGAGAAAATGTAAAATAACGTGGGAAGTTTGATGGAGAATTAAACATTCTATGAAAATGATACCATATAGTCCAAAATTATATATGGACATTCCTTTAAGAAAGATATCAAGATGACATGCAGGCAATGGATGACTCAATGAATGAAAAATCCATAAATGATGAAAAAAATACTATTGATGTATTGGGCACTAGATATTCTGACATGGAATGACTGCATGCGTTGACCTTATTTTTGTTCAACTCTATCTCTTAATTCATATCCAAATGCCATCTAGACCCAAGGTCATTTCCTCTTGCACTAGGTACCTGGGTTGAGCTTGAGTCAGCTGAGATTTAGGCTTGACTTCAGCTAAAAATTGAAATCAATTGAATTTAGATACAAATTTAATTTTCAGTTGAACTAAAATTAAAACAAACTTAATTTAAACGTAAATCTTGTTCAATCAACTTATTTTAAAGCCTAAAATTGAATAAAAATTTAGCTTAATTCAAATGGACCCCAGAATTATCGTAACCTCTCTAAAGCATACATTGATCTTTATTACGTTACATGCCTATAACTTGTGCTAACAGTTGTTTTACAGGTTGAGTCTTATTTTAGATTTTACCATGTACCTTTTAGAGTCCTTAGAGTCTGTGTTAGAAATAACGTATGAGCATGGGTTCTAGACCTCTATCTGGTGGAACAACATGACAGGGAACAGAATCAGCAGGCTCTTATCCCGTGCATTAATTTTGATTTCTAATTTATTAATAAAATTAGGACCAAGCTTGTATATGCGGTTGTCTGCCCACCTTTTTATCTTTTCTTGGATATGTGGCTGACATGGCGACCCCTACCTCTTAGTTATTATATTTGGCGTGCTTTTAATTTCTACAGTGTGACTACCTTGGTTTCATCATTTTTTGTTTGTGGATTTTCTAGAAATCATGTGAATATAACTTCGGTTCTGTAAGGATAAAATATTTTAAATTTTCTACAAAAATACTAATAAAAGATTAAGACTAATTAAAATTTAGAATTAAAATATTTAAAGTTTTTCAAAATCTGTATTTACTTTCTTGCATGGCCTTCAGACCAAATTTTAAATGAGTTGCATAGCATGGTCATAACACAAGTCATACTAATATGGCCTCCACATTATGACTCGTGTAGATAATTACATTATATTGCATGTTGTGCTTCTTCAACCAAACTGACCCAACATAGTTTCTACTTAAATGGTTGTTTAGCATGCTTAGCGTGTTAGAGGCTTCCCCAACCTAGACAGTGAGTAAGTCCTTTGTGAGAATGTATCGACTTTGTAGCACTACCTCTCTTCTTTTTCCACTTTAGCGACTTCCTCGCCACTTTGGCAGGTATAAGTCCCACATTTACTCTTCCTAACTACATAGGGTCATAGGATTTAGAGTTTCGTCTCTTGACCTTAGAGCTACTGAGGTCCCTTTGAACTATGGAATTCACAAATTGTTGACAAGGGGTTTCTGTTTGTATTGGGTCTACTAGGTTCACGACCAAGTAGGTTTAGGGCTTGTGATGACGGATCCGTGGTATCCTGACCTGACTATATCTACAAGATTAACATCACTTTACCTCTACTTTGCTACCGACTTTGAGCATTGTCTCTCCCTTTGATGCTTTGTTGATGTCATCTCATTGACCTCGAGGATGTCGTTTGTTTGGGATACGATGATTTACGCTATACCTTTATGGCCCGATTAGACTTAAAATCATAATGTGGACCCTATAAGATGATTCATTTATTTCATAAGCCTCAACTGCCGATGAAACACTATGCATTTAGGGTGTAAGAGACTCACTTTCTACCCTGTGGCTAGGCGAGAGCATTGAAAGCGTTAAGATGCTCCTATGAGATAACCATTCTTTGTAACACCTCTCACTAGTCGTCGATTGAGTGTAAGCAGAATTCCATTAATTGAAAGTATTCTTGGGCATCCCCTAAGAAGTAATTAATTAAAGGGATACTTTCCTTTGAGAGTTACTTATGAACCTAAAACAAACAGAAAAATTTAGTTCTCTGGTTACCTCGGTAGCTTATGTAGGTATTGTTTTGTGGATATTTTTTTCAATGTGTTCTGATTCGATCATGTTTGGACGTACCACCATGAATTTGGGAAATCAATACTATTTTATCCTCTCTTTTACCCTCTACATTTCGGTCGCTGCACTATTGCAAGCATTGATGTTGTTGTAATTTTTTTTTATTTCTTCCTTGAAAATTTTTCTTGAAGTTTGATTAATGTCACCATTTTCTTGACAGAAATGGATATCGAGAAAGTGATCACGATTGTTATCGTTAGGAGGAACAATATTTCTTTCTCTCCTAGTATTTTCTTTGCTCTCGAGGGTACCATAAGTTTTTGTTCGTTTGAGCATTAGGTCTGGATTACTCTCAGTAATCCAACACCCACTGAGGCATCAACTTTGTGCCCTCCTCTTAATAAACAAAGTCATTCACATGATGTTTCTCCTATTGCGGTGGCTCATGTGGGTTCACCCTTATCTGTGAAGAAGAGGTTGGAGCATGTTAGTGATACACTGCAGTGTGAGTCTGTCTTCTCACGATTGTTGGAGAGTCCATTCGTGTTCTCAAGGATGTCTTACCCCGTGGTTGTCAATTCTTCTGACTGCTTCATAGTTGTTACTCTGGGTGTAGTTGATGTCTCATCACCCATCATTATGGGTTCCTCTAAGGTTTCACTTGCTCTGAGAATGGACAGGAGGGCTCGAAGGACTCATCACAGGTTGTTGTGGTCCTAGTAGCAGGGTCCAGCTTAGGTTTCTACGCCTCTTCTAATTTTGTCTAAGACGGAATCCCAGATTCCCATGACTGAAATTTTTTTTTCTTTTCTTGTTAGTTATGAGTACCACGTCCCTGCCAGGATAGCCAGGAGGTGTCCCTCTCATCAAGACATAAGCCACTTCAAAACCGACGTTCAGATAGATCGCACTGCCACAAGCCTTCTGATGAAGAAGATAGTAGGGACTATTTCCTTTTGGATTTATGAGCCATCCAAGTGAGTCATAGAGCAGCTCCTCTACGTCCTCCGCCCACGAGGTTGGCGTAGTAGAAGATCGAGGTCCAACTGCTGGTTTGCTACGAGGGTCGGGTACTTACAGTCTATTGTGCAACCTGTCAAGCCCACTTAGGAGACCCAAATGGTTCTGAGCATAGCGATTGATGAGGATGAAGTAGAGCATGACTCTATTCCTATTACTAATGCTACTATAACGACTCTGTCTGCACCAACCATTGTAACCTTATATATTAAAAGTAATAAAAAGAAAAATCTTTTGGCTTATTACTCATCTTCTTTGAGTAAAGATAAGATGCATGTTTCTTTTGATGATCGGGTGAGGTCTTGGGCACGCCTTCATGATGCTCACTTGTTTCAAAACAATTATATTTGGAAGAACTACCATCCAGTCTTGCCAAAGGCATTGTGGGCCTGGAAGTCTCCCATCATTGCACTTATTGCGGTTCTAGCTCCATTTTTGGAGATTGTGGATTTGACCCTAGAAGGAATCAACCCATTAGTTGATTGCATCTTAAAGCCACCTTGGGCTAGCCCTGAAGTAGAGCCTAAGGTTGATCATGAGGATGACTCATCTATGAACCCTCCCGATTTATTGGAAGATCTTTGTGACGAGGATGACCTACTCTTAGAGGAGCTACATGATTTCGAGATAACTACTCACCATGACATGATGGTGACTACTCGTGGTCAAAGATCTAACATCGACCAATCTTCTTTTGGTATCGATGAGGTCGATCATTTTGATTCCACTGAGACTCAATTTTTCCCTACAATCGACCAAAGAAACCAGAGTAAAGATAAGGTTATCGCCCTTTTACTGGGACAAGTAGCTCTCCCGACTGTCTATATGGCAGCTTTGCAGGCCAACGGGGCTAGGTTCAACGTAGTCTCACCTCCAATGAAGACAGAGACACGTCTGGTAGTGCTTGTTGTACCATCTGAGACCATCTGACTCCCATTGGCAACCCTTAGTGGCTTCAAAGGTTAGAGTCGTCCTAGAGACTCAGCACGGAGAGACTATGATGAGGTGAGGTCAACCTTACCCCAAGGTGTATGCGTACGTACTATACCCTCCAGAGTTTGTTAACACCCATCCCCCTGCTTTAAGAGATTAAACGTTGTTGGCAACCCCCGACAACAGATTGCCCATGTTCTGTAACATGGGTAATAATGCCACATTGTTGTTTTGCCTCTTTGTTACTAGTTTATCAGGAATTTCCTTTGAGTTGTATGCCAACTCACCAAACAACATATTCAAGACATTAATCAAGTAATAATTAATAATCTGACATTAATAAATTAATTACTAATTACTTATTAACTATACTAATTAGAAATTATTTTGAATTGTAATAAATAATTTAAAATTTAAACTTTATTTTTATTCACTAATTAATTATTAAATAGTTACATGTAAATTTATTTAATTGTAATTAATTTGATAATAAATTGATTAATAATTATTAATTAATAAAATTAATAAAATAATTTAAATAAAAATAAATTAGAACTACAAATATATCCCCCCTTCCCTTCCCAACCTGAA
>JXCR01117494.1:37692-52398 GCA_002079205.1 Phalaenopsis hybrid cultivar
AAGAGTTGAGCACTATGTATGTAAATCTTCCAAAAAATATTTGAAATGCAGAAACTCCAAGATGCACTGCCTGTTTATGTCGAGCTGTCACTATATTTCACAGAAAATTATTCAGGCAGATTTAAACCTCCAATCAAACAATAACTCATAAGAGTCAACAGCAATCACTGATAGCTTTTACAGAAGATAAATTATATCAAAAAAACATGACACAATTGACCACATAGCTTTCAAAAATAGAACTAAAAAGCAGTTTTGATGGAGGAAGAAAGATTGTATCAAATCAAATAAGTATTAAGGTTAGAATACCATTTCTTTTAACTTTGGAGGAGTTCTTGAACCTGATTTTGGATGAGTTTTCTTTCCCAATCAGCAATGTCGTCAAATTCATAATCAGGAAGACTCTCAAATCTCTTTCGAGGGGTCGTTCTTTGCCAGATCATACGTTGCTCCACGAATCGATGTCTTGTTAGGTCCACAAGGTCGTTTGGTAGTGAGTTTATTATAAGCAGTATCCAACTGCATACGGGTTAAGAGTGCAAAATGGAGAAGGAAGCAGAGGAAATTATAAAAGAAGACAACAATGGTTGTAAGAAAAACAACTATATGGTAATGGTGTCATATCACTTTGAGAAGCAGGTAATCCTCTAATAAAGGGTTATTTTTTTCTCAAACAATTAAGTTTTTGCATTTTTGTTCTTTTTTTTGGAAGGGGGTGGGGGGGTGGTAAAAGCGATTTATAATCCACGATTCAGTTTCAGAGCTGCAAATTTTTTTTGCAAACGAAAATAGAATCCACGATTCAGTTTCAGAGCTGCAAATGACTGCAATCAATTCAATGAACAGAATTTTGAAGAAAGGCTTGTAGTCAGGAAGGCCCTAGAAATCCAAAAATCCAGCTCGATTGGAACTGAATAAAGTAAATAAATAAAAGAAAAATTTATATATCAGGACACAATTCTTATGTATTTACATATCTCACACCTAACATTTCATATTTACACACAACACTTTGGTACTTTAAACCTATCGATGAAAAAGTGTAATTCAATTTTAAGTAGTGATAATAATTTTATTTTTTATATGATATTAAAAATTTGAGTGCGCCATGTGTAAATATGAAAGTTTAGTGTTGTTGAGATGAGAATACTTACGTGGATGAGTGGCTTGATACTTGGAGATAAATTGTGAAATTAATATATTGGTGGTAGGGTTTGTGTAGCTCCAATGGTGGACAAAATCAGAGGGAATCGTCTCAGATGGTTTGGTCACATTAAACATCGATCATCTGATGATCTAGTTAGGAGAGTAAATGTTTTAGATTCGACTTATGTTAAGAAAAGCAAAGAGAGACCTAAAAAGACTTGTGCATATTTTATAAAAAATGATCTATGTCTATTAGAACTAAATGAAAAAATGACACCCAATAGGACACAATGGAGAAAAAAGAATCATGTAGCCGGCCCCACTTAGTAGGATAAAGGCATGTTGTTGTTGTTGTTGTTGTTGTTGTTGAGGTGTGCAATATGTAAAAACAAAAATATTGTGTGACATGTTTGTAAATTCGTCAAAATAAAAATAGATTTTAGCATATATTACATAAAGGTGAGACCTCAATTCCTGCTAAACCGGATCCAAAAGAAGAGATTTGGACATAATTTTCCATCCAAAATAGCATGAGNTAAATAAAAATAGATTTTAGCAATATTACATAAAAGTGAGAACTCAATTCCTGCTAAACCGGATCCAAAAGAAGAGATTTGGACATAATTTTCCATCCAAAATAGCATGAGTACTAAATTTGAAGTTTATTTAAAGTTCTAAGTAAAAACTAACTCCAAAATTTAAGTCATACAATTAGAGCTTACAAACACGATTTAAGGAGATTTTGGATTAAAAAATATTAAAACTAAAGAACAAGTAAATAATAAAGCCACAAGAAGATTAGGAGAGAGAAAGTTCTAATCAACTCTAAAGAAACAAGAAATATGTCAAAAATCATCTCTCTTCCTCTCTCCATCCATACCCACCAGCCAAAAAAAAGAAAATTCAACAAGTTAACCGTCCTGCACCTGCAGTGCNAAAATAATCTCTCTTCCTCTCTCCATCCATACCCACCAGCCAAAACAAAGAAAATTCAACAAGTTAACCGTCCTGCACCTGCAGTGCTCAACTGAAGCTATCTACAGAATGGAACCATATTATTCAGTTGTTGTTCTCCTCTCAGTTTGGTTATGAACAGAGAATCACCTCATTGTTATTTGCTGGAATTCGATCTTCAGGATCAAAAAATAATAAGAAATATGGAAGAAAATTTAAGAAAATGAATAATAAATGAAAATTCTAATAATTATTTTGATAATCAATTTCATGATAAATCTCTACTCTTTGATCTTATCATCATCTAAGAATATTCTTTCCTTCGCTCTCATAAGAAAGCTCTAGATTTCTGCATACTTATAAAAAAAGCTTAGAAAATTCTATCAATCCCACATCATTATGTTTGAATCAATTGGATATCACAATATGATCGTTGTGAGATGTGGGGTTGATTCCAAATCATGCTAGAACCGTTATGCATTGGTTCCACTCTATGATGTGGGGTTGATTCCAAATCATCTAGATTTCTGCAATCAATTCAAAAATTCCTTAATTGATTGACAATGAAGAGTAGATGCTTCTCAAAATCTATAGAAATGTTTTAAGAATTTCAAATGCTGCCAAAAACGCAAAGTCATACCAAAGCTTAAAAGGAGATGAAAGAGCTAAGTCATGATAGAGCCTAAAAGGACATAATGAGTATCTAAGAGGACCATAATATAAGTTTACAAGTGGATCAAAAGAGGCTCCATAGGACCCAAGGACTAGAGGTGACTAGTGATGTAAAAGGAAGCCGATCATAGGATAAAGACAAGGAAAAGAGTCATCAAGAAAATGAAAACAACAACTAAGCAATATGATGAGGAAATGATTGCTAGCTAGAGGCAAGAGATGAATTACGTATGAGTCCAAATCAAAGTTTGTAGTTGCAAAAATTCTTCAAAAAGGGAGCCAAGACCAAAGAGGATCTAGCTAAGACAGCTTGTGGAGAAACCAGGGCTGCTACAATGGCTAACACTCAAGAAGAGTAGAAAATTTCTAGAGTCATTCACACACTTGTCGGAGAAGAGGTGCCATCTCAGCTCCAATTTGGCTTAACTAGGCCTCATCAGTTGACTACAATCAGTTGACTATGGGAGCTGCTAATCAAGGAGCTTTGACCAACTTGATCATCAAGAGTGACTACTTTTAGGAATGAGTCGTCTACAATAGCAAAGATGGCAACTACTACTTGTGGTGGCATATCAAATGGTCAAGCTACATCTCATGGGTAGATTTCATGACTAGTAAAGCCAACTGCAACATACTTTTAGTTTAACTACATCCTTTATTGACTAGTTGTTCGTAAAGTCATATGAACTCAGAGGTGGTAGTCGTGATGGGAAAGACTTAGGATCAAGTATACGAGGGGACAGCTGGCATTGAGGCATGCCTTAATTCCCGTTAAATGAGCACAAGATAAGATGCTTAGTAGCGATTTTCATACAAAATAACAAAGAGGCCAAAAATTGGAGTTTACTTAAAGTTAAAAAGTCAAATTGACTCATAATTCAATATATATAAATAAAACTGCTACTCACAAAAGTTTTGAATAATTCAAAAAAAATCACTAAGGAATTCATATAAATAGTACTTATTGTCACAACCTGACATTATAGCTTAGAATTAACTAATTCTAGAAGTGCGGTCGGACGGTATTAACACTTCATTTCTTTTCCAAATATTTTTTAAAAAATTTCAATATATAAAAGAGTCACTAATAATCCACAAAATGCAACATACAAAAGTTAAAATATCCAAAAACAACATAGTATGTAGGCAACATCTCAAACCAGCAATAAATAGTATGTCACAATCAAAAAGAAAACAGTGCAAAAAGAAACTAAAACACATCATAACATGATATCTATCAGTTGTAGTCCACCTCCTGTGAACTATGTCTCTCCTACCAAATATATCAACTTACAGTTTTTCTTTTTCTGAAAGAAACCATTAATTTTGCTAGTAAGTTCGACTTAGCGAACAATTACATTATTAATATGCATTAAATTTATATGCAAATGCTATGCATAAATGATCAAAATAAATGAGGTTCGTTGCTTTACAAAATACTAAACTTTCACTTTAATTTTTTATTTTCCTGTTTCAATTTAAGTATTTACATTTCTTAATCTCTTTAAGAGTCCTATTAGGATTGTCGTCATATCAATAGGTATTCTCAAAATTGTACCCGTAGGTACCTTGAAAATTTACACTTGGAGATACACATTTACTATTTCTTTTATCGTGCAAGAGTACACGCATCCCCTACCAGTATCATTTGGGGATAATCTTTTATAGCTTTTACATTTGATTTCCTTTAAATTACCCCATTTTAAAGACAATGAACAATCATTTTTCTTTTTTACCATTCACTTATTTTAACTCTTAAACTTACAACATGGTATACAATCATAAAAATAACTACCTAAAACAATACAGAAATTTTATTTAATAAAATTTAATTTAATACATATAAAAAAA
Organism: Phalaenopsis hybrid cultivar; assembly: GCA_002079205.1. NCBI lineage: Eukaryota > Viridiplantae > Streptophyta > Magnoliopsida > Asparagales > Orchidaceae > Phalaenopsis > Phalaenopsis hybrid cultivar. Next base: position 42,316 of record JXCR01117494.1, read on the forward strand.
TAATTATTCACTGAAGCCTCAAATGACCTCTTCAATAGTTATCCATTCACTACACTATATCGTAAATCTTTTACCAATCTCAAATCCAAACAGCCTTTTTCCACACTTCCTAAATAAATAAAAAATTTTAATAACATTAACTTAATTAACTATATTATTAATTTTAATAATGATATAGGCTTTAACATATACCTTACAGGCCTTCAGATTGATCTACTCCCTTGCAAAAATTTTCCTGCAAGCCTCCCTGACCTCAATTAACAATTTTTTTTCATATTAATATATCAAATATATATTAATTTAAAGCATATAAAACTCAAATAAATAATTCTAACACAAAATTACCTTAAATCCCAAATTAGGGCTTTGCTAGGCTTTCGTTCTCCACTTCCACCAACGGCTCTTTCTCTTCCCACGTAATAGAAGTTTGCGTCACCTTACACCCTCCCATTTGTGACTTAACTTCTATCATATTTCAAGTATTTTTTTTTAATTAACATGCTATTTAATTAAACTCACACGCACGCACAAACATATACACATGTATGTATTTATTTAGCAATATATAAAAATTAATTTGTTTAAAATCTTAAGTATACCTTTACATTTTCAATCTGCTGCCCTAGCTTCACGCATAATACCACGCAAGCTCCCTCCTTCGGTCATTATTCTTCCCACAGGAATGCCTCTCCTAGCACAAGAGTTGCAACCTCCCTTCTCTTTCTCCTTTGCACCAACAATGCCCTTCCTCTCATAACACTCGCACAAGAAGCCTTTGTCGCCATCTCCTTCACACATGATGTAGGCTCGACTCACTGCACACATGAGCCTTTCTCTTCTTCCTATGATCTCCTTCAACTAGTGTTCGACAACCTCGCACACAGCAAGCACGCGAGCACAGCGTCGAAATTGCTCCACCACCTTCCTACTCGATCGAGTAGGGCTCGGAAGCGTCTCCTACACACACATATGATGGCTTCCTTCTCTTCTTCTTTCCCTCTTCTTTTCTTCCTTTACCTTCTGCAGATTTACTTTTCGTCTCTTGGTTATGTTGGTTCGAAAGGGGGAAGACAACTCGTAAGTCGTGACTGAAGGGATGCTTATTCTTAGTGTCTATTCGATTTATCATTATTAATATTATATTTTATTATATTTATTTGCTTAATTCATTTATTACAATCTTTATAAAAATTTCTTCATGAAAATTTAAAAAGTATTATAAAACAAACATACTTCAAATAAAAAGTTGTGAATATCTTTCTTGTACATCAGAAGCGTTCTCCCAAGTAGCATTCTTCTCTGATCTGTGCTTCCATAAAATCTTCACAAATGAAATCTCTCTATTATAAAGTTTCTTCACATCATCATCCAATATTCTTTCAGGCTCTGCAACATAAGTCAAATCAGACTGAATATCAATGAGTCCGCTGTTACCCTAGTTGACTCATCTAAAATATAATTTTTTAGTGAAGAAATATATAGAATATTATGCAATCCTTACATGTGAGTTGTTAGGGTCAATCTGTAAGCTAACTTCCCAATCCTCTTCAGAACATCATATACATATTTGGGGCTCAATTTTCCTGTCCAAATCTTTGCACACCGTTCAAAAGACTGACCATGATAAAGACAAATTCTTCAAGTTCAAAGTCCACTAGCTTATATTTAGCATCATAATATTTCCTTTGTCTATCTGACATTACCTTGAGCCTGTCCATGAATAGTCTAATCATCTCAACAAAATCACCAACCAAGTCACCTCCAATGATATTTCATTCACCTGTTTCATCCCAACATAAAAGTGTTCTGCACTTCCTTCCATACAAAGCTTCATATGAAGCCATCTTAATGCTAGCCTGGAACCTATTATTTTAAACAAACTCTACAAAAGAAATATGTTATTCCCAACTTCTCCCAAAGTTAAGAACACAAAGTTGTNGCCTGTTTCATCCCAACATAAAAGTGTTATGCACTTCCTTCCATACAAAGCTTCATATGAAGCCATCTTAATGCTAGCCTGGAACCTGCTATTTTAAACAAAATCTACAAAAGAAATATGTTATTCCCAACTTCTCCCAAAGTTAAGAACACAAAGTTGTCGATCGAATAAACGTGGATGTCGTGGGTTCTGTATTTATAGATTTAATTTAGTTTAATTATGAAAATATATATGTGATTATAACTTTATAAAATAGTTTTTTTTTTAATTTTGAAAAATAATATTTCAATTTAATTTATATATGACTATAATTTTGGAAAATAATATTATTTTAATTTAGAAAAGTGAGATCGAATGGGCCTCACATATTTGATAGTTTAGATGGTTGGGCACGGTACCACAAGTAATATACTATCCCGAGGAATATACATATCACTTGTTGGTAAACTTACCCACCTAAACTAAACANACCTCACATATTTGATAGTTTAGATAGTTGAGCACGGTACCACAAGTAATATATTATCCCGAGGAATATACATATCACTTGTTGGTAAACTTACTCACCTAAACTAAAGAATTTATGACATTCGTTTGGTCTGCAAAACCTCTTTTCTAAGTCGGTAAGTTCTCCTATCTAATACGAGAGATTAAATAGAGTTTATATTAAGCTAGATTATTAAGTTCTTTATAGAGTCCAGCCCTTATAATTAATTACATCTTAAGCAATCGAAATCACCTAAGAAGACTCTCGATTAAGACTAGTGATTTTGCTTTCAAGATTGCAAAGTTTAAATTTCCAAGGTTGAACATAAGAAAACANCAATTTGTGACATTCGTTTGGTCTGCAAAACCTCTTTTATAAGTCAGTAAGTTCTCCTATCTAATACGGGAGATTAAATAGAGAATATACATATCACTAGTCTGCAAAACCTCTTCTAGATTATTAAGTTCTCTAAAGAGGCAAGCCCTTATAATTAATTACATCTTAAGCAATCGAAATCACCTAAGAAGACTCGATTAAGACTAGTGATTTTGCTTTCAAGATTGCAAAGTTTAAATTTCCAAGGTTGAACATAAGAAAATAAAAAGGGAATAGCTTAAAATAGGAATAATTATTTTCAAAAGTCAAATGAATAAAAGGTAGGGGATGTCACGGATCCGAAAAAAACCCCGATGACTTCCTAACTATCCTAGTATTTGGCTGTAATTTTGAAAAGATGTTATTTAGTGTTTCAATTCTATCGATTTTATTATAGAACTTAGGACTTATATTCGGATGATATTTGATCGTGCAAATAGCCTAGAAAGATANCAACTATCCTAGTATTTGGCTGTAATTTTGAAAAGATGTTATTTAGTGTTTCAATTGTATCGATTTTATTATAGAACTTAGGACTTATATTCGGATGATATTTGATCGTGCAAATAGCCTAGAAAGATAGGAGAATTTACGTCGTACCAAACAACGACCTCGAAATCCTAAAGAGAATTAAGACTTATAATGCACGATAAGATCGTGCAAAAGCCTAAAACGAAAGTGAGGATTTATGTCGCACCAAGCAGACTATCTCAAAGTTCTATAAGTTTGTTATTTATTCAAGAAAGCTTCCATTGAAGATCGTCCTTCGCTTCGCTGTTGTGGTGTTGATCATCATCCTCCTTCCGCTTGCTTCNAATAAGATCGTGCAAAAGCCTAAAACAAAAGTGAGGATTTATGCCGCACCAAGCAGATTATCTCAAAGTTCTATAAGTTTGTTATTTATTCAATAAAGCTTCCATTGAAGATCGTCCTTCGCTTCGCTGTTGTGGTGNCTATCAATATATCCCCCCTTCCCTTCCCAACCTGAAACCCTTGCCTATATCATTCCCCCTCCCCCGGTTTTACCCAAAGACCGTTCCCCTCCCCTCTCCTCCCAAAAACCCCACTTATGTCTCCCGCCCTCTTGGTTTTGCCTAAAAACATCAACTTTATGATCAGACCCTCTTGATACAATCATGATTAGAGCTAACTAGGAAGTCAACGACGACATTCGACGTACAGAGATCCAAAACTCACATTTTTCTCCTCATTCCCCTCCGCTCCTACCCGGAACCATGGAGGAAGGTAACATCTCATCTTCTTTTTCACATGATCTCCCATCCCATATTTACTATATTTGTCAATCCTAGGATTTACGATCGAAATCCGTGAAATCCAATTTTATCAAATCCGCAACTTTATTCTGACCAAATTGATCGTCTTGCAAAATTTAAATTAAATCCAAGTTAGATCCTACTCTAAATATGTTACCTGACCGACCCTAATTATCTCAGTTATCTTCAACCTAAAATCTAAAACAATCTACTTAAACTTCACTTTTTTTACATTTATATAACCTATCATTTTACTTCCAAAATATCAACTATTTTAATTTTTAAAACGTGAAATACACCCTTTCTATATTCATATCCCCTATCATATTACAACAAAAATATCACCTATTTTGACTTTTAAAATATGAAATACACTTTTTCATGTACAAGCGTACACACACGCACACACACAAAACTTAAGTGGTATGTATGCTTTTTTTTATTGTTTTGAAGGAATGAGTACAAATATTATTATTTATAAGTGAAACGATCAAATATTTTTTTGTACTAATGAGAATTCGACCACAATTAAATAAGCCTTGAGCATATTATCAATGCCAAACTGAAGTTTCTTGAAAGCAAGCAAGAAAGGGGGAGTCATCTTCACTAATTGGCTACAATAAGTCTTTAATCACGCGCCCCACGTTGCTTCGTTTCTCAGAGCGAGAAAACTTGTGGCCAAAGATACGTGGACTTTATTAAGCAATCATATTAATTAAGAAAAAAACATTGACATGAACTGATATCCATAATCTATTTCTCTTTCTTCTTTAAGGTAGGCTTTTGGTGGGGTTCACTTGTTGGGATTAAGACTCTAAAAAAGGCTTATCGTTTTTGATTAATTCGTGTTTAGTTCGTTCAATATCTCTCGTTAAATTCGATCCTTAAGTGAAACGGTTGAACATAAATAATTTTTTTTAAAATTTAATTTATAAATGAGCGTAACATTAATAAATTTTATTCAAACATTTTTATTTATTTTAACTCGAATTAAGTAGATGAATACATAAATTTTATTAATTAAAACATTTTTATATTAACTATTTTAATTATTTTTTAATTTATTCGAGTTAATTTCGAGCCAAATGTGAGGTAGAACAGAAATGAATTCGAACAAGCTGAATAAGTTGGCTGGCTCAAACCAGGCACGCTTGGATGGAAAATATTTACGTACGTAAGACGTACGCAGAGCTGCATACTTCGAGAGGTTATTCAGAGGGAATAGGGGTGTTACATCCGCATTATACCCCCCTATAACATATATGTAACCTACAAATAAGTTTCGTGCTTCTGTAGTTTTGGCAGGTACAATTAAGTTATGGGAAGTTTACAAGGGGCATAACCCAGATGTAACTCCCCTATACCTTCTAAATAACTTCCGACGTAAGCAACGCTGCGTACGTCTTACATACGTAAATATTTTCCCTCTTGGATGGGACGTGCCATTTGCATGGCAATATAATTATAATAACTCAATCAATAAACAAATGTTTATAACGAAATGTCATGTTATGATTAGTGAGATATTATAATTATAATTCTAATTCTAATAATAATAATTATTATTATTACAAGATATTTTTGATAAATTAGATCATACCTGTTGTGGATCTTAGTTTGATATATGCTAAATTTGCTAACTACATTACATCGTTTGATATTTGTTTTTTTTTTTTTTGTACTGTAAGAAATAAATATTTTATTGTATAAAAATATGAGTTAATATATATCATAAGGACGGATAAAATGCACACAAAAGGAAAACAAATCAAATGTTTATATAATTGACATTATTTAGTTAATTTAAGTAGGATGCACATTAAAGTTTCTTATAAAAAGAGGAGTTGATAAGGTTGAGTCGGCCGTAGTTGCAATTATGATGCCGTTGGTAGTCAATGAATCATTAAATAGAACTGCAGCACGTTTTCATATTTGTATAGAAAAAATATTACATCATGGCTCGGTATGCAGAAATATATACGGAGTCCAATAAAATTACGTCGTAGAGGTGATCGGCCCGATAACACCAGAGAATATTCCCTTCATGTTATTCAAGTGTTATTATGTGTTTTTCAGGTGTTTTTGTGTATTATTCTAGTATTATTGATGTGTTATTGTGTTATTATAACACCGAAAATATTCTCAAAATACAATAACACCTGAATAACATAAAATAACACCTGAATAACACATGAATAACACGAGGGGAATATTCTTTTGTATTACCGGGCCGATCACCTCCACGACATAATTTCATTGGACTGCGCACGTAGCTCTACGTGCGGAGTCCTGATCTAATATTTATTCAATTGCAGAAGTACCCCTAACAGTGATATTTATAAATCAAGCAGTCTTTTCCATTCATTTTTAAAATTCTAACTCAAATATTAAAATTTANAGCACGTTTTCATATTTATATAGAAAAAATATTAGATCAGGACTCTCTACGTACGAAGTCCAATGAAATTACGTCGTAGAGATGATCGGCTCGGTAACACTAGAGAATATTCTCTTCATGTTATTCAAGTGTTATTATGTGTTATTCAAATATTATTGCGTATTATTCAAGTATTATTGATGTGTATTGTGTTATTATAACACCGGGAATATTCCTAAAATATAATAACACATGAATAAACATAAAATAACACTTGAATAACACACAATAACACATGAATAACACGAGGAATATTTTCTTGTATTATCGGGCCGATCACCTCCACGGCATAATTTCATTGGACTCCGCATGTAGCTTTACGTTCGGAGTCCTGACGTAATATTTTTTCAACTGCAGAAGTACCCAGAACAGTGATATTTATAAATCAAACAGTCTTTTCCATTCATTTTTAAAATTCTAACTCAAATATTAAAATTTAAAATAAAATCATCCCATATTTACAATTTTTATTATATTATCAATGATTTGATTTCATCATTTCTCAAATTTTGTTAGAAAAAAAAAGGAGAATTACATTTTGTTGGAAAAAAAGGAAACATTAAATGCATTGCACCCCAAAGATTGCTATTTGCAAATCTAGCACTCTATTTCATCCATTTTTCAAATTCTCACTCAAACATCAAAATTCATGACAAAACCCCAACCCATTTCTCTCATACATCGGTTCCATGGCTAGATTTTATAAATAATAGTGTACATGTATTTTAAAAAAGAAAATAGTTCTTTAGTTGGAAAAAGATGTGAAGGCAACATAATTTAGGTGTCGGTGGCCGGCACACCCCCACCATTAACTTTAGCATACGCCACCCCCACCAACCACCATAATATTTCAATTATTGATTTTACGTTGTAAGATGCCAAGCGGCAAAAATTGAGCTCCTAAAGTTCTCACACTGACAAATTATTTGAAATACATTAATTTTTTTTACCTTATATTATTGAGCACTTCCTGCTTTTCAATTACTTGCACACAAACAAACTCATAATTGAATAAAAATTGGGATTAACATGGCTAGTTTGGCATATTATGAATAATTTCAGTTGTTTTATGTATAGGCGTATGCAGCATTTACATAAATGCCATCCAATTCTTATGTAAGTAATATGCATCTTTTCGCAAAAATAAGATTATATATACATATAATGGTGTAAACAAACCGAACACGAACGAACAGAACTTGTGTTTGTGTTCAGTTCGTTTGAAATTTAGTTTGTTTGAAATAAGCTCGTGTTCGAAANCGCACGTTTTCATATTTATATAGAAAAAATATTAGATCAGAACTCTGTACCTAGAGTTATATACGAAGTCCAATAAAATTACGTCGTAGAGGTGATCGGTCTGGTAATACCAGTGAATATTCCCCTCGTGTTATTCAGGTATTATGATGTATTATTCTAGTATTATTGATATGTTATTGTGTTATTATAATACCGGAAATATACCCAAAACACAATAACACATAAATAACATACAATAACACCTGAATAACACAATTACACATAAATAACACAAAGGGAATATTCCCTTGTGTTACCTGACCAATCACCTCCACGGCATAATTTCATTGGATTTCGCACGTAGCTCTACGTTCGAGTCCAGACGTAATATTTTTTCAAGTGCAAAAGTACCCAGAACAGTGATATTTATAAATCAAGCAGTCTTTTCCATTCATTTTTAAAATTCTAACTCAAATATTAAAATTTATAATAAAATCATCTCATATTTACAATTTTGATTATATTCTCAATGATTTGATTTCATCCATTTCTCAAATTTTGTTAGAAAAAAAAAAAGGAGAATTACATTTTGTTGGAAAAAAAAGGGAAAATTAAATGCATTGCACCCCAAAGATTGCTATTTACAAATCTAGCACTCTATTTCATCCATTTTTCAAATTCTCACTCAAATATCAAAATTCATGATAAAACCCCAACCCATTCATGGCTAGATTTTATAAATAATAGTGTACATGTATTTTAAAAAATAAAATAGTTCTTTAGTTGGAAAAAGATGTGAAGGCAACATAATTTAGGTGTGGGTGGCCGGCACCTCCAAATAAATTGTCAGTGTGAGAACTTTAGGAGCTCAATTTTTGCCGCTTGGCATCTTACAACTTAAAATCAATAATTGAAATATTATGGTGGTTGGTGGGGGTGGCGTATGCTAAAGCTAATGGCTCATAATTGAATAAAAATTGGGATTAACATGGCTAGTTTGGCATATTATGAATAATTTCAGTTGTTTTATTTATAGGCGTATGCAGCATTTACATACATGTCATCCAATTCTAATGTATTATATGTTTCACAACTTAATTTTACTTTTACATTTATATCATCAGAATTTTCATTAATTTTGAAAAATAATATGCATCTTTTCGCAAAAATAAGATTATATATACATATAATGGTGTAAACGAACCGAACACGAACGAACAGAACTTGTGTTTGTGTTCGGTTCGTTTGAAATTTAGTTCGTTTGAAATAAGCTCGTGTTCGAAATTGTTCATGAAATCATTGTTCGCGTTCATTTCTTAACGAACGAATAGAACACGAGCCAAACACAAGTTATTCGCGAATGACGAGCCAATTTGACATCCCTAATATTAATATATATAAATAATATATTATATTAGTTATATAATTTATATTATATAAATATATAATATCTATATTAGTACATTACTAATATATTATATTAATATATTATTATTATTATTTTATATTTCGAGCAATAACGATTCGAACACGAACGAACGCATCAATGTTCGTGTTTTGTTCGTTTAACTAACTTAACAAAAAAAATTTATTTATGTTCGTCTCATTACTTATCGAACAAATCGAACACAAACTCATTGACGAAACGAACACAAACTGTTCGCAAACAACGAGCTTTTTTTACAGCCCTATATATATATATATTGAAATTTAAGTGTTAGATAATTAAATGCATAAGAATTAAATTGTATGTATATAAATCTTGCAATAAGAAAATGCCCCCAATTCTGCGCAATGGGCAGAAGCAAAGAGTCATTGGATGGAATATTCACACCAAATATTGATGAGTGCAATAATGGTTCAATATCAATTTATCTTTTTATTATTATTATTATTATTAGTTGCTCCCATTCACGATGAAATATTACATACGGTCAAACATATGTGCGCCAACGGCCTAGATGAGCATTAAAAAAAATATCATACACAGGGACCTCCTTGTATCTGCACCTTCAACCTACATTTATGTAAAAGTTTCTCCTGTGCCGCATATCCCGACATGTTGGTTGACATGTAAGAGTTAGTTGTAAGTCCTATGAGGGTGGGGGTTTGATTCCCCCTCATGTGACAATCGTTTTATGGAGGTTGGTACTCGGATTGTTAGACACATTAGATGTGACTTGGGGCTAGTATAATAGTGTTGACCATCCCTAAAAAAAAATGCAACAATTTCTCCTCATTCAAAAATTATTCAAACATTTAACAAAAAATTAGAAACTAAGAAAATACTATATCCACTTTCTAAGAACGCAAAAAATTAAATAAAAAAAAA
>JXCR01117494.1:58363-82859 GCA_002079205.1 Phalaenopsis hybrid cultivar
AAGAGTTGAGCACTATGTATGTAAATCTTCCAAAAAATATTTGAAATGCAGAAACTCCAAGATGCACTGCCTGTTTATGTCGAGCTGTCACTATATTTCACAGAAAATTATTCAGGCAGATTTAAACCTCCAATCAAACAATAACTCATAAGAGTCAACAGCAATCACTGATAGCTTTTACAGAAGATAAATTATATCAAAAAAACATGACACAATTGACCACATAGCTTTCAAAAATAGAACTAAAAAGCAGTTTTGATGGAGGAAGAAAGATTGTATCAAATCAAATAAGTATTAAGGTTAGAATACCATTTCTTTTAACTTTGGAGGAGTTCTTGAACACGATTTTGGATGAGTTTTCTTTCCCAATCAGCAATGTCGTCAAATTCATAATCAGGAAGACTCTCAAATCTCTTTCTCCACGAATCGATGTCTTGTTAGGTCCACAAGGACGTTTGGTAGTGAGTTTATTATAAGCAGTATCCAACTGCATAAGGGTTAGAGTGCAAAATGGAGAAGGAAGCAGAGGAAATCATAAAAGAAGACAACAATGATTGTAAGAAAAACAACTATATGGTAATAGTCTCATATCACTTTGAGAAGCAGGTAATCCTCTAATAAAGGGTTAATTTTTTCTCAAACAATTAAGTTTTTGTCATTTTGTTCTTTTTTTTTAAGGGNGTGATGGGAAAAACTTAGGATCGAGTATACGAGGGGACAGCTGGCATTGAGGCATGCCTTAATTCCCGTTAAATGAGCTCAAGATAAGATGCTTAGTAGCGATTTTCATACAAAATAACAAAGAGGCCAAAAATTGGAGTTTATTTAAAGTTAAAAAGTCAAATTGACTCATAATTCAATATATATAAATAAAATTGCTACTCACAAAAGATTTGAATAATTCAAAAAAAATCACTAAGTAATTCATATAAATAGTATTTATTGTCATAACCCGACATTATAGGTTAGAATTAACTAATTCTAGAAGTGCGGTCGGACGGTATTAACACTTTATTTCTTTTCCAAATATTTTTCAAAAAATTTCAATATATAAAAGAGTCACTAATAATCCACAAAATGCAACATACAAAAGTTAAAATATCTAAAAACAACATAATATGTAGGCAACATCTCAAACCAGCAATAAATAGTATGTCACAATCTAAAAGAAAATAGTGCAAAAAGAAACTAAAACACATCATAACATGATATCTATCAGTTGTAGTCCACCTCCTGTGAACTATGTCTCTCCTACCAAATATATCAACTTACAGTTTTTCTTTTTCTGAAAGAAACCATTAATTTTGCTAGTAAGTTTGACTTAGCGAACAATTACATTATTAATATGCATTAAATTTATATACAAATGCTATGCATAAATGATCAAAATAAATGTGGTTCGTTGCTTTATAAAATAGTAAACTTTCACTTTAATTTTTTATTTTCCTGTTTCAATTTAAGTATTTACATTTCTTAATCTCTTTAAGAGTCCTATTAGGATTGTCGTCATATCAATAGGTATTCTCAAAATTGTACCCGTAGGTACCTTGAAAATTTACACCTGGAGATACACATTTACTATTTCTTTTATCGTGCAAGAGTACACGCATCCCCTACCAATATCATTTGGGGGTAATCTTGTATAACTTTTACATTTGATTTCCTTTAAATTACCCCATTTTAAAGACAATGAACAATCATTTTTCTTTTTTACCATTCACTTATTTTAACTCTTAAGCTTACAACATGGTATACAATCATAAAAATAACTACCTAAAGCATTACAGAAATTTTATTTAATAAAATTTAATTTAATACATATAAAAAAATAATTATTCACATGAAGCCTCAAATGACCTCTTCAATAGTTATCCCTTCACTGCACTATATCGTAAATCTTTTACCAATCTCAAATCCAAACAACCTTTTTCCACACTTCCTAAATAAATAAAAAAATTTAATAACATTAACTTAACTAACTATATTATTAATTTTAATAATGATATAGGCTTTAGCATCTACCTTACACGCTTTCAGACGATCTACTCCCTTGCAAAAATTTTCCTACAAGTCTCCCTGACCTCAATTAACAATTTTTTTTCACATTAACATATCAAATATATATTAATTTAAAGCATATAAAACTCAAATAAATAATTCTAACACAAAATTACCTTAAATCCCAAATTAGGGCTTTGCTAGGCTTTCGTTCTCCACTTCCAACTACGGCTCTTTCTCTTCCCACGTAATAGAAGTTTGCGTCAACTTACACCCTCCCATTTGTGACTTAACTTCTACCATATTTCAAGTATTTTTTTAATTAACATGTTATTTAATTAAACTCACACGCACACACAAACATATACACATGTATGTATTTATATAGCAATATATAAAAATTAATTTTTTAAAAATCTTAAGTATACCTTTACATTTTGGATCTGCTACCCTAGCTTCATGCACAATACCACGCGAGCTCCCTCCTTCGGTCATTATTCTTCCCACAGGAATGCCTCTTCTAGCACAAGAGTTGCAACCTCCCTTCTCTTTCTCCTTTGCACCAACAATGCCCTTCCTCTCATAACACTCGCACAAGAAGCCTTTGTCGCCATCTCCTTCACACATGATGTAGGCTCGACTCACTGCACACATGAGCCTTTCTCTTCTTCCTATGATCTCCTTCAACTAGTGTTCGACAACCTCGCACACAGCAAGCACGCGAGCACAGCGTCGAAATTGCTCCACCACCTTCCTACTCGATCGAGTAGGGCTCGGAAGCGTCTCCTACACACACATATGATGGCTTCCTTCTCTTCTTCTTTCCCTCTTCTTTTCTTCCTTTACCTTNAAAAATGAAAACAACAACTAAGCAATATGATGAGGAAATGATTGTTAGCTAGAGGCAAGAGATGAATTAAGTATGAGTCCAAATCAAAGTTTGTAGTTGCAAAAATTCTTCAAAAAGGGAGCCAAGACCAAAGAGGATCTAGNACTTTCGAGGGGTCGTTCTTTGCCAGATCATACGTTGCTCCACGAATCCATGTCTTGTTAGGTCCACAAGGTCGTTTGGTAGTGAGTTTATTATAAGCAGTATCCAACTGCATAAGGGTTAAGAGTGCAAAATGGAGAAGGAAGCAGAGGAAATCATAAAAGAAGACAACAATAGTTGTAAGAAAAACAACTATATGGTAATGGTCTCATATCACTTTGAGAAGCAGGTAATCCTCTAATAAAGGGTTATTTTTTTCTCAAGCAATTAAGTTTTTGTCATTTTTGTTCTTTTTATTGGAGGGGGGTGGGGGGGGTGTGGGTGGTAAAAGCGATTTATAATCCACGATTCAGTTTCAGAGCTGCAAATTTTTTGTGCAAACGAAAATAGAATCCACGATTCAGTTTCAGAGCTGCAAATGACTGCAATCAATTCAATGAACAGAATTTTGAAGAAGGGCTTGTAGTCAGGAAGGCCCTAGAAATCCAAAAATCCAGCTCGATTGGAACTGAATAAAGTAAATAAATAAAAGAAAAATTTATATATCAGGACACAATTCTTATGTATTTACATATCTCACACCTAACATTTCATATTTACACACAACACTTTGGTACTTTAAACCTATCGATGAAAAAGTGTAATTCAATTTTAAGTAGTGATAATAATTTTATTTTTTATATGATATTAAAAATTTGAGTGCGCCATGTGTAAATATGAAAGTTTAGTGTTGTTGAGATGAGAATACTTACGTGGATGAGTGGCTTGATACTTGGAGATAAATTGTGAAATTAATATATTGGTGATAGGGTTTGTGTAGCTCCAATGGTGGACAAAATCAGAGGGAATCGTCTCAGATGGTTTGGTCATATTAAATATCGATCATCTGATGATCTAGTTAGGAGAGTAAATGTTTTAGATTCGACTTATGTTAAGAAAAGCAAAGAGAGACCTAGAAAGACTTGTGCATATTTTATAAAAAATGATCTTTGTCTATTAGAACTAAATGAAAAAATGACACCCAATAGGACACAATGGAGAAAAAAGATTCATGTAGCCAGCCCCACTTAGTAGGATAAAGGCTTGTTGTTGTTGTTGTTGTTGTTGTTGTTGAGGTGTGCAATATGTAAAAACAAAAATATTGTGTGACATGTTTGTAAATTCGTCTAAATAAAAATAGATTTTAGCAATATTACATAAAAGTGAGAACTCAATTCCTGCTAAACCGGATCCAAAAGAAGAGATTTGGACATAATTTTCCATCCAAAATAGCATGAGTACTAAATTTGAAGTTTATTTAAAGTTCTAAGTAAAAACTAACTCCAAAATTTAAGTCATACAATTAGAGCTTACAAACACGATTTAAGGAGATTTTGGATTAAAAAATATTAAAACTAAAGAACAAGTAAATAATAAAGCCACAAGAAGATTAGGAGAGAGAAAGTTCTAATCAACTCTAAAGAATCAAGAAATATGCCAAAAATCATCTCTCTTCCTCTCTCCATCCATACCCACCAGCCAAAAAAAAGAAAATTCAACAAGTTAACCGTCCTGCACCTGCAGTGCTCAACTGAAGCTATCTACAGAATGGAACCATATTATTCAGTTGTTGTTCTCCTCTCAGTTTGGTTATGAACAGAGAATCACCTCATTGTTATTTGCTGGAATTCGATCTTCAGGATCAAAAAATAATAAGAAATATGGAAGAAAATTTAAGAAAATGAATAATAAATGAAAATTCTAATAATTATTTTGATAATCAATTTCATGATAAATCTCTACTCTTTGATCTTATCATCATCTAAGAATATTCTTTCCTTCGCTCTCATAAGAAAGCTCTAGATTTCTGCATACTTATAAAAAAAGCTTAGAAAATTCTATCAATCCCACATCATTATGTTTGAATCAATTGGATATCACAATATGATCGTTGTGAGATGTGGGGTTGATTCCAAATCATGCTAGAACCGTTATGCATTGGTTCCACTCTATGATGTGGGGTTGATTCCAAATCATCTAGATTTCTGCAATCAATTCAAAAATTCCTTAATTGATTGACAATGAAGAGTAGATGCTTCTCAAAATCTATAGAAATGTTTTAAGAATTTCAAATGCTGCCAAAAACGCAAAGTCATACCAAAGCTTAAAAGGAGATGAAAGAGCTAAGTCATGATAGAGCCTAAAAGGACATAATGAGTATCTAAGAGGACCATAATATAAGTTTACAAGTGGATCAAAAGAGGCTCCATAGGACCCAAGGACTAGAGGTGACTAGTGATGTAAAAGGAAGCCGATCATAGGATAAAGACAAGGAAAAGAGTCATCAAGAAAATGAAAACAACAACTAAGCAATATGATGAGGAAATGATTGCTAGCTAGAGGCAAGAGATGAATTACGTATGAGTCCAAATCAAAGTTTGTAGTTGCAAAAATTCTTCAAAAAGGGAGCCAAGACCAAAGAGGATCTAGCTAAGACAGCTTGTGGAGAAACCAGGGCTGCTACAATGGCTAACACTCAAGAAGAGTAGAAAATTTCTAGAGTCATTCACACACTTGTCGGAGAAGAGGTGCCATCTCAGCTCCAATTTGGCTTAACTAGGCCTCATCAGTTGACTACAATCAGTTGACTATGGGAGCTGCTAATCAAGGAGCTTTGACCAACTTGATCATCAAGAGTGACTACTTTTAGGAATGAGTCGTCTACAATAGCAAAGATGGCAACTACTACTTGTGGTGGCATATCAAATGGTCAAGCTACATCTCATGGGTAGATTTCATGACTAGTAAAGCCAACTGCAACATACTTTTAGTTTAACTACATCCTTTATTGACTAGTTGTTCGTAAAGTCATATGAACTCAGAGGTGGTAGTCGTGATGGGAAAGACTTAGGATCAAGTATACGAGGGGACAGCTGGCATTGAGGCATGCCTTAATTCCCGTTAAATGAGCACAAGATAAGATGCTTAGTAGCGATTTTCATACAAAATAACAAAGAGGCCAAAAATTGGAGTTTACTTAAAGTTAAAAAGTCAAATTGACTCATAATTCAATATATATAAATAAAACTGCTACTCACAAAAGTTTTGAATAATTCAAAAAAAATCACTAAGGAATTCATATAAATAGTACTTATTGTCACAACCTGACATTATAGCTTAGAATTAACTAATTCTAGAAGTGCGGTCGGACGGTATTAACACTTCATTTCTTTTCCAAATATTTTTTAAAAAATTTCAATATATAAAAGAGTCACTAATAATCCACAAAATGCAACATACAAAAGTTAAAATATCCAAAAACAACATAGTATGTAGGCAACATCTCAAACCAGCAATAAATAGTATGTCACAATCAAAAAGAAAACAGTGCAAAAAGAAACTAAAACACATCATAACATGATATCTATCAGTTGTAGTCCACCTCCTGTGAACTATGTCTCTCCTACCAAATATATCAACTTACAGTTTTTCTTTTTCTGAAAGAAACCATTAATTTTGCTAGTAAGTTCGACTTAGCGAACAATTACATTATTAATATGCATTAAATTTATATGCAAATGCTATGCATAAATGATCAAAATAAATGAGGTTCGTTGCTTTACAAAATACTAAACTTTCACTTTAATTTTTTATTTTCCTGTTTCAATTTAAGTATTTACATTTCTTAATCTCTTTAAGAGTCCTATTAGGATTGTCGTCATATCAATAGGTATTCTCAAAATTGTACCCGTAGGTACCTTGAAAATTTACACTTGGAGATACACATTTACTATTTCTTTTATCGTGCAAGAGTACACGCATCCCCTACCAGTATCATTTGGGGATAATCTTTTATAGCTTTTACATTTGATTTCCTTTAAATTACCCCATTTTAAAGACAATGAACAATCATTTTTCTTTTTTACCATTCACTTATTTTAACTCTTAAACTTACAACATGGTATACAATCATAAAAATAACTACCTAAAACAATACAGAAATTTTATTTAATAAAATTTAATTTAATACATATAAAAAAATAATTATTCACTGAAGCCTCAAATGACCTCTTCAATAGTTATCCATTCACTACACTATATCGTAAATCTTTTACCAATCTCAAATCCAAACAGCCTTTTTCCACACTTCCTAAATAAATAAAAANTTACAGAAATTTTATTTAATAAAATTTAATTTAATACATATAAAAAAATAATTATTCACATGAAGCCTCAAATGACCTCTTCAATAGTTATCCCTTCACTATATCGTAAATCTTTTACCAATCTCAAATCCAAACAGCCTTTTTCCACACTTCCTAAATAAATAAAAAATTTTAATAACATTAACTTAACTAACTATATTATTAATTTTAATAATGATATAGGCTTTAACATCTACCTTACAGGCTTTCAGATTGATCTACTCCCTTGCAAAAATTTTCCTACAAGCCTCCCTGACCTCAATTAACAATTTTTTTTCATATTAACATATCAAATATATATTAATTTTAAGCATATAAAACTCAAATAAATAATTCTAACACAAAATTACCTTAAATCCCAAATTAGGGCTTTGCTAGGCNTTAACTATATTATTAATTTTAATAATGATATAGGCTTTAACATATACCTTACAGGCCTTCAGATTGATCTACTCCCTTGCAAAAATTTTCCTGCAAGCCTCCCTGACCTCAATTAACAATTTTTTTTCATATTAATATATCAAATATATATTAATTTAAAGCATATAAAACTCAAATAAATAATTCTAACACAAAATTACCTTAAATCCCAAATTAGGGCTTTGCTAGGCTTTCGTTCTCCACTTCCACCAACGGCTCTTTCTCTTCCCACGTAATAGAAGTTTGCGTCACCTTACACCCTCCCATTTGTGACTTAACTTCTATCATATTTCAAGTATTTTTTTTTAATTAACATGCTATTTAATTAAACTCACACGCACGCACAAACATATACACATGTATGTATTTATTTAGCAATATATAAAAATTAATTTGTTTAAAATCTTAAGTATACCTTTANTTATTTAATTAAACTCACACGCACAAACAAGCATATACACATGTATGTATTTATTTAGCAATATATAAAAATTAATTTGTTTAAAATCTTAAGTATACCTTTACATTTTCGATCTGCTGCCCTAGCTTCACGCATAATACCACGCAAGCTCCCTCCTTCGGTCATTATTCTTCCCACAGGAATGCCTCTTCTAGCACAAGAGTTGCAACCTCCCTTCTCTTTCTCCTTTGCACCAACAATGCCCTTCCTCTCATAACACTCGCACAAGAAGCCTTTGTCGCCATCTCCTTCACACATGATGTAGGCTCGACTCACTGCACACATGAGCATTTCTCTTCTTCCTATGATCTCCTTCAACTAGTGTTCGACAACCTAGCACACAGCAAGCACGCCAGCACAACGTCGAAATCGCTCCACCACCTTCCTTCCTACTCGATCGAGTAGGGCTCGAAAGCGTCTCCTACACACACATATGATGGCTTCCTTCTCTTCTTCTTTCCCTCTTCTTTTCTTCCATTACCTTCTGCAGATTTACTTTTCGTCTCTTGGTTATGTTGGTTCGAAAGGGGGAAGACAACTCTTAAGTCGTGACTGAAGGGATGCTTATTCTTAATGTCTATTCGATTTATCATTATTAATATTATATTTTATTATATTTATTTATATTTATTTGCTTAATTCATTTATTACAATCTTTATAAAAACTTCTTCATGAAAATTTAAAAAGTATTATAAAAAGAAACATACTTCAAATAAAAAGTTGTGAATATCTTTCTTGTACATCAGAAGCTTTCTCCCAAGTGGCATTCTTCTCTGATCCGTGCTTCCATAAAATCTTCACAAATGAAATCTCCCTATTATAAAGTTTCTTCACATCATCATCCAATATTCTTTCAGGCTCTGCAACATAAGTCAAATCAGACTGAATATCAATGAGTCCGCTGTTACCCTAGTTGACTCATCTAAAATATAATTTTTTAGTGAAGAAATATATAGAATATTATGCAATCCTTACATGTGAGTTGTTAGGGTCAATCTGTAAGCTAACTTCCCAATCCTCTTCAGAACATCATATACATATTTGGGGCTCAATTTTCCTGTCCAAATCTTTGCACACCGTTCAAAAGACTGACCATGATAAAGACAAATTCTTCAAGTTCAAAGTCCACTAGCTTATATTTAGCATCATAATATTTCCTTTGTCTATCTGACATTACCTTGAGCCTGTCCATGAATAGTCTAATCATCTCAACAAAATCACCAACCAAGTCACCTCCAATGATATTTCATTCACCTGTTTCATCCCAACATAAAAGTGTTCTGCACTTCCTTCCATACAAAGCTTCATATGAAGCCATCTTAATGCTAGCCTGGAACCTATTATTTTAAACAAACTCTACAAAAGAAATATGTTATTCCCAACTTCTCCCAAAGTTAAGAACACAAAGTTGTCGGTCGAATAAACGTGGATGTCGTGGGTTCTGTATTTATAGATTTAATTTAGTTTAATTATGAAAATATATATGTGATTATAACTTTATAAAATAGTATTTTTTTTTATTTTAAAAAATAATATTTCAATTTAATTTATATATGACTATAATTTTGGAAAATAATATTATTTTAATTTAGAAAAGTGAGATCGAATGGACCTCACATATTTGATAGTTTAGATAGTTGAGCACGGTACCACAAGTAATATATTATCCCGAGGAATATACATATCACTTGTTGGTAAACTTACTCACCTAAACTAAAGAATTTATGACATTCGTTTGGTCTGCAAAACCTCTTTTCTAAGTCGGTAAGTTCTCCTATCTAATACGAGAGATTAAATAGAGTTTATATTAAGCTAGATTATTAAGTTCTTTATAGAGTCCAGCCCTTATAATTAATTACATCTTAAGCAATCGAAATCACCTAAGAAGACTCTCGATTAAGACTAGTGATTTTGCTTTCAAGATTGCAAAGTTTAAATTTCCAAGGTTGAACATAAGAAAACAAAAAGGGAATAGCTTAAAATAGGAATAATTATTTTCAAAAGTCAAATGAATAAAAGGTAGGGGATGTCACGGATCCGAAAAAAACCCCGATGACTTCCTAACTATCCTAGTATTTGGCTGTAATTTTGAAAAGATGTTATTTAGTGTTTCAATTCTATCGATTTTATTATAGAACTTAGGACTTATATTCGGATGATATTTGATCGTGCAAATAGCCTAGAAAGATAGGAGAATTTACGTCGTACCAAACAACGACCTCGAAATCCTAAAGAGAATTAAGACTTATAATGCACGATAAGATCGTGCAAAAGCCTAAAACGAAAGTGAGGATTTATGTCGCACCAAGCAGACTATCTCAAAGTTCTATAAGTTTGTTATTTATTCAAGAAAGCTTCCATTGAAGATCGTCCTTCGCTTCGCTGTTGTGGTGTTGATCATCATCCTCCTTCCGCTTGCTTCTACCTTCTGCTTCCTGGAAAGGCTACTCCAAGCTCCTTAACATATCGATCATAAGTTCGGGTTTTTGGTGTGAAGAAATATACAGTTGTTAGGTCAATGACTCACTATAGGGTGCCTCATAAACCAGGTGTCCTATTGTTCTTTATCATAAATGTCCCTACAAGTTTATAGAAGCAGCATGAATAATAAAAAGTAAACATGCTACGAAGCGCAGTAAATAATAAAAAGTAATATCTCAAGCATGAACTATATGTATATGCAGTAAAGTGCGGTAAAGGAGAACGGTAAGTAACATTAGGAAGTAAAGTGTAGAGTAAAGAAAGTAAAATTATGTAAATATAAAACAAACATGTATACCTGACAAGTCTACTACTCCTGTAAATTAGGTCGGTGTCGCAGGTGAAAGTAAACGGTTCAAAGAAAAATTTAGCAAGTGGAAAGCATGCATTTATACAAATGGGACTGAATAGCTAAAAAAAATCACCTTAAAATCTCGAGGAAAACAACAAATGACCCATGGTAACTCGAAGAAAACAATTAGAAATACGAAGAAAATACGAAGAAAATCCGAAGGAAATCACGAGTGATCTACAAAGATCCAAATAAAACCGTAAGAAACACACAAAAAATCCGAGGAAAGAAAGAAAATTGTAAGCATTCGGGTCGGGTTAGACTCAGATTTAGGTATTCTCGAGGGACTCCGAAGACAACTATCGGTCACCCATATGTATAGAGCCCGACATTCAACTAAAAGGATTTCCTACAATACCAACTTAGGAGGATGTTCTTTAGCCTAATACCAATGATTGACAAGTGGACAATCAAATTTTATTACTTAAAATTTATAATTTGACATGCATATAAGAGAAAGTAATATCTTTTTTTGTAGTCAAAATACTTTTGTAAATAGTGTATTTGTTCTTATCATTTTTACAAAATATGATTATCTACAAGTCGATCGCACCGTCGGGCTAGGACAACCAACAAACTAAGAAGGCAAGGGTGCCCTGCTAGTATGGTGTCGGTGAATAATATCGTCATCCTACATTTCGTCGGGTCCCTGAGTCGAATCCTGATGTCGTAGGATGGAACATTATTCCGCTCTATTATCGAATATTTTTATCATTAAAGCCTAAAACCCAAAAAAAAGACCGTCCAATTTATGACATTGTTTGATAGTTCATATATAGTCGCAGTTATATATGCGCACTTATGTTTCAGACATAAGCAACTAAAATCAAACCAAGAAGCAAGGAAAAAAAAAAGAAAAATTGGGTGAGAGAGAAGAGGGAACAATTCACCTGAAATGGCAAAGAGGTGAAAGGTTTCTCGGCCCTCAAAACTGCATCTAAAACCGTCGATGAAAAGACCCAAAGAAAATGCAGCCCGACAATCCAAGNTTTCTTCATGAAAATTTAAAAAGTATTATAAAACAAACATACTTCAAATAAAAAGTTGTGAATATCTTTCTTGTACATCAGAAGCGTTCTCCCAAGTAGCATTCTTCTCTGATCTGTGCTTCCATAAAATCTTCACAAATGAAATCTCTCTATTATAAAGTTTCTTCACATCATCATCCAATATTCTTTCAGTCTCCGCAACGTAAGTCAAATCAAACTGAATATCAATGAGTCCGCTGTTACCCTAGTTGACTCATCTAAAATATAATTTTTTAGTGAAGAAATATATAAAATATTATGCAATCCTTACATGTGAGCTGTTAAGATCAATCTGTAAGCTAACTTCCCAATCCTCTTCAGAACATCATATGAACCTACATATCTTCAATTTTCCTGTCCAAATCTTTGCACACCATTCAAAAGACTGACCATGATAAAGACAAATTCTTCAAGTTCAAAGTCCCTAGCCTATATTTAGCATCATAATATTTCATTTGTCTATCTGACATTACCTTGAGCATGTCCATGAATAGTCTAATCATCTCAACAACATCACCAACCAAGTCACCTCCAATGATATTTCGTTCACCTGCTTCATCCCAACATAAAAGTGTGCTTCACTTCCTTCCATACAAAGCTTCATATGAAGCCATCTTAATGCTAGCCTGGAACTTGTTATTTTAAACAAACTCTACAAAAGAAATATGTTATTCCCAACTTCTCCCAAAGTTAAGAACACAAAGTTGTCGGTCGAATAAACGTGGATGTCGTGGGTTCTGTATTTATGGATTTAATTTAGTTTAATTATGAAAATATATATGCGATTATAACTTTATAAAATAGTATTTTTTTTAATTTTGGAAAATAATATTTCAATTTAATTTATATATGACTATAATTTTGGAAAATAATATTATTTTAATTTAGAAAAAGTGAGATCGAATGGATCTCACATATTTGATAGTTTAGATGGTTGAGCACGGAACCACAAGTAATATACTATCCCGAGGAATATACATATCACTTGTTGGTAAACTTACCCACCTAAACTAAAGAATTTGTGACATTCGTTTGGTCTGCAAAATCTCTTTTATAAGCCGGTAAGTTCTCCTATCTAATACGAGAGATTAAATAGAGTTTATATTAAGCTGGGTTATTAAGTTCCCTATAGAGGCAAGTCCTTATAATTAATTACATCTTAAGCAACCAAAATCACCTAAGAAGACTCTCGATTAAGACTAGTGGTTTTGCCTTCATGATTGCAAAGTTTAAATTTTCAAGGTTGAACATAAGAAAATAAAAAGGGAATAACTCAAAATAAGAATAATTATTTTCAGGAGTCGAATGAATAAAAGGTAAGGGATGTCACGGATCCGAAGAAAACCCCGATAATTTCCCAACTATCATAGTATTTGGCTTTAATTTTGAAAAGATGTTATTTAGTGTTTCAATTCTGTCGATTTTATCATAGAACTTAGGACTTATATTCGAATGATATTTGATCGTGCAAATAGCCTAGAAAGATGAGAGAATTTATGTCGTACCAAACAAAGACCTCGAAATCCTAAAGAGAATTACACGATAAGATCATACAAAAGCCTAAAATGAAAGTGAGGATTTATGTCGCACCAAGCAGACTATCTCGAAGTTCTATAAGTTTGTTATTTATTCAATAAAGCTTCCATTGAAGATCGTCCTTCGCTTCGCTGTTGTGGTGTCAATCATCGCCCTCCTTCCGCTTGCTTCCACCTTCCGCTTCCTGGAAAGGCAACTCCAAGCTCCTTAACATATTGATCATAGGTTCAGGTTTTTGGTGTGAAGAAATATACAGCTATTAGGTCAATGGATCGCTATAGGGTGTCTCCTAAACCAGGTGTCCTATAGTTCTCTATCATAAATGTCCCTACAAGTTTATAGAAGCAGCATGAATAATAAAAAGGAAACATGCTACGAAGCGCAATAAATAATAAACAGTAACATCTCAAGCATGAACTATATGTATATGCAGTAAAGTGCAGTAAAGGAGAACGGTAAGTAACATTAGGCAGTAAAGTGTACAGCAAAGAAAGTAAAATGATGTAAATATAAAACAAACATATATACCTGACGGGTCTACTACTCCTGTAAATTAGGCCGGTGTCGCAGGTGAAAGTAAACAGTTCAAAGAAAAATTTAGCAAGTGTAAAGCATGCATTTATACAAATGGGACTGAATAGCTAAAAAAATCGCCTGAAAATCTTGAGGAAAGCCACAAATGACCCATGGTAACTCGAAGAAAACAATTAGAAATATGAAAAAAATACGAAAAAAATCCGAAGGAAATCACGAGTGATCTACAAAGATCCAAATAAAACTTTAAGAAACACACGAAAAATCCGAGGAAAGAAAGAAAACTGTAAGCATTCGGGTCGACTTAGGCTCAGATTTAGGTATTCTCGAAGACAACTATCGGTCACCCATATGTATAGAGCCCGACATTCAACTAGAAGAGTTTCCTACAATACCAACTTAGGAGGATGTTCTTTAGCCTAATACCAATGATTGACAAGTGGACAATCGAATTTTATTACTTAAAATTTATATTTTAACATGCACATAAGAGAAAGTAATATCATTTTTTTAGTCAAAATACTTTTGTAAATAGTGTATCTGTTCTTATCATTTTAACAAAATATGATTATCGACAAGTCGATCGCACCATCGGGCTAGGACAACTAACAAACTAAGAAGGCAAGGGTGCTCTGCTAGTCTGGTGTCGGTGAATAATATTGTCATCCTACATTTCATCGGGTCCCTGAGTCGAATCCTGATATCGTAGGATAGAACATTATTCCGCTCTATTATCGAATGTTTTTATCATCAAAGCCTAAAACCCAAAAAAAAGACCGTCCAACTTATGACATTGTTTAATGGTTCATATATAGTCGCAGCTATATATGCGCACTTATGTTTTAGACATAAGCAACTAAAATCAAACAAAGAAGCAAGGAAAAAAAAAGAAAAATTGGGTGAGAGAGAAGAGGGAACAATTCACCTGAAATGGCGAAGAGGTGAAAGGTGTCTTGGCCCTCAAAACTGCATCTAAAACTGTCGATGCAAAGACCCAAAGAAAATGCAGCCCGACAATCCAAGAATCAACCAGGATATCCTTTCCTCCAACTCAAAAGGTATCCTTTTCAAATTGCATCGCAAACAAATCGAAACAGGAAGGAGACCAAACCAATGCGACGACTACATACATAGCCCGCAATTCTTATGTATTTATACACCCAATCCCTTAAAACTCAAATGTTGCATTCACACCATCCAAACCTTTCATAATATATCCAAAAATGCCACCATTTTAATTTTAAAGAGATGAAGTGTATCCCCTCATGCATAGGTTAGGTGACATAANGTAAATAATAAAAAGTAACATCTCAAGCATGAACTATATGTATATGCAGTAAAGTGCGGTAAAGAAGAACGGTAAGTAACATTAGGCAGTAAAGTGTAGAATAAAGAAAGTAAAATTATGTAAATATAAAACAAACATGTATACCTGACAAGTCTACTACTCCTGTAAATTAGGCCGGTGTCGCAGGTGAAAGTAAACGGTTCAAAAAAAAATTTAGCAAGTGGAAAGCATGCATTTATACAAATGGGCCTGAATAGCTAAAAAAAATCACCTTAAAATCTTGAGGAAAATAACAAATGACCCATGGTAACTCGAAGAAAACAATTAGAAATACGAAGAAAATACGAAGAAAATCCGAAGGAANTAAACATGCTACGAAGCGCAGTAAATAATAAAAAGTAATATCTCAAGCATGAACTATATGTATATGCAGTAAAGTGCGGTAAAGGAGAACGGTAAGTAACATTAGGAAGTAAAGTGTAGAGTAAAGAAAGTAAAATTATGTAAATATAAAACAAACATGTATACCTGACAAGTCTACTACTCCTGTAAATTAGGTCGGTGTCGCAGGTGAAAGTAAACGGTTCAAAGAAAAATTTAGCAAGTGGAAAGCATGCATTTATACAAATGGGACTGAATAGCTAAAAAAAATCACCTTAAAATCTCGAGGAAAACAACAAATGACCCATGGTAACTCGAAGAAAACAATTAGAAATACGAAGAAAATACGAAGAAAATCCGAAGGAAATCACGAGTGATCTACAAAGATCCAAATAAAACCGTAAGAAACACACGAAAAATCCGAGGAAAGAAAGAAAATTGTAAGCATTCGGGTCGGGTTAGACTCAGATTTAGGTATTCTCGAGGGACTCCGAAGACAACTATCGGTCACCCATATGTATAGAGCCCGACATTCNAAAAAATCCGAGGAAAGAAAGAAAATTGTAAGCATTCGGGTCGGGTTAGGCTCAGATTTAGGTATTCTCGAGGGACTCCGAAGACAACTATCGGTCACCCATATGTATAGAGCCCGACATTCAACTAAAAGGATTTCCTACAATACCAACTTAGGAGGATGTTCTTTAGCCTAATACCAATGATTGACAAGTGGACAATCAAATTTTATTACTTAAAATTTATATTTTGACATGCATATAAGAGAAAGTAATATCTTTTTTTTAGTCAAAATACTTTTGTAAATAGTGTATCTGTTCTTATCATTTTTACAAAATATGATTATCCACAAGTCGATCGCAACGTCGGTTTAGGACAACCAACAAACTAAGAAGGCAAGGGTGCCCTGCTAGTCTGGTGGTGAATAATATCGTCATCCTACATTTCGTCGGGTCCCTGAGTCGAATCCTGATGTCGTAGGATGGAACATTATTTCGCTCTATTATCGAATGTTTTTATCATCAAAGCCTAAAACCCAAAAAAAAGACCGTCCAACTTATGACATTGTTTGATGGTTCATATATGATCGCAGCTATATATGCGCACTTATGTTTCAGACATAAGCAACTAAAATCAAACCAATAAGCAAGGAAAAAAAAGAAAAATTGGGTGAGAGAGAAGAGGGAACAATTCACCTGAAATGGCGAAGAGGTGAAAGGTGTCTCGGCCCTCAAAACTGCATCTAAAACCGTCGATGAAAAGACCCAAAGAAAATGCAGCCCGACAATCCAAGNTATGAAACCAGATAGACCTTATATAACTAATAGTTTAAATAACTGAGCACGATATCATAAATGATATATCATTTGGAAGAATGATCGTATCACTTATTGGTGGACTTAACTATCTAAACTTAGAAGTTTATGACTCTATTTTGATCTGCAAATTTTATAGCCGACAAGTTCTCATATCCAGTACACATATTAGATAGAATTTAGATTAATCTGGGTTCTTAATTCCCTATAGAGGTAAGCCCCTATAGTTAATTACATCTTAGACAACCGAAGTCACCTAAGAAAACTCTAGATAATGATCAGAGGTTTCGTCTTCAAGAATTCAATGTTCAGGTTTCCACAATTGTTCATAGGAAAAGTCAAATGGGATAGGTTCAAATAGGAACAGTTATTTGCGGAATTCAAAGGAATGAAAAGTAGGAGATGTCGAAGATACTGAAGAAGAATCAGTGACATCTCAAACTAATATATGGTTTGGCNTAGCCGGATCCGAGAGTTTTCGAGAGAGGAAGGGGAGTTCGGCTAGGGAGCCGAGTGAGGAAGCTCTGTGTACGACCCAGAGACCTTCGGGAGGAAGCCGAACGAGAGGAAAATCAGGGGGTCTCGCCACTAGAGATCGAGGGTAGTCGAGGCTCTCCTGAAGCCAAAATTGTTCCCTCAGGTCCGTAAGGTCCACTCCTTCCGCTACCAACCAGAGCCAACTGCAGGCCCATATTTATATCTAATGAAAAAGGGCAAAAAAATGTGTTTAAGCCTGCCCAGCCCGAAGTTCAAAATTTTACGTATTATCCCCCTCTTTTTGCGTATTCTCTTCAATATTTTTCGTATTATTCCCTCAGAAACTTCTATTTTGCATAATACAGTAGAAAAGAAGCTTTAAAAAAGTTTTTTTTTTTTTTTTTTTTTTGATTTGGTCTTTGCNGTTTTGTTAGGGTTTGGTCGCAGCATTTATGATGGTAATAGATTTTTCTCTTAATGAAGAGTTAGAGCACATGTATGACGAAATCAATGTCAACGCGTTTGAAACGGAGGTAAGATTTTTTGCTTACTTGAATCCATTTTTCATTTTTCAATTTTTTTTTCGATTGTCGTGAGATTTTTTTATTATTATGTGGTTAGTTTTATATTATTTGCGGTTATATTAAAGAAATAGTTAATAACCTGAGAATAACCCAGCAATGACCTAAGAATAACTCTGTTGGCTATTTTTCTTTCGAAAATAAGATTTTAAAATTTAAATTTAGAATTTAATATATATATANCGGCCCAGCCTGACGTCCAAAATTTTACGTATTATCCCGCTCTTTTTGCGTCTTCCTTTCAGTATTTTTTGTATTATTCCCTCAGAAACTTCTGTTTTGCATAATACAGTAGAAAAGAAGATTTAAAAAAATGTTTTTTTTTTTTGTTTTGTTAGGGTTTGGTCGCAGCATTTATGATGGTAATATATTTTTCTCTTAATGAAGAGTTAGAGCACATGTATGACGAAATCAATGTCAACGCGTTTGAAACGGAGGTAAGATTTTTTGCTTACTTGAATCAATTTTTCGTTTTCCAGTTTTTTCTTTGATTGTCGTGAGGTTTTTTTTTATTATTATGTGGTTAGGTTTATATTATTTGTGGTTATATTGAAGAAATACTTAATAATCCGAGAATAACCCAGCAATGACCTAAGAATAACTTCGTCGGCTATTTTTCTTTCGAAAATAAGATTTTAAAATTTAAATTTAGAATTATATATATATATATATAATTATGTATAATAGTTTTAATTTTGTGAAAATAATATACTTTATTTATGAAAAATTATGAAACCAGATAGACCTCATATAATTAATAGTTTAAATAGCTGAGTACGATATCATAAATGATATATCATTTGGAAGAATGATCGTAACACTTATTGGTAGGCTTAACTATCTAAACTTTGAAGTTTATGACTCTATTTTGATCTGCAAATTTTATAGCCGACAAGTTCTCATATCCAGTACACATATTAGATAGAATTTAGATTAATCTGGGTTCTTAATTCCCTATAGAGGTAAGCCCCTATAGTTAATTACATCTTAGACAACCGAAGTCACCTAAGAAAACTCTCGATAATGATCAGAGGTTTCGTCTTCAAGAATTCAATGTTCAGGTTTCCAAGATTGTTCATAGGAAAAGTCAAATGGGATAGGTTCAAATAGGAACAGTTATTTTCGGAATCTAAATGAATGAAAAGTAGGAGATGTCGAAGATACTGAAGAAGAATCAGTGACATCTCAAACTAATATATGGTTTGGCTTTACATTTTTTGAAAGAGAAATTATGTTGTGTTTCAGTATTGCGAGTTATTTAGATATTCGGGACTTGTGTCTGCATGTCATATGCAAATAGCCTGAGAAAATATGAGGATTTATGTAGTGTCAGACGACAATCTCGGAAGCCTATAAAGTTTAGGACTTATATTGTACGACATGAAATCGTAGAAAGTCCTAAAAGATAGTGTGAGGATTTACGTCGTGCAAGACGAACTACCTCGACATCCTATATGTATATTATTTAAATCTATCGAAACTCGATTGAAGTTCCTTCTGCCACCATCTATCGTAGTCTCGATTGCTGCCCGGAGATGAATCACCAATCGACAACGTCGTCGCCTCGTTCCAAGAAAAAGGGATAAAGAAATGAGAAAACTATGCCTCGAACGGCCTATCATAGGGGATTGTATAAACATACTAGGAGAACTTATATTTAAAAGTTTGAATGTAGATGAATGTCTATAGTACAATATAGTACAAGAAAGAAACAACTGTGTAGTGGCGTACTGTAATAGAAAAAGACTAAAGGAAAATTATGGAGATGAAACAACATAAAGAAAGGAAAAACTATGCAATAAAAAAAAGTGTACAGTAAAGGAACAAAACTGAAAAAACTAAGTGTACCTGATTAAGTCTGGCGATGCTACAAAACATATTACAATTGCATGATATAAAAGGGTTAGAAAAATATTTGCAAATGAAATGTAGTTTCTGAACTCATCAAAGTGTAGTGCACCTATACGGGAAATGTAGTATCTGTCGTGCAAGGCGTAGTGTATGGCATTCGTTGTATAATATCTGAGGTGCATTATGTTATTCGTGGTGTAGTGTATGAACTGTATAGTGTGTATGTGAGTGTAGTATCTATTTCTTGTGCAAGTGTAATATCTTTGTAAAATCCGTAGTATCTGTTCTTTTCTAAGTGTAGTATTTGTGCAAAGATTTGTAGTATTTGTTCTCTTCTAAATACCAATTCTCAGGCCATTTGAAAGAGGTTAGAGTTGTAGACGATTTAGGGGTGAAAGGGCATCACATTAATTGAGTATTGATTTTATATTTCAACTATAAACAAAGCTCTCAAATGGTTCTTTGCATCATCGCATGTTATCCCTCGTCTCGAACTAATAGGCCACTTCGATATTTCATATGCTCATCTAGCGAAATTTTATATATCTCATATCAAGAAAGTGAGAGGAGTAATCATTTAAGCATTTATATAAAATCCACCTTCCACCTTTAGGCTCGAACCGTAAACCTGTACATATGATTATTGCATGCTCTATCTGGTTTTTTTTAAGGAGCAATAAGTTTCTATTCTCATGTTGTCAAGTTCAAACATATGAAAGTTATGTAAACAGAAAACAAGTCCCAACAAGAGATTAAAATTTAATAACAAGAGGAACAAGGACTACAACTCCCAACATCTACTCCAAGACNCCCGTAGTATCTTTTCTAAGTGTAGTATTTGTGCAAAGACTTGTAGTATTTGTTCTTTTCTAAATATCAATTCTCAGGCCTTTTGAAAGGGGTTAGAGTTGTCGACGATTTAAGGGTGAAAGGGCATCACATTAATTGAGTATTGATTTTATATTTCAGCTATAAACAAAGCTCTCAAATGGTTCTTTGCATCATCGCATGTTACCCCTCGTCTCAAACTAATAGGCCACTTCGATATTTCATATGCTCATCTAGCGAAATTTTATATATCTCATATCAAGAAAGTGAGAGGAGTAATCATTTAAGCATTTATATAAAATCCACCTTCCACCTTTAGGCTCGAACCGTAAACCTGTACATATGATTATTGCATGCTCTATCAGGTTTTTTTTTAAGGAGCAATAAGCTTCTATTCTCATGTTGTCAAGTTCAAACATATGAAAGTTATGTAAACAGGAAACTAGTCCCAACAAGAGATTAAAATTTAATAACAAGAGGAACAAGGACTACAACTCCCAACATCTACTCCAAGACAAGAAATTTTCCAACAGGTATTTGAATAAGAGGCAATAAGGAGAACAAACAAAAAAAGCAAGCCCTCAAATGTATTTTTCAAGTCATAAAAATTATTTCCTGCATATTTTTAAACAAGGGAAAGTAAAGAGGGCAAAACTCGAGCCCTAAATATACTTCCCAAGCAATAAAAGTGATTTCTAACATGTATTTAAATAAAGGGATGCAAAGAGAGCAAAAACCGAGCCCCACATGTACTTCCTAAACCAGAAAAATGATTTCAAATATGTATTTAAACAAAGGGAAGCAAAAAGAGCAAAAACCGAGCCCCACATCTACTTCCTAAACTAGAAAAATGATTTCAAATATGTATTTAAACAAAGGGAAGCAAAAAGAGCAAAAGCTGAGCCCCACATGTACTTCCCAAACCTGAAAAATGATTTCATTCAAATAAGGATGGTAGTGTAAGGAGTAAAACCGAACCACCAAAACAAATTCACATTGTATTAATAATCCNGTACTTCCTAAACTAGAAAAATGATTTCAAATATGTATTTAAACAAAGGTAAGCAAAAAGAGCAAAAACCGAGCCCCGCATGTACTTCCCAAACCTGAAAAATGATTTCCAAAATGTATTCAAATAAGGATGGTAGTGTAAGGAGTAAAACCGAACCACCAAAACAAATTCACATTGTATTAATAATCCAATTCGATATAACGATTTTAAATTTCAAATAAACTTTCAATCTTCAAATATCTCCAGATTTTAATAGAAATAATACACCTCATATGTTGATTTAGTGAGAAAGCTTTAGATGGCCTAGATATGAAATAATTCAATATTGTGTTTGTGAATATATAGTCACCAAGAGGTGCATATGAGAAATCTCCACAAGTACATTTATATTTAAAGCAAAGTAAATTCACCTCCCAATAAAAAGTATATAGTAGAATTATAAAAAGATGCGAGAAAAATAATTTTCCAAACTTGAATCAAACCAACTTTATTATACCAAAGAAGAACTCATGCATTTAGCACTTGATCCATTTTTTGTTTACATAGCACATGAACTTTGCTCTTTATACTCATATCATCCAAATTTTCAAATCATATCAAAATACCACCAGTTTATCATTTAACAAGTAGAGAAGGCACTCTTTATACATGTATGGAATGACAAATCTATCAAGATTCAGATTCCCATAGTGAATACATGAAACACCGCAACAAATTGTATGATATATGCATGGATCTACTCGATAAAAGAACAAAGGGGAGGATGAGAGTACCCAAAATCAGCAAACATAACCTCAGCATAAGTAATACGCAAGAAATGGCTCTTCCAATTAATTGCCCAAGTATAGAAATAGCAACAGTACATGATAGCCATTTATCGTTATAAATTCAGCAATTAACCATTATAAAATCGTGGAAAAATTAATCCCGATGAATTGATTATATATATATATATATATATATATATATATATATATATATATATATATATNTAGTGTTAGACGACAACCTCGGAAGCCTATAAAGTTTAGGACTTATATCGTACGACATGAAATCGTAGAAAGTCCTAAAAGATAGTGTGAGGATTTACGTCGTGCAAGACGAACTACCTCGACATCCTATATATATGTTATTTAAATCTATCGAAACTCGATTGAAGTTCCTTCTGCCACCATCTATCGTAGTCTCAATTGCTGCCCGGAGATGAATCACCAATCGACAACGTCGTCGTCTCGTTCCAAGAAAAAGGGATAAGGAAATGAGAAAACTATGCCTCGAACGGCCTATCATAGGGGATTGTATAAACATACTAGGAGAACTTATATTTAAAAGTTTGAATGTAGATGAATGTCTATAGTACAATATAGTACAAGAAAGAAACAACTGTGTAGTGGCGTACTGTAATAGAAAAAGACTAAAGGAAAATTATGGAGATCAAACAACATAAAGAAAGGAAAAACTATGCAATTAAAAAAAGTGTACAGTAAAGGAACAAAACTGAAAAAACTAAGTGTACCTGATTAAGTCTAGCGATGCTACAAAACATATTACAATTGCATGATATAAAGGAGTTAGAAAAATATTTACAAATGAAATGTAGTTTCTGAACTCATCAAAGTGTAGTGCACCTATACGGGAAATGTAGTATCTGTCGTGCAAGGCGTAGTGTATGGCATTNAAAATCAGATAACAAGCATAGAGTAACAAAAATACAATAATTGCCTCCAGATTCTGATTTGCATTCGGATTCTCCAAAGAATTTATAAAAAGACAGAGGGCCAGATTTTTCTCCACAAAATAATGACGCAACCAGTTTTTGGTAATCAAATAGATGTTTAATATCCTACCCACGATAAGTATCTTGAACAAAGGATCCCAAAGATGCTTCACCCACCAAAGTAAAGACAAAAGGAGAGGCTAGCTTACCTTGAAATGTCGAAGCCAGCTAGGCTAGCTTTGAAGGATCAGGAAGAAAAATGAGCAAACTTAAAATTACCTAAGCAAATCAGTTGGAAAAGGGGTAGCCGGATCCAAGAGTTTTCGAGAGAGGAAGGGGAGTTCGGCTAGGGAGTCGACTGAGGAAGCTTTCGGGAGGAAGCCGAACGAGAGGAAAATCAGGGGGCCTTGCCACTAGAGATCGAGGGTAGTCCAAGCTCTCCTGAAGCCAAAATTTTTGCCTCAGGTCCGTAAGGTCCGCTCCTTCCGCTACCAACTAGAGCCAACTTGCAGACCCATATTTATATCTAATGAAAAAGGCAAAAAAAATGTGCTTAAGCCCGGCCCAGCCCGACATCCAAAATTTTACGTATTATCCCGCTCTTTTTGCGTCTTCCTTTTAGTATTTTTCCTATTATTCCCTCAGAAACTTCTGTTTTGCATAATACAGTAGAAAAGAAGATTTAAAAAAACGTTTTTTTTTTTTTTTGCTTTGTTAGGGTTTGGTCGCTGGATTTATAATGGTGATAGATTTTTCTCTTAATGAAAAGTTAGAGCACATGTATGACGAAATCAATGTCAACGCACTTGAAACGGAGGTAAGATTTTTTGCTTACTTGAATCAATTTTTCGTTTTCCAGTTTTTTCTTCGATTGTCGTGAGGTTTTTTTTATTATTATGTGGTTAGATTTATATTATTTGTGGTTATATTGAAGAAATACTTAATAACCCGAGAATAACCCAGCAATGACCTAAGAATAACTCCGTCGGCTATTTTTCTTTCGAAAATAAGATTTTAAAATTTAAATTTAGAATTATATATATATATA
>JXCR01117494.1:86084-97504 GCA_002079205.1 Phalaenopsis hybrid cultivar
GAATTCAGGCAATATTGTGTATGAAGGAGTTCTGAAGAAATTAAAGAAATGAAGATCACTAAACCAAATTCTCATAACTATGTATATTTATGACGATAAAAGAAATCTTACTTGATAATTTGTAAGATAATGAGGAAATCCTTACCTCTAAATATTTCCAAAAGAGTTTAAGAGAATTTAGAAGCAGTAAGAAGAAATAATCTCCAAATCCTAAGAATGGAAGAAGTCGTATCCAAAAGGAATAACAGATCAACCAAAATTCCACTTCAGTATCGAGTAAGAAAAAATCGAACCCAAAAAACTTCTCTCAAACAACTTCCAGAAAGTGTAGAGCAAGCCTCAAGCAAAAGAAATCCTCAAATGGCTCAAACGAGAGAAAAGAAAAACTTCACTACTCTTCTTCCCCAAAGGGGGTATTTATAGCCGAGAATGAGAGGAGTTCACCTCTTGGCATACAAATTTGGGCGGGAAAAATTCGCTAACAAAAAGGTTGTCGGCAAAACGATGGGCGATGAAAGTCGGTTAAGACCGGCGAGGGAAGGGATGACCAGAAAACCCGAAGTAACTCCGAGATCCAGTCAAGAGAAGAGAGGAGGAGGAAAAAGTCTGATTAGGGCAAAGAAAGGCTTCGGGAGGAGGAATGGAGGAGCGCGGAGAAAAGGAATAGATTTAAGTTTTTATTTTTATTTTTATTTTTACAATTTTTTTTTAAATTTTTTATATATTTTCTTATTAGAAAATATCGAATTTTGTGCAAGTGCGGCCCCCTAACAAAAATATGTGTCTTTCCTAGCTAAAATCGACGTTCCAGACGCGACGACGCGTTCCGTTTCATCATCTGAGATCATCCAGACAAATTCGTCGACAATCACACCAAATTAACTTATATTCGCGCGTTGCGCGTCAAATGAAATTATTTTGGCCCTATTGGAGCTGTTTAACAAGTAAGATGAAAATATTGATCGGTCCTCGTGTAAGCAACAACCAAAGTCAAATATGATGCTTGTTGTGGCAAATCAAACATCGCATGCGCCACGGTGTCCACCTATGTCTTTTAAATTTTTATAGGAGCTCAATTTGAGCTTCAATATGTCGGTCTTTCGATCGACTCAATCGAATGTTGAGGATCTGAAATCGTCCATATGAAACTGCAAAGAGCAAAGAAATGACTTGAATTTCTAAGGGGTATGGGTTCCAGTCTAGTCCTCTAAGAGAGTCAAAATAGGAAAATCTTAAGGCTAGATCCTAGGGTAACTAGAGAATGGAAGACCTCAAAATGAGGTCAACAAACTCGAGAAAAAGTAACATACTAGCTCTTTCAAAAAACAGTGAAATATTTTATGAATCCTCGATTGTTGTGAGGTTGTTTTTTTGTTTATTCAAGGGTTTATGATTTACTTGTATGCGGGTACATTGAAGAAATACTCAATACCCTGAGAATAACCCTACAATAATCTAAGAATAACCTGAAAAAGTAACCTACCAACTCTCTTAAGAAAGGTGAAATATTCTGTGAATCTTCGATTGTCGTGTTGTTATTTTTTCATTATTCTATGCTTAGGGTTTATTTATCTTTGAGTACATGGAAGAAATACTCAATAACTTGAGAATAACCTAACAATAAGCTAAGAATAACCTGAAAAAGTAATCTGCCATGTATCTCCAAAAAAATGAAATATTCTGTGAATTTTCGATTGTCGTGAGGTTATCTTTCCATTGTTTTGTGGTAAGGGTTTATTTATCTTCGGGTACATTAAAGAAAGACTGAATAACCCAATAATAACCTAAAAATAACTCGAGAAAAAGTAACCTACCAGCTCTTTCAAAAAACTGTGTAATAGCTATAGGGTGTGTTCTTTTCTGAATATTTGAATATCTTTATGGTATAATTCAAATTTGTAGTTATCTTAGCCAGAAATAGATTGCAATGATCTAATTGCTCGTAATTTTCTTAATATTATTGTCCGTAATGAGGAAGAGGCTTACAAACATTATTATGCATATGCACATTATGTTGGTTTCACTGTACGCAAGGACCACACAACTTACTGGGCTAAATCCAAGAAAATTAAGTCGAAGGACTATATTTATGGAAAATCAGGTCATAAAAGAGAGAATCACAGCTAGCTACAACTGTAAAGTACAGAAAAGCAGATACAAGGACTGACTGTCAAGCAATGGTTCGCTATGTTATTGATCTTGATGGCAACTGGACTATAAAGAAATTTGTTGAAAGTCATAACCACCCATTGGCGGAATCCGGTGACAAGAACCTTCTACGTTCCAGTGGTGGATTAGCGAGTTAAATGCAATTTTGCTGAGATCAATGACAAGTTCTAGGATTAGAGCAACAGATGCATTTAATTTCTTTGCTACAGAGGTTAGTGGAGTTGAAAACTTGGAGTATACTAGGCAAGATGCATACAACATTATTAAAAGGGATAAAAGAAGTAGAATTGAACAGGGTGATGTCAACTCTCTCTTAAAATTATTCATGGAGCGTCAAAATGAAGATAGCATGTTTGCATGAGATTTCCAAAATGATGAGGAGGGCAGACTTACAAGCTTTTTCTGGAGTGATGGGTCTTACAGACTAGATTATGACTGTTTTGGAGATGTCATCATTTTCGACACTAGCTATCGTTTGAATAAGTATAATTTATGTTGTGCTCCTTTCGTAGGGATTAACCACCATCGACAAAACGTTCTATTTGGAGTTGATTTTTTATCTGACAAGATGATAGAATCCTTCAAGTGGTTATTCAAAACCTTCATTCGTATAATGGATGATAAGCATCCAATTACAATGTTTACAGATCAGGATCAAGCGATGGCAAGAGCCATTGCAGATTGTTTTCCATTCAAAAGACATAGATTATGCCAATAACACATCTATAAGAAATTATCATCAAAAGTTCATTGTAGTGTGACTTACAAGAGCGTTAACAATCTATTTTACAAATGCATGAGCAAGTGTGATTCATAAGAGGAGTTCGAAGTTACTTGGGCTCAAATGATCGGGCAAGGAAACCTGCACAACAACATGT
This sequence comes from Phalaenopsis hybrid cultivar, assembly GCA_002079205.1. NCBI lineage: Eukaryota > Viridiplantae > Streptophyta > Magnoliopsida > Asparagales > Orchidaceae > Phalaenopsis > Phalaenopsis hybrid cultivar. Next base: position 89,132 of record JXCR01117494.1, read on the forward strand.
GGCTAGATGCATTATACCGTATAAGACATAACTGGTCAACTGCATTCAATAAAGAAATTTTTGAAATGTGAATCTTATATACGCAAAGAAGTGAGTCCACAAATAATGTCTGTCATGGTGCATCTAAGCCCACTAGTTCCCTCAGATTGCTTTCTGGGTTTAGAAAATATTATTTGTTCCAAAATATCCTCCAAATTCAGAATCATGACATCTTTCAATTATTTGTTGAGTTTCTTCATAAGGCACACACCTTCTAATAATAAGATCTTCACATTGTTTATATAAATACGAGTCATCGCAAAAATAGAATTTTGAATCATATATAAATTTCTTTAATTGTTGATTCTTAATATCTGGTTGTAGAATATCACTTACAATATAATTTATTATATTGACATACGATGCTATATTCATTTCATCAATATTATACAATTGTTCATCAGGAAATTTTTTTAAAATTTCATTTACAAAATTAGTTAATATTTCTTTTTCTAGTCTAGACAAATGATCAGATATTTGATTATCATTTTTTTTTCTATCAACTATAATAAAATTGAACTCTTGCAAAAGAAGTATCCATCTAATTAGCATCCTTCTTTTGCATCAAGTATTTGATAGTAGAATGATCTGTATGCACTATACATTTAGTTTCAATCAAGTAAGGTCTAAATTTATCAAATGCATAGACAATAGCTAATAAATCACTTTCAATAGTAGTTTAATTAATTTGAGCATCATTTAGAGTTTTACTAGCATAATATATTAATTTAAAAACTTTGTTGTCTTTGTCCTAAAACATCTCCAATAGCACAATCACTAACGTCACACATTATTTTAAATGGTTTCTCCCAATCAGGTGGAACTATTATAGGTGTAGTGATTAATTTTTCTTTCAACAGTTCAAATGCTTTTATGCATCCCTCATTAAAATCAGATTTTGCATCTTTTTCTAAAAGTTGGCATAATGGCTTAGTTATTTTTGAAAATCTTTTTATGTAACGTCTGTAGAAACCAACATGTCCTAGAAAACTTCTAACCCCTCTAACCGTAGTAGGAGGTGGTAATTTTTCAAGAACTTGAATTTTTGATGGATCTACTTTCATGTCATTTTCAAAAATTTTATGCCAAAGTACAATTTCTCCTGCAACCATAAATTGACATTTTTCCCAATTTAGTACTAGATTGATTTTTTCACATAATTCCAAAAATTGTTATAAATTATTTGAACATAATTAAAATGAAGTCCCGAATATAGAGAAATCATCTATAAATACTTACATTCCATGTTCAATCAAATTACTAAAAATTGACATCATACATCTTTGAAAAGTCGCATGTGCATTACATAGTCCAAAAGAAATTCTACGAAAAGCAAATGTTTCATAAGGGCTTGTAAATGTTATTGTCTCTTGATCCTTAGGAGCAATTGGAATTTGATGATACATGATATATCCATCTACAAAGCAGTAATACTTTCAGTTCAAGTTCAGGTGGTTTAATACTTTAAGGAATAAGCTTTTTATTATTATTTTATAACAAATCTAAAGTTTTAAATTTGTCCTGAATATAATCTAAATCCTCTTCTTTTATTTCATTTTCATTCTCACTAAATTCTTCTTGCCTTAATTTTTCTTCAAACACTTTCTTAAATTGCTTATTACCTAGAAAATCAGTAACTTCCATCCTAAAACATTCATTATCTTTTTCTATTGCAGGATACTTCATAGCTTTTGAAATATTAAATGTTACTTCTTGATCATTAACTCTCATATTAATTCTCCTTTTTGCACATCTATCACAGCTCTCCCTGTTGCAAGAAATGGTCTCCTTAAAATAATAGGAATCTATTTATCTTCCTCCATTTTTAATACTATAAAATCTACAGGAAAAATTAATTTATCCACTTTTACTAATACATCTTCTATAACTCCTTTAGGATAAGTTATTGATCGATCAGCTAACTGAAGAGTTACAGTAGTAGGGGAAATCTCTCCTAAATCTAAACGTTTAAAAATCGATAGAGGCATAAGATTGATACTCACTCTTAAATCACATAAGGCTTTTCTAAAAAACTTGTCACCAATTGCACAAGGTATAGTAGAACTACCAGTATCTTTTAACTTTTCATGAAGCTTTTTCTGACTAATAGTGTTACACTCTACTCTGAGTGCAACTGTCTCATGATCTACAAACTTCCTTTTCTTATTTAGTATATCTTTCATAAATTTCACATAACTTGACACTTGTTCCAAAGCCAAAAATGACAGGAATGTTTATCGTTAACTTTTTAAGGATTTTCAAAAATTTTGTAAATTGATTATCTTTATTCTTTTGCTTCAATCATTGAAGAAACAGAGGTAGTGATTTTTCTAAAGAAACTTATATTTGTTCATTTTCATTAAGGTCACTTTCAATCTCTTCCTTCTCCTCATCAAATTCAGTTTCCCTTTAGATTCTTGTTTCAACTTTTTTTCCACTTTGTAATTGAATATCTTTAATATGCTCCTTATTTTGATCTTTGGGATTAACTTCCACAGTACTCGGAAGATTTCCTGAAGGTCTGTTACTAAGTGCAGTAGCAATACTCCCTAATTGATTTTCAATATTTATAATAGCAGTCATTTGATTTTGTATTTGATTTCTCATATTCAACATTACTTCTTCCATCATCAATCCTTAACTTGTGGGGTTATCGTTAAATTCAGGAGGATAATAAGGTCAATAATTAGGATTTCCTTTGCTGTTTAAATTTCCTGAGGGGTTCATCTAATTGTTATAATTATTCCAACTAAAATTAGATTGATTTTTCCATCCAGGTTTGTAATAATTTGAATAGAGATTGTTATTTTGATTATTTATATCATTCAGAGTTCCATAAGATGATTGAGTATCAATTATTTGTCCTAGCAAATTTTCCTCTAATAATGGTGGTATTTTAGAATAATTCACTCAAATTTGACCGATCTTTTTTGATATAGTAGCAATTTGAGATGCTAAATAGGCATTGCATCAGAGTCATGAATATTAGCTACTCTTTTAGGATTTACCCGTTTAGAGGGCCATTAAAAATTGTTAGTAGTAATTTCTTCTATTAAAGAGTATGTCTCGTCAAAAGGTTTTGACATTAGTGATCCTCCTGCAGCAGCATCTATAATATATATAAGTGATCCTACTAATCCATTGTAACAAGTTTGAATTATTAGCCAATCTGGTAAAGCATGGTGTGGAAATTTTCTAAGGAGATCCTTAAATCTTTTCTAGAGTTCATACATCGATTCCTCTTCAAACTAACAAAAAGATGTAATATTGTTTCTAAGCTTAGCAGTTTTCGAGGGTGGAAAATATTTAGCCAGTAGTTCTCCCCAAGTTCTGATAGATCCAGGTGTTAATGAATTTGACCAAGCTTTAGCTTTATCCCTTAATGAAAAAGGAAAAAATCTAAGCCTAACATCATCATTAGATGCTCCATTATATTTACAAGTAGAGCATATTTCAAGAAAACTAGCAAGATGTAAGTTAGGATCTTCAGTAGGTGTTCCTCCAAACTGATTATTTTATACAATTTGGATAATTACAGGTTTAAGATCAAATGAATTAGCATCAACATTAGGATTTTGAATAGTTAAGTGAAGTTTATTTGCTGTCGGATTAGCATAATCTTTTAAAGGTCTTTGTCGATTATCATTTATTTGATTATCTAAGTTATTCACCATTTCGTTCGAATTTTTTATTTATTTTTGTTGTTTTTGAATTTTTCTAATAATACGTTCTAATTCTGAATCGTAAGGTACTAAATCTTCATATCTAATATTTTGCATAAACAAATATAATAAGCAAATCAAAATTTCTTAAAAATACTCTTAAGTATATATAGTTTTTTTTTTAATTTTGATTTTAAATATTTTTTATTTTTTTTATGTTTTATCTCTAAATTTCCTAATTGACCAAATCTATTTAATTTACCATTACCTTCTCCGACAACGACGCCAAAAACTTAATCCTGGAAAATATAGTTGTGCAAAATTTATAAAGTTGACTCTGATTTACAACAATGTCAAAACTTGATGTGGTATTTTATGAATAATAACGTTAAACACTTAATGTTGGAATTCTACGCAAGTATACGTATCATTATCAAGTAATATAAGACTTTCTATTTAAGCCCCAAATATCGATCCCACGAGAAAAGTTTAAATTTGAAATAATAAATTAACTAAGAAATTCATAGAAATAAAATGAAATTACTGTCACTAATTTTGAATATTTGAGATACTATCAGAACTAAATTATTAACTACTAGAAAAATTTAAATGCAAAGTTTAAAACAATAACTACTAAACTATGTTTATGTGATGAAGTTTTCTAATATGAAAAAAACATCTTTTCCACTACAATGAGTTTTTGGTGAAAGAGATGAGATAAATGGTTTAAATTTGTATTGTGTCAAATATGAGCAATTTTAATTCTCTACCCTAACTCAGTGTTATAGAAAATCATTGGCTAATCTTAGGTTTAATCCTCACATCAGTGGCTAGACTATGAGGATACTAGCTCCTCCTCCAAAGCTCTCACTTCCATTCCCCTGAAGGCTAAATCTTGCTTTAATTCTTAAACACTTAGATCAAATTGGGGATTTTTGTCTGTCACCCTACAAATCTCCAATCCTACACCCAATAATATATATTTTTCTACTTATTTGTACTTAATTTCATGAACGAAATACTTTTTTATGCACTTAAACGTGATTCTCACTCTGTTGTAGAACTCATACTCCATTTCCTAAATCACATATTTCACAATATATTTTAACAATTCAATTGGCCAAATCGAAAAGTAAATTAAGAACGGAGTTAAAAAACCATCACAATTTATTTTATATTTTAACATTGACACAACCAAATTATCTCTTCATTTCACCATATCTCAGAGTAGGGAGAAAGATAAAGGAAAATGCTCAGACTTCATGAGAAAGATACAACAAAACACAAATTTTATATATAAAAAAAATTTCATACAATAATAATAAATAAACAACACTTATTTGAAACTCTTTCTCAAAGAAAATCTCTTTTTGCCTCTCTTAGAAAATGTAGGAAAAAGAAATCTCTCACTTCTCTCCCTCTCCAACACTCTTAGAGAAGAATTCACACTTAAACTCACCACAAAAAGTCAAAACTATAAAGAAATTAAATGACTAATGGACTCTAAGTGGCTAAATGGAATGTCGAATAGCGTGGAAGAGAGTCGAAAGCGGTTGAAGGGTGTGAAGGGGTGCGAAAAGGTATCTTTTCTAATCAATTTCGGCTCTAAATATAGCCTAAGGTTGGTTTTCCAATAGGTGCATCCAAAAACTCTTCAAAAAACATCCAAATTTGTCGAATCTTCTAGAAATAGGACCTGCACCGACACTGGCGTCGTCAGCGCCCATTCTGGCACCTTTGGCGCCAGTGTTCCGTAAATAAAATATGTGTTCTCTATCAAATGGTGTCGTCGATGCTGAACATTTCTTCAAAAACTCCATTTTGACTCCAAATTCCATCATTTTTTCTTCCTTTTTTTACTTCAAGTCCTAAAAATCAACAACCTGCAATAAAACATGAAAATTACCTTCCTTTAAAGTGCAATATCACCAAAAATGAATATAAAATATAGGTCTAAAAATGCATATATTTTCGGTGTATCATGGACACATTTTGAAGATACACCAAGGCACCTTTTGGCAAATTATAAAGAAGACTTGGATTGAAGAAGAAGGCATCCATCCATCCATCCAGAGCCATCATCCATCATACTCATACGCCACCGCCATCAACGTTCATTGCCGCCGCCGTCGCCGTCTACTTTGCTTTTTTATTTTAAGTTGTAGTTCATATTGTGAGTGAAGGAAGAGATTTAAATGAACTTCAAGACATTGGTGGAGAGTATTTGAGATAATTTTTTATCTTTGTGACTACAATTGATTTTAATTTAGACTTCTTATTTGTTTGCATAACTTCTACTTGTAAATTTAAGTGTGATTGTGTTTTCTTCATGAATTCTGAGTATTTTTCTTTATATTTTTCCTTAAAATGATAAGTGATTAAGTATTGGACTGAAGTTGTGTGAAGCATTCATCTTTAATGTTGGAAGAAGTTGTGATGATTTAAGCCTTGTACTTTATTTATTTCTTGATTTGGTCAATTAAGATGTTAATACCTGTTGTGAAAAGATGCATGATCTGAGATGATATTGTCTCAGTCAAAAAGTGGTAAGAATCACACAAAATTGTATGGATGAGAATGTAATCCATATTAATGAGTGCAAATAAATAGGAAAATAAACTTTAAAGGGTATAAAATTAGAGGACTTTAGAGTGACAGGCTAAAGCCCTCAATTTGATTTATAGTTTTAGGTTTTGATATATGATGTTAGCCCCCAGATGGAGGGAGAAGAGGGAACTCTAGAGTGAGAGCTAGTATCTTCCTTACCTAATCCGTCTTCAAGACTATTCAAACTTCAAATTAGCTAATTTTCTTTATAACATCTCTAGCAAAGGTAAGAAATATTATTGCTCCCATTTGGCACAACACAATTTTAATACTTTCACAACTGAATTCCCGTACTTATTGCTGATCATGACAAGAAAAAAAATATTTTATTTATATTACCTTCATTTTACAAGTATCTACTTAAGTTTAGTTAGTTTTTTACTTTATTTTCAATTAAAAAAAATTACAAAAAGAGTAGAACTTTCATTCCTATTATAACATCTAAAGTTTGAGTAAGAATATTTTGTTAAGTAGAACTTATTTTTTAATTCCTTCTGATTTTTAATTGCATATTGAAGTTTTCCCCGTGGGTTCGATATTTCGGGTTTAATTAAAAAAAACCTATATTACTTGATAACGATACGTATTCTTGTGAAGTATCTCATATTTAAATATAATAATTGTTTGTTATTTGCTTCGAAGTCAAGTTTTTGTCTAACTATTACTGGTGATCAAATTTTTGGCGTTGTTGCAAAATAAGAATTATAAGTAAGGAAAATTAAGAAAATAATTACATACATCGCATTAACTTATAAAAAGTTAGGATCAGATACCCTTCTCTTACCTTCACTATGTGTTCGTAGTTTGGTTCAGGATTTGAGAATTGGGAGGAGTTAATACATCCACTGAAGCCAATCAACAAAGCGAATGTGCATTCATATGATAAACATGTCATTCTTGGTAGTGGAGCTAACACTTGAGACACTCCTACTTCTAGACCATTTACTTCATGTGGTTCTGCTCAACCTCCTCTTAGTTTGGACTTTATTTATGGTTATTTGAAGAATTTATAAGATTATATAGATGTTGTTCAAACCCAAGGTTATGATAATTCCTATTATTTAGAACATTTGGGTTTTCGAAATAAGAGGCATAGCGATTATGAAACTGGTTTTCATGCTTCTCTTGTGAACATTCTTAGAGGAGATAAGACTATGGAGTTTCCTTCTTATGGACCTTATCAGATGTTTGAACATCAAAAGTCAATGGATGAGGAAGATGATGTAGTTGAAGATGATGATGACGAAGAGGAGTTGTAGCTTATTTTCATTTTTGTTGGATGTATTGGACTTTAGTGTTTATGCTTTCCTTACCACTATTTGGTAGTTGTACTGTTTATTTTCATTTCGGTTGGATGTATTAAACTTTAGTGTTTATGCTTTCCTTAATCGTTGCTTGGTAGTGGTAGTGTTTATTTTCATTTTTGTTAGATGTACTGGACTCTATGTTTTTTTGCTTCTGCTTGGATGAATTGATTAACTTTTTGTTTTTGTTTAGCAATTTCATATTAAAACTACTGAGCTGAGATGTAATTATTTAAGCATGTTTTTCATTTCCATTTATTCCTGTTCACATGTGGTAAAAGAAAGTTTGTTTTCTTTTCTCTGTGTTTAAATTCTAACACTTAATGTTATACATGTTTAAAAATCAAGTTTGGGGGGGGGGAGGGGAGAGAGAGACTTAAACTTTATTTGTCCTTAGTAATTTTACTTTTTAAATTAATTTTATTTTAAAATGATATGAGGTATGTGATGTTACCTTTAGGATTGCATAGTTTTCATTTTTAGGGATGTCATAGAAAATTTAGTTGAGATTTTAGAAAAATAGGATTGTTTTAAAGTTAAGATATTTAGTAGGAAATGATAGGAAAATGATTTTTATATTGCTAAAAATAAATTATATTTTTGAAAAAACTAAGATTCCTAGATCTATACTTCTTAAGAACTAAGCCTCTATTAAACTCTATTTTTAAATTAATACTAACTAATTTCAAGTGAGAGAAAGTGATGAGTTCTTAACTTTAAGAGAAGGATAGTGAAATTCAAAACCATTAAAGGCTTGTCCA